>CM045886.1:7790000-7827500 GCA_025169545.1 Anguilla japonica
AATGCAAATTGGATATGAGTGTATGCTGATAATCTGGAGGTTTCGGTCTGACCTAAAAAGGTTCACTTAGTATGGACTTCTATGCACAAAGAAAAAGGCTTTTGCTAACTGTTTCTTAATTGTTATGTAACGTTCAGAATCCGTTTGTTTGTCAAGTCACACTGAATCGTTTGTGCGCTCACTGACTGAAATAGAGTGCAGAAATGATTCACATGTTTACAGTCTCAAACCCACATGACTATAGTTCTCGTCACAAATCCGGTGATGTTAACTGAGAATTGCATTACGAGCTTAGGCTAAAGATGACTTGGTGAAAGGCTTTGCTTGTGAAGGGCTTTTAGCGAAACATGTTTTTATCGCAGGTGTTTGCGGCAGGGATGTCGGTGTCAGTCTGTTCAAACCGCAGAACACATTGCATCATTGCTGGAGGTGCGCTGGCACAGTTCGCCTGAAAAATAGCTGGTTTCATTTACGCTGTGTGCAGTGTTCCCTTTCCGATGTGCTTCAAATGTGCTGGAATGGGCCCATGACTCTCTCAATGGGCAGAATTTTTTTTTCAGTCACATACCCCAGTAACCGTTTTTTAAACGTAGCTTGATATATACAGCACTGGCACAAATTATGGAAACAGTGCATTTATAAACAATTTTTGATGATTAGTGCAATATTTTCTCTTATTGGCGTAATAAATGTAATATGTAATAAATGTAATATCTACAAAAATGAAGAAATAATTAGCATTTATGTTAAACAAGTAATAATCATTCTGCCTTCTTACATTCATTCATACCTACATAATTGATCAGTGTAATGTATCTTATCTGTTGGAAATTTTATATTCAGCTTGAACATGTATTTTGTTGTCCAGTATTTTTCACACATAAAATGATAATATTCATGCAAAGAAAACTGTGTTTTGTTTTTTTTTTTTTTAACTTTTATTTCAAATTACTGATGTCACATAGTGTCGTTAGCACTCATGGACGAGATGACGGTTTCGAATACATTTTTACAGATGAAAATGGAGAAACATCAACAGAAGAAAGTGCACAGATAAAAGTTTTAAGAGTGCCAAACTTCATCTTTAAGCCCAGTGTTTCCATAATCTGTGCCAGTACCATGTTCACATTTGGAATTATGTGTTTACAGCTTAACATATGTTGGAGCAGCTGTATGTACTGTGCACTGTACTTGGTGTTCAGTCACGGTGTGTAATATTTGGGCTGGGATGTGTATACTTCACCAAGTTCTTTTCATGTGTCAACTGACAACCCACCTCAGTACCTTCCAGAACCACTGATATAGAACGTTAAATTATACTAACATATATCCACTGATATTGTGTTACAGAACGTTAAATTATACTAACATATATCTCTGATATTGTGTTACAGAACCTTAAATTATATTAAGATATATCCTCTGATATTATGTTACAAAACGTTAAATTATACTAACATATATCCACTGATATTGTGTTACAGAACCTTAAATTATACTAAGATATATCCTCTGATTTTGTGTTACAGAACCTTGAATTATACTAAGATACATCCTGTGATATTGTGTTCTAGAACCTTAAATTATATTAAGCTATATCCCGTGATATTGAATCTTTCCTGCGTGTATTTCAGTCAGTCTGACTCTCCTTCCCTCAGATATCCTCTGGAGAGGCCTACCTGGTCTACAGCAAGAAGATCTACTCCAACTCGAATTTCAACCAGTACGTGGCGGCGCTCTACAAGGTGGTGGGCACCTTCATGTTCGGCGCGGCGGTCAGCCAGTCGCTGACGGACCTGGCCAAGTTCACCATCGGACGCCCGCGCCCCAACTTCATGGCGGTCTGCGCCCCCAAAGTCTGCCAGGGCTACATGCTGCAGATAAACTGCACCGGCCCCCCGCGGGCCGTCACTGAGTCCAGGTACCGAGGCTAGGACTAGCGTCGCGTCTGGTGCGGCGTGCAAAAGTGGAAATTAAAAGATGATGCAAGGGTCAGAGATAGTATCACGGCAGCCAATATGCCTTAATGGATAATTACAGTTTTTTTTTCAGCCTGCCCAGTATTTCACATAATTCCTGTTGGTTCTGGTAGTAAGACCTGCTCTTCACAGGGATGAGCAGGTTTGAGGGTACTGGAGGAAGTTTAGGAAGCATTAGTCGGGCTTTCCCATTGAGCTCAGGGTTCCAGCCCATAGCTGCTGTACCACTTCAGCACAACTCGCCCATCGCGTGTCTGCACCTACGGAGAGAGAGAGAGCATGTGTGATGTCACATGTGTGATGTCACGCGTTTATGATGCTTTCTCTGCACCCCAGGTTGTCGTTCTACTCTGGACACTCCTCCTTTGGGATGTACTGCATGCTGTTTCTCGCGGTGAGTATCCAGGCGATGCCTGGCACCATCACCCAGACAACCTAAAGGCTCAGGCTTTCACTACGAATAGATTAAACAGTTCAGCTAATATTTTGGCACCGTACTCTGACGAAGTTCCACTGACCGAAAGCTCAGCTTGTTTTAACACTTGGTAAATGGAGGTGACTTTTTGCAAGTGTTCATTTGTTGTCGTTACTGTACTCTACCATACCATGAATATGTCGGCAGATCAGCGAATTTCAATTCTGAGGAGTCTTCCATAGGCTTAAGGAATCGGTCAATAATCAACCAATCGGTCTTTCGTGTTTGTGTTGTGCTGTTTGCAAACAGGTTAGGTTGTCACACAGCATTTCAAAATGGATTTCTTTCAATAGGCGAAATAAGGGAATAAAATTAAACCAGAGAAAAACTTAATTTAGCCAATTTGGGAAAACTTGGATGCCTCTCAAGCCGAACCCCCTGGAAAATGTCTTGAAGAAAGTATCATGAGCATAAGATTTATTATCCGTGTCTACAAGCTTAGCACTTACACTTTTGACCAATGTTTTTTTTTTTTTTTTGTCTTAGCACTTTCTGAAATTTGCCATATTCGATTACTCACTCATGGACTTTGAGTTAGAACAGAAGTGCAGATATTCACTGTCCTTCTCATGCTTACATCTTCCCATATTGGACGACTGTTACATAGTGAGCGTTGTTGAACCTGTGTTCCGTAGGTGTCCAATGACCTTCGGAACGCACTTATGTTACGTCGCTTTGGATAAAAGCGTTTGCCAAATGAATAATAAATGAAATTTATTTGGGCAAGGGGAGAATTTAGCCTGAGCTGCAGGTGCGCTAACTGAAGACGTATTTAAAAAAAAAGACGTGTCTGTGTCACAGAAACCGCGGTCAGATCGAGCGGTGGCGGCGGCGGCGGCGTTAGCGCTAACGAAACGCGCGGGGCTAAAAATTTCACATCCTGGCGTTACCTCGGGATCCCACGGAGCGCCGCGGGTCCTAAATTCGCGCACACAGACACACGCCCATGTAGGGCCGCACGGTCCCGTCCTAGGAGGCGGGCTTTAAACGTCCTTTTAACGGGGGGGAGCTGCGTGTTTGCACAAATAAGGACAAACACGGAGGCCCTGCCAAACTGAGGCATGCAGACGCCTTTCGCCTGCAAAGTCCTGTGAGGTTCCTGTAATTTTCCAGGGCAGCGGCCTCAGCTCGCGTTCTCTGTCCCGCTCTGTGGGGTAGCAGCGCTGTGCTAGTCTGTCTGAAGGGGGGGTGGGGGGGCGGCGGAGCTGGGGGGCAGGGGCGCTAGCCATCGTTACCTGTGTAAATAAAAAAATAAAAAACGAGCCTCCGATGCCAAGCTAAGCATTTAGTCATTCTTGCTGCCTGCCATGTTCTCCTCCAGGGCTGCCTTTTGATATCCTGGAGACATTATTCATTTTTGTTGTCGCACAGAGACAGGCCATTTAGGCCATGGATTCTGTCTGTCCAGTCCTGTCCTGTCTGTCTGTTTGTCTGTCTGTCTGTCTCAGGGGGGTGTTCCAGTTCATGTTGCACCCCTATCCAGCCTTGAAGCCGTTACGCTGGGTCTGGTTTTTCTGTGTCCCTGAGTCTCGCAGCCTAGCAACAGAGCTCAGGCAGTAGTGCTGTAAAACTTAGTCCAGCTTGGAGTTTGACACATATTTTTTATAGGCTGTGCAGTTCATTTATCAGAAGGATCCAGCTTTGAGTCTGGCACGTTCTACAGGCTATGCTCTTCAGTTATTAAACGAATCCAACTTTGAGTTTGACCCCTATTACAGTTCACGTGAGGGAACGCGCCTTGTATTGCTTATCATGAATCAGTAGACATCCAACAGGACTGAAACACATGGGCAGTCATAAGTCATAAATGACTTGCTTTCATTTTCTCTTTCGCCAAACAGAATTTTCATTGTTAAATACTGTAAGGGGAAAACTGCTCTCTTTCTCTCTCTCTACTTTCCTCATGGCCATATGGTCGGTCAAATATAGCTTTTGCTTTTTTTCAAAAGGATTCTGGTCGAAAAATGGAAAATGTTGGTCAATGGTCAACAGCAGGTAGAAAAGGTAGAACGACCTCAGGTTTCGAGAAGCTGTTTAATGTGTCCAAAGCCACAAGCTGACGTTAAGCTGCAGTAATAGTTTATATTGTGGGCGCACACAGACACACACACGCCCACAGACCCACACACACACTCCCACACACAGTCATACACACACACACACTCATAGACACTCATACACACACACACACCCACACAAACACTCATACACACACACACATTCGTACACACACCCACACACACCCACACACGCTCACACACACACACTAATACACACACACACACACACACACACACACATACACACACACATACACACCCCCCCCCACACACAAATACACACCCCACCCACCCACCACACACACACACACACACCCCCCCCCCCCCACCCACACACACACACACCCACCCACCACACACACACACGTGTGTGTAAACACCCGCTGACCCCTTGTCTTTCCCTCCAGCTCTACGTGCAGGCCAGGCTGGTGGCGAAATGGGCGCGGCTCCTGCGGCCCACCATACAGTTCTTCCTGGTGGCCTTCGCCCTGTACGTGGGCTACACCCGCGTCTCCGACTACAAGCACCACTGGAGCGACGTTCTGGTGGGCCTCCTGCAGGGGGCGCTCATCGCCATCCTCAACGTAAGTGCAGCCGAATCCGCTCGCGCTCTGGGGGGGGGGGGGGTCCTCGCTTCTGCGTGAGACTTTTTCAACCGTGAGACTTTTACGACCGAAGGCCTCACAGGGAGTCTCCTGGAGGCGTTAGCCGCTGAATTCACAGTGAGTCACCATGGAAACCAAAACACAGATTCAGTCTTTTTTGACCGCATGAGCACCAGTGGGGAAACCGTTCCAGGTGTAAAATTTGATTATTTCCTGCTTGTTATACGTCAAATGTTTTGACTCGTTAGACACAGGTACAACTTGTAAATCCTTGAGAATTGCTTACGAAATGTTCAGTGTGTACAATCGCATGAAAGCAGAATTTTTTTTCTGACGGTAGATTTTTCTTCTAAAATTGTCCCCGTAGTTACAATTTTAATGGTGTCGAAAGGGTTAAATTATTTCAAATAATCACGTGACAAAAGGCTGCTGATTACAGCAGTAATAAAATATTATGTGGGCTGTTTCCTTTGCCTGATAGCCATGCCCCCCCCCTCGCAGTGGTTAGGCCTCAAAGCACAAAGCAAATATGTGATAACACTTCTGAGCCTGCACTCGTAAAGCTGTACAGAGCAGGAGTGCTGATCAACGATCAGTTTGACCTTTTTACTCGCAATGAATAAGTTACAGCAGCCTACAGTTCACAACCATATTCCTGGAGATCTACTGTCCTGTAGGTTTTCACTCCAACACTAACAAAGCCACACCTCATTCAACAGCTAGAGATCTCGTTCAGCTGCTCGTTAATAGAATCATGTTCGCCAAATTAGGGTTGAAATGAAAACCTACACACTGCAAAAAAAAGTCTGTCTTAACAATTGTTTTAGTCTTGTGCAATGAGACTTATAATCTTATTGTTTTCTAGGAAATATTAGCTTTAAGTTTTTGGTTAGAAATGGAGATTTTAAGTCTAAATATAAGATGAAAGTATTTGCTAAGATTTACTTATTTTTTAGTTTTCGCAGTGCATATATCTCCAGGAACAGGGTCGGGAACCACTGTGTTAGGGTATGGACAGAGGAAAAGTTTGAGATCAGCACTCCTGTTCGGAGATGCTTTATGAATATTATCATCAAAGCTGCTCTTGCTGCCTACGGCCAGCCTCAGCCACAGGGCCCTTATTCATGAAGTGTCCCATTGTAAGAGTGCTGCCCTAGGATTAGTTTTACATCTTAGCTCATGAAGGGGGAAGGCTACATACTGTAATGAACAGGGAGAAACCTGATCCATGTCTCAGCGCTCATACTCCGAGATGCTTTATGAATACGGGCCTTGATGTTGGTTTCCCATACCTGCCCCCCCCCCCCCCCCCCCCCGCAGGTGCGCTACGTGTCGGACTTCTTCAAGAAGAGGCCCCCGCGCTGCTCGAACCCGGACACGCCGGAGGGGGAGGAGCTGGAGGTGAAGCCAAGCCTACAGATCGCAGATGGCGACCATAGCAACCATTACAGCTACCCGGGGTCGGTGTGAGGGGGGGACATGTCCGCCACCTAGTGACTCACCCCAAATCCCACCCCCCGACCCCCCCCCCCCCCCGCCCTTCTTCCTGCACCTCCACCCCCCACAACCACTGGACTGAGAGAGGGAACGGCGTCAACACACACAACGCACTGGTGTCTGTGCAGAGTGTGCGTGCCCTCCAACAGAAAGACTGATCACCCCAATCCGTCTGTGTGTGTGTGTGTGTGTGCGTGTGTGAGAGAATGTGTGTGAGTGTGTGTGTGTGTGTGTATGATTGCTTATATAAGTGTTTGCTGTCTTATCACTCCAAATGATGTTTGTATGGTATTTTTAAAAGCATTTTTTGAGAAAAAAAAGTCACTGTTGGAAATATTTTTGAGGAGGTTAATGCTTTTGTGTAATGACAGTTGGAAGAACTGAAAGAATATGATGATGAAAATACATAAAGAATGGATGGGAAGACAAAGAAAGAAATAACCAGGAAGAGGAAAATTAAGCAAATAAGGATGCAATCGTCTATTAAAGCAGTGGTCTCAAACCCTGGTCCTGGTGGGCTGCAGTCTCAACTGGGTTTTACAATTTCATTTTAAATAACAGCCAATTTTTTCGTCTTGGAAACAGGGCGTGCCGACCCTTTAGCTAAACAACGACTTAAAATGAAGCACTTAAGGGCCAGAACACATCAAAAAAACAGCTGACACAGCAGCGGCAGCCCTCCAGAATTTCAGCTCGAAATCCCTGCACTGAAGCGTTAGCGCAGGCTAGAAGCAGCCGGTTCAGCGTATGTCATACTATTGGAAGTACAGCAAGGCGTGCAATGCTGTTCACAGCGTATAGTGACAAACAGAAGACGCACTTCTGTTTGTCACTGCAGTGACAAATTCGACGTCTGACAGTTAGTGGTTTATGACATAAAAACCTGTTTCTGTCTTTGCGCGCAGTTAGTGACTTATGACTCCCAAGCTCTAGATGAAGTGTATGAATACCTAAACGTATCTGTGGTATTTAGGGTGTGAAAAGTGACGGCTTTTTGGAGGTTGTGTTTTAGCATAAGTGACATAGTGAGTTCTGTCATGGTGGTGAAACTTGTCTCACTCTGTATAATGTGATTTCTGCTTCCTTTCGAAGTTTATCTACGATTTCTTTTTGTTGTTGTTGTTGTTGTTGTGTAGTTGTTGTTTTTGCCATGCTCATTAGATGAATGAAGAAAGAGGATAATGAGAGATTTAACGGTCCCTTTTTTAAAACTGTGTAATGTCTAAGAATGCAATACCACTATGTCGTTGCACAATCACTGCACAATTCGGCATGTACGATATATTCGGTCATCAGAGCTGTGTAGCAGTCTTTTAATTTAGGCGAGGTTTTCCACTTTCTAAATTATTGGTGAGCGACGCGGACCAATCTGTTTCAGGATTTGATGCCAGCTTCTCCTCTTCATTTTCTAAATAGCCCAATCATTATTCTGTCCAATGTTTTTTTTTTGTTGTTGTCGATAAAGTTGTGGGCTACTGGTGCAGACTGTACAGGTTGGGAAAAATGAAGGCAAAATAATTGGTTGGAACAACAACCTGGCCCACTCACACTGGTCCCCCCAAAACAATTTGGGGGCGGATCAAGGCTGATTGACATGGAGTCGTGACACGCCAAATTTACTACCTAAAAACAGATCGCTGTTTCGTACTCACCAAAGAATTACCAACGTCAAAAGAACTTTAATTTCCGCCCCACTAATTAGCTTCATGTCGACCTCCGTGGCGGACGTTGATCTAGACGTCTAACTGATGCCAAAATGTTTGGTGGGGGTGGGCCTAGAATGGAGTTCTGCGCCCCTGATAAATTATTGCATGGAACCTCTCTTTCCAAATTATTTTCTATTCAAGATTGAAAATAGAAAAACACTTCTGACCCTCAGGTCTGCTGAAGAGGCAGGACTGGAGTTAAGACAGGACAAAATGCCTATTAAACGTTATTTAATTACTTTTCTTTTTTTTTACACCCCCATCACTTTGTTATTACTTTATTGTGTTATTGCTGGAGAATAATCTTATCTTATTTATTTTTTTTTTGTTTGTTTGTTTTTTTTGGTTAGCACTGCACATTTATCACAATCACAACCAACTGTCACCGCAGCTGAGATGGCGCCCGCTATAACGTTAGCCTCTTTTCTGTCGATGTTCAGCTATGGGCCCGCCTTGTGTTTTTTGTGTGTTGTTTTAAGATACGCACTCTCTCTCTCTCTCCGGAGGACTTGTAATCGTCATCAGGGATACTGAGCAGCTGCGAGATGATGGGAACTGGGCTCACGTATACCCAAGATGGTTGCCTTGGAAATGGATTGGGACGTGGCAGAAAGTTGGACTTTCTCGGTCCTCAGCCCAACACACCAAAGACTTGTATCTGCCGCAACTCGGACGTTTCTGGAACTTTGCCATGATTGGGACTGGGCCTTTCACTCGTCTTGTTTGGACTAATACATAGCTGTGTACGCCCCTTCTGTGTGTGTTAACCCACAATGAACAAGGTCCCTTCTGCTAGCACAATATTAATCTCTTATGCCTGAAATTTGGGGGGATAGATGGCCTAACGTCAGCGTGACGAAGGTTCGACAAGTTGCGAAGCTGCTCAACGGTTCTGTTTTTCACAGCAATGAGTTGCGTGCAGGGGCGAGACTGCTGTTGCCTGCTGCACAAGTTCACATGGTTTTTGGTCGTGAGGTTCTCGAAGGCCGACCCTGCTATGCGCTTGGCTAATCTCATCGATCTGGCGTATAACGGAACCCGCATGCAGGCAATTTTAGAATTCCCTGAAACGAGAAACCGCTGTAGTGAAACTCGTAATTAGTCACGCAGGTATTGGCCCAGGGTGGCAACTCTTATTTGATTAAAAAAAAAAAAAAAAAAAAAAAAAAAAACACGAAGATGACGGGAAGTATTGGCATCTTCTCACTGTTCTCGCTGCTTTAGGAAAGTGCCCTTGTGCTGTGAAGTCTGATCTGTGGGTCTCCATTTTGTTTCAGGTTACGTTTAGCACAGCTTAGCGAGCTCCCGAATCGAGGGATTTTACACAGACTAAGAGTGGCCCTTTGAAACTAATTAGCTCAACTCCCTCCTGTACTCAAACACTGTCAGCCAGACCCCCTGGTATTAAAAACAAAGCTATGATATATATTTTACTCTCTATATAGTGGTATAGTTTACTTGTTTAAGAAAAATAATATCCAATAGCACAGTTTACTCAAAATGCACATAAAACAAATATTCATTTGCCACATTCTGCTTTTTGTTCTGAGCTTTACACCAGGAAGTGGCCAGATATTGACTGGGCCTCGTCATATGACCTGCCAGTGATCAGCAAAGTCTGATAGGGGAGTGGGCTGAATATTTACAATTATTTCAAGATGTTACAGATTCACTTTAATTTCACATTGGCGGTTTTGCTGAGGATGTGGTCCGAGGATAAGGAAAGGACTGCTTACAAAAGTGCTGCAGAGGACCCAGTCATTACTGAAGGATTTGATAAAGCTTGAGCAATCAAAAGTTATATACATAATGGAATAGAACCTGAACTATGCATTGACAATTTTGGTTTTTGCCAGCGTTAATTCAGTGATATGCATTTGTGAAATCAATTTGCATACCCTGGAATTTTTTTTTTTCTCTCCAAATTTTAAACGCCCAATCATATTAATTGGCTCGACAAATGGTGGAAACAGAATCCTGTGCAATCTAAGCATAGCTCCTTTGACCTTTAACCTTTAACCTCACATGGTCACATGGTGCAGGCAGGTCACATGGTGCAGTTAGCTGTGGCAAACTGCACATGAAGCCATGTTGTGCATGAAGCTCCTGGCCTCATGTTGCTCAGGCATGGTCAGGAATCGATTCTGGACCAGTAAACCCACGACTGCATTCAAAGGGCAAGAGTTTTCCGTAGATTTGCCATTCTCAGTCTGGGGGCTCCTGTAGTTTTGGGGGATTTCATATGAAGTCTGAAGTCATCAGTTAGTTTTGGACTGTGCTTAAACAGTGTGAAGTAATAAACAGTAAAGCAGTGTGACCGAGTCTAGAAGAGGGTTCAAACATGAAAGCATGGTCTGATCTGTTTTATTCAGTAAGCTAGTGTTGTGTCTGTAGTTATAACTGCACTACTTTAAACACTTTGTTACACTGCAAAATAAAACAGCTTTTGCTCATGTAAAAACAAGTAAAATCATGCTAATATAAAATTTCATTCAATGTATAGTATACAACCCTGTTTCCTGTGCCATGCAAGTTGTCTATTTCACTAATGTACTGGTGTCTGATTTCAACCTAGCAGTAAAGGTAGCACCTTGTAATTGCAATTGTGGCACCAATACACAAATCCTATTTCATACATAGCATATGCATATATTACACAGTTTCATTTGGTCTGTTTATATCCTGTCTTGTGCTGCACTTGTGACCAGAGAGAAGGTGTGTAAGTATACCGAAGAACCCATAAATTTAGCTAAATAAACTTGAGAGATTTATACTGAAGCCTGTGTGGAGAATTGGTGATTCGTCAACAGGGCTCCCATCACACAAGCCTTGAAAAATAGCAACAGGGTTTTGGGTTCTTTTTTCTGTTTGGGCATGTTTGAGTGGGGTTGCAGGGGGGTTTTTTTTTTTGTTTGTTTTTTTTTTACACAAACAAACTGCTTTCTATACCAACATTCCAAACCCATGGAAATTTAGGGAAAATAATAGAATATATAGAATAGAATGTCCTTACATTTATGTAGCACATATATATAAATTTGTGAGTACCGGATCCCTCTCCTTTTCTTTCTATAAATAACAAACCCTCCCTCATATTTTCTGACAGGTGGGAGGTGTCACCGTGACATTCGTGGAAAAAGTTTCGTAAACATGGATTAGTTTGTGTATTTCCACATTGACTCACCAGATCATTTACTCTGAATAAGGAAACTGTTTTCTGTGGATGTCCTCTTGATTCCTTTTGGGTCCTCCCTGGGCGCGGTTTGCTTACGAGCTCCTGGGTGCGTGTGCTGTTGTGGTGATTGTTTTGGTAGTCATGTCCTTCAGCGTTCCTCCTTCCAGTAAATTTGGGAACGTTTGGCCTTGTCTGTTCCTGCCTGGTATGGAGTGGACAAGGTGTCCTGCGTGAGAGGAAGTGGGATTCTCCGTACGTATGTCTGCCTGTCTGTCTGTCAGTAATCTCCTCCAGCTTTCACCTTTTTTGGCTGGTGTTACTTTTCTCCGGTCAGTGTTAAGGTGCGATTGCGCTGACAAGATTGGAAAGTGTGCTAACATTTCACCTACTTGTGGACGATCTCTCACACTTTTGTGAGTGCACATCATTGTCTGTTTCTTGTGGAGGCTACGTTGCTGTCAGAATTAGACGCAATACCAACGTATTCTTGGTTCAGAGCGCAATCGCTCTACTTTTCATATTTTCGTTCCTCTTGTGACAGATGACTGTGGAATCTTGCCCCTGATGTTTTTATTTGAAAGACCTTGAAATATGATAAAACTAAATAATTGGACAGCTGACTGGTTTGCACCTTAATTCCACTACCAAATGTCATCTGTCCATGGAAATTGAAGTGTATGTCATTGCAGAAACCAGACATAAAATAATGACCCTCAATATTGATGTCCACATAGCAAAATTAACCCAGACACCAAAAAAAAAATGTATCCTTAAAATAGCATTGGCAAGGAGAAGTCAGGGAGAAATTAAGCCTAATCTTAGTAGGAATTTTGTTGTTGCTGTGACTCTTATCTATAAGCATAACTACAGCAGAACCGTTCTGGATTATTATTTTTATTGAAGTGGCTGATTAATGAGATTAATAATAATAGCAATAGCAATAATAATAATAATAATAATAATAATATTTTGATTGATACTTGGCCCTCTGATGATCAATTCAAGCATATATTTCTGATCTTCGGCAGTATGGCTGCAGCCTGAGGGAACTGGGGACCGCAGTGGCTGCTTCGGGGTTAATTAGCCATCGAGACTGCAGTGCATCATGGGAACTGTGGCCTCGGGCCAGGGCTGCTGTGATTTACGCCGCACTAACTTCATGACATTCTGTCAGGGGCCCTGATTTACGGCCCCAGACTCCAGCCCGCATTACACATACAGTACGACCCCCCCCCCCCCCCCCCCCTCCCCCGCGCCCCCGATTTATACCCTGGCTCTCCAGCAAGACTCGTTTAAAACAAAGTGCAGGAAGAAGGCAAAGCTAAGAGTGATTCATCACTTCTGCGGCGTTATAAATGGGGGGCATCTCCAACCGAAAGGAGTCACAGTTACTGTACCTGTTAAACAAAACTGGGTGGGCCACGAAAGGGCGCTTTTGAATCCTAATTATTTTCAGCTGTGACGAAACGTTGTGTCACTCCACATTCAAACACGTTTTATTCACCACATTAGCTTCAAAATACTGTTGATGTTACCCTTGAGGTTTTCCTAACACTGAAACGTATCCAGGCGATTTAAGGTAGGGGAGCGAAAGTAAATATTAATATAGAGTTGACAGAATATGATACTAAAGGGGGTCTTGCCAAGTTATACATACATCTTAGCAATCTTACCATATTTTTAAAGGTTCCTGCTTCCCTGGTCATTAACCCTTTGAAGAGTAGGTTTTTGGAATGTTTTTTCAAAATTCTAAGCCAGAGTTCTAGAACTACAATTACCAGTAGTGATTGTGACATCAGCATTAGAATGTTCAGTTCAGATAATTCTGATCACATATTTGTGATCTAACACCTTGGAGGGTTAAGGCTAGGTGAGATGACCACACACCTCTCTAGCGAAGGGTCTTAGCCCCATGCAGTAGAGGGACAGGACTTCAAAATCCCATTTGAAATGATGCTCTGACTGCCTGTGATCTAACAGTCATAACCGGAGTCTTGATGTTAAGAGATTCTGAGCTGTATGAACGGTATGGTTCCTATCTGGGGGATAGGGTTTGCAGATCAGTTCCATTTCAATTTAGTCTAATCAGGAAACTAACTGAAATTCAGTCCATGAATTACCTTTAAAAAACAAAAAAAATGCAATAATATTTTATAAGGACACCTCTTTTAAAAACAGAAATTCAATTTCCTGGACGGACTGAATTACGATGGAATTTTCCCCCCCACCCTGCTGGGAGAGCCCAGTCCATGTTTCCCCATAGCAGGTGTCTCTGTGTGGAGACCGTGTGTGTTTAAGGACACCCACGCTGTCTTAAAGGTCCTGCTCCAGGGTCAGACTCCGTGCCTAACGCTCCAATGTCAATCCACGGACCAAATGAGATCTGCCCCAAAAAGACATAGTTTTTACCCCCCTAAGGAAAGAAGACAAATGTACCGGTAGTGACTAGAGCGGGACTATTTGACTCTGGGTGCCAACTATGACCCATAATAAACATACCCGTTGCCCTTTGTTCAAAGACAAAACTATATATGCTATCCAGATGTAAGCAAAATTGTGACCATGTCTAGTAGATTATCCTTACAGTGTCACCATGTATTTTATATATATATATATATATATATATATATATATATATATATATATATATATATATATATATATATTGGTTGTGTAAGCCTTGTACGTTCTGGTCCGTAACATTCATTCAGACGTTAAGTTAGCTTTTTTTTTTTTTTTTTTTTTTTTGTGTGAAATTCTAACTCCTGGGTTTCTAACAGCCCTGTTTTGTGGTCGGTGACCACAACTCACGTTGCTTCACACAGTATAATTGGGCAGTTCCGAACCAGTCAGCTTAATCAACACACACACATTTGGCTCGTTGCAGTAAACTCACTGGAGTAAATGTGTGCTCATTCTAATAGTAGCCTATTATAATATCTGGAAGATTTAAATAAAGAAGCAGGTTTAGCCTGTGCAAAAGAAATCGTCATATGTAAGCCTTGTTTGCATTCCTTTGAAAATCACCCTCGTAATCTCTTTAGCCCTTGAAAACGGATGCACAGCGGGAAGTGGAGTTAATTGGGTTTTTTAAATATTTAAAAGGGACTAATAAAATTGATCACAGTACTTAATTGCGTCTAATGTTGTACCGTGGCTGTTGTGCTCTCGCCATTAAATACTTAGTATAGTAAAGAAATCCTTGTTGAAAGTGCCTTGGTAATCGTGTAAATTTACGTTATGTAATTACAAGTCAAAGACCGGTTTTCTGGTTCCGCAGTGTGTGACTCACCGCCGGTATTTTCGTTCTCACTGCGTTGACAGGACGGTTCATTTCATTTGACTGAGTGTGAAATTTTTAGCTTTGCGTGACCGATCTCCGTGGTTGCTATAAGGGCACGCGCGCAGTGACAGGATGTTAACTTGCCATTTTTGCGCGTTGCATGCTATGCTTTAGTATAGAACTTCACCCTCAAAATGTAATCGCGGATACAAGTCTGTGATTCTGTCCCTCTTAGCCCACTTGCAAGACATGCAGCCTGCCCTTGTATTTCCCTGTTAAATGGCCGCCGAGCCGACAAAAAGAATGGACGAAAGCTCTACCGGGGATTCCACTGCCAGTAGCAAAAAAAATAGCGTGTCTGCACCCTCTCCTCTCCTGTCAGCTCGGAGGGGGTGTGAATGGTGAATCTAAACCCCGTCCCGCTCCGGCTCCTGCACCTCCAGTCACCCGTGTTCGAGCTCTGTGCGGTTACCCTCGACGTGAGCTACGCGAGGCCCCTAATTTGCACGTGGAACGGGAACCAGAGATCCGATGGTTGTTCTGGTTTTCCTGTCCGCCGTGGTGCACTCGATTGCGAGCCCCTTCCCCGACCGAGTCGGTCTCTCCGTCAGAAATGCCAGCGCGTGCAATAACACGAGGCGCGGACTCGGAGCCAAAGAACCCCTGAGCGGGAGCCATTCCTTGGATTCCTTTATCGTGCCACGGTATGATCGTATTTCCCCCTCTTTTCAATATCCTCTTCTTTGAAATGGAGTATTCATCCGTAAAGCCTCCGCGTCCTCCTCTGTTTCTCTGCCTCGGCTTCTTACCAGAGGAAGTCACTGAGCCGACTGAGCGGTGGCTAAAATCCACGGTCAGAATGAATATAGTTTGTTTTCAAGGGAAATTTTTTTTTTTTTTTTTTTTACCCTTTAAGGCTTACGATCACTAATAATTGATCACAACGTTCTTTACTGAACATTCTAAATGCTGATGTAACAGTCACTACTGGTAATTAATGTTCTTGATATTTGGGTATTCAGGCCTGGTTTTTACTCTTTTTGCTCTGTTTCGTGCTTTTTTTCTGCTACGCAGTAAAGCGTCTTTGTGACAGTTCTCCATAGAAGGCGCCATACGAATAAAATTGATTTGAGTTGATTTAATCGAAAGCGATTGAGTTCTGGAACACTGACTCACAATTCCGGGAGGGAGATTCTGAAGCCTTGAGTTCATGTTCACTTTAGGCACCCCTTGTGCTGAAGGCCAGACCGGACAATGTTGTGCTTCTTTCGAACTGGGAAGCGGGGGGAGGGGGGGAGACGGTTGGCACACGGCCATCCCTCCCTCTGCTCCTGCCGATGGATTTATATATTTATATATTTTTACAGGCCCGCTGTTAGCACCGGTCTCTGTGGCTCCACACACCATTATTTCACAGCGGGGAATTCTATGGCACATCACCGGTAAATCCATAAAGACGGGCCGTGGTCGCCCTTTGGGTCATGGAGAGTGACCGTCTGCAGAACGGTAAAGTAAAGTAAAAAAAAATATTTTAAAAATACCCCAAGGGTAGGCCTACCCCACCTCAGTTGTGCAGGGCTGTGGGGAGATCGGACTTGGTGGCAATGCTCCACTTTCCATCTTAATTCACTGAGGATTTCACAAGGGTCAAAGGTCAAATGTGGTTGAGATGGCTGTCAAGTTCACTATAATCCGGACAGACGCGAGCTGGAACGTGCCATTAAGATGTTGCCCCACAAATCTCATACAATTCACAGTGACAATTTTAACAGTGGGCTTTTTAAACACATAAAGGTCAAACGTCATTTCAATAACGTTTATTTTTGTTAAAAGTGTTTAAATTGCACAACAAACTGCAAATTTAAAATTCCATCGTATAGGGTTACGCGTATAAAGTTTGGCTTGGCATCTCTGAGCAGCATTGCAAAGTTCAAGATGTCAAATGCAAATGAAACCTTGAGCACACACTGCATTAAAACAGAGACAAACAACACATTAATGAGACGGATTCTGAAGAAATACTGAGGTAACTTGTGTAATTCCCTGAGAGTAACATTAGTTCGCTTGTTTAATGAAGGTTTTACCTAACTGACCCTTTATTAAGTGACAATAACTTCAATATAGCAATTACATTAGCAAAGTTATGAAGCGAAGTCATGAAGTTATGGGGCGACATAGCTCAGGAGGTAAGAGCGGTTGTCTGGCAGTTGGAGGGTTGCTGGTTCGATCACCGCACTGGGTGTGTCGAAGTGTCCCTGAGCAAGACACCTAACCCCTAACTGCTCTGGTGGATGAGAGGCATCTCAATTGTAAAGCACTTTGGATAAAAGCACTATATAAATGCAGTCCATTTACCATGAAGCCGGCTCATCACCAATGAATTCCCATCCTTGCTATGTGGCTAACTAACTAGCAACGTAACATCAGCCTCAGCCAGAAAGCCTGAAACTTAAGTGAAAAGATGCTAGTTAGACCTGCTAGGTAGTCTAGACCTGCTTAACAAGTAATCTCTTAATGACTTTATTGACCGTAATGATCTATCCTAGTATTAAATCATTGTCAATCATCAGATCGATTGCTAATCTAGTTAAATCCTAGATTTAATTTAACTTAAAGTCTTCCTTAAATTTTGGAAATTTTTCCCTGTTGTCAGATGAGCATTCTATATCCCCCCCCCCCCCCCCCCCCCCCCCCCCCCCCCCCCCCCCCCCCAAAGTAATTTAAGAATTTTAAGGCCCCCAGACCGCCTGCTTTATGAGCCACTGCTCAATGCCCCCTCATACTACTTTCCCTCTTCCATTTTTGGAAGAGGGAAAGCTTTTAAAAGTCCACATTTCCCCCTAAAATCCCTCACCTGTAGTTCCTGTATTTTGACTCTGTAATCATGCATGCACTCTCACCTTAGGGCTCTGTAGGAAACACCCCCTCCCCCCATATATATATATGCAGTGCCGCGTTACGGAGCAAGACACGCTTTTTTACGCAGTTTACAGAGGAGGATGCACGTTTCGCGCATACGGGAGATGCTGTTCTTCTTACATTTCCTGAGCGCGGTCAGTGTATGGCTCTATGGGGGCATATATAAATGTGCTGTGAGTTCCTTGACGTGTTTATGCTGCTTACTTCATTGACTGTTGATGAGCGACGTGTAGCGCGCGTGTCTGTGAACCGCGTGAAGGAGGCCCTTGAAAAGAAATGTGGCAGTTATGCGTTTACGGCTTTGCCGTTTCTTCCGAGGCGCTAGGCCACATAAAACCTCTGTCTGTTAACCTACTTTTAGCTTTACGGCTTCAGCCGTATTAATGCCAGATCTACGGCACCCGAGACACAATGTGCTTAATATACGCACCAGCAGCACAAATAAATGATATAGTAATGGCATACAGAAATACAAACATAGATAAACTTCTTTTGTTTCGCTCTCTTGCCGCTTGCCTCTAGATATTTGGCTTGCTGGGTAACGTGCTGCAGGTTGTCCTTGCAAGGGGTCATTTTGCTATTTGTGTTCTGAAATTATTCTTTTTTTATTATTAATTCTTTTTTTACTGTTTGTGTTTCTCATGCTCTGTAAAGATGGTAAAGGGTAAATCGACTGCATTTATATAGCGCTTTTATCCAAAGCGCTTTACAATTGATGCCTCTCATTCGCCAGAGCAGTTAAGGGTTAGGTGTCTTGCTCAAGGACACTTCGACACACCCAGGGCGGGGTTTGAACCGGCAACCCTCCGACTGCCAGACAATCGCTCTTACCTCCTGAGCTATGTTGCTCCTGAGCTACTATAACCAAGATGAACTTGGTTATAGTTTTATCGAATCTATTTCTTCTTATAATAATAGTAATAATAATAATTGTTATTGTAATTATTATTATTGTTATTATTATTTTACCGTGTTGTGGGTTTGAAGAAGGGAGATGGGTAACTATGGCAAATAAGGCAGAAATGGTGATGTTACAAGGTAAGCAGAGAATGATTCCATGAATATAAACACACACACACACACACACCTTGTGTTAATATGGCTAGCAGACCTTGGAATACAATTTCATAAATGAGATTCTGTGAAGTGCTGCTTAAGCAGCTCAGTCTTTAATGTATGCCACTTTTTAGGGCAGGACTCTTAAGCAACATGTCTCTTTTTATGCACCAGCCGCCTAAACTGGCTGTTCGCATATATATCATATGACCGGCCACCCAGTTACTCCCAGAATGCTTTGCTCTCCAGCGTCAAACTTAATAAATCACATGGTCGGAGGCTGCGGGAAAAAATTGGATAACGCCCAGCACCTGATCACACCTAGTTCCTGCAAAAGACGTCAACGGCTCGTCCAGCCCGGAGTTCAGTTTAAGTTTCTGCACAGTGTGGGTTTTGTTTCGCCTTCATCTCAGCCCCTTAGGACACCTGAGCCATCAGCTGCCTATCAGCTGGCCTACTATACCACAGCATGAGGCATACAGAAAGAGCCGGAAGCAGGGAGCAGGAGAGAGGGAGAGAAGGGAGGAGAGAGAGTGGGAGAGGGGAGAGAGAGGGAGAGAGGGGGGAGGGGGGAGGGGAGAGAGGGGAGGAGGGGAGATAGTAGGGGAGAGAGGGGAGGAGGGGAGATAGTAGGAGAGAGGGAGAGAGAGGGGATAGAGGGAGGGAGAGGGCAGGAGAGAGAGAGAGGGAGGGGAGGGAGAGAGAGAGGAGGAGAGAGGGGAGGATGGGAGGGGAGAGAGAGGAGGAGAGAGGGACAGTGAGTGACAAACAGGGAGTGAGACAGAGAGAAACAGAGAAAGAAGGAGAGAGGGGATGGAGTGAGGGAAGGAGAGAGACAGGGAGAGAAGAAGAGGCAAGGAGAAAGACAGAGGGAGGGAGAGTGAGAGAAAGAAAGCACAATGTCCCTCACAAACAGAACTTGCTCACCTTGCTCTGTGCAACGTTCCTCACCAATCAGAGCTTACTCAGAGCTCTCCCCACCCACCTGCTCTTACTGTGCTCCCTGACCAACACCCTCACAAAACAGAGCTTACTCACCAAACTGCTCACAGCACACAGTTGGTGGTAGCATTGGCAACATTGGCCAATGTGAAGGAGGGTTCAGTTGGCCTGGATTTGATTATCGTTGCTCTCTAGCGACCCCCCCAGCCGGTTGATCGGGTGTCGCGGCCTGGTTGCTAAAGCTGCACACGAAGTGTGCTCCTCCGACTCGTGTCTGTGCAAGCTTGAACTGTGGGCTCCGGTGTGAAAAGAAGCCGCTAAGGACCCGGCATGCCCCAGAGGAGAGTGTGTCTTTGTTCACGCTTAGCATGCATGAGCTGTGGAGATGACCACAACTGCATATGGTGCATGAGTATTCAAACAGACCAATAAAGTAAGCTATTTAGCCTCCAGAACATTTCCCTATCTTCACTGTTGTCTTTTGTCCAGGCGAAAACATGCAGAGTGGCCTACTGACCCCCCTGGTGGAGACGGTGGAGCTCCACAGCTCATCTGAAGAAACTGCAAACCATTTGCACTTGTTTTATTGGCAGGTACACGGCCGTTTTGAACGCCAAACACCGCAAACGCCGCAAACCGCCTTCGCCAAAATGGCATAAAAATAGTACATTACATTACATTACATTATAGGCATTTAGCAGACGCTCTTATCCAGAGCGACGTACAACAAGTGCATTAGTTCCAGGTGCGGAGGTACAAAAGAAACATACTAGAGCGAAATAAAGATTGTAGTGCCAGAAGTGACCACATAGATCAGGACTCCAACCCTGTAGAGTAACCTGTTCAGCAAACAAACAACCCTGCCAAATACAAACTAGCACCGAAATCACAATTTCCTGATCAGAAGGGAGGTCCGTAATACGGAACACATGGCCGCATAGTAACGATGGTATTTCATTTTAACGATATCGGTTTCCTCTCCAGCGCGCGGAAAATGACTCTTTGTGGAAAGTATTAGCGGCTGTGCCGTTCGAGTATTACTCCAGGTCTCGCGATCGTTGCTCAGGTTTTGGATCGCAGCACATTGAGAGATGCGGCCATGTGTTCCGTATTACGGACCTCCCTTGCCCGTGCTACTCTCGGGACACGTTACGTCATGCTCTCTGCCTCATTAAAACTGCATTGCAATGACACTGATTTGACTGTGGACCGGCCAACATGAATTATGCATGGAGTCCTGTACGAAGGCTTGGATGACCCCTGAGGTTGGGACACCTAATTGTGTCCAGAATTAGGATGGCTAAATCTATGGCTGCGGTAATTTTATGCAGATTATGTGGTCCTTCTCCTCCTATTTTTAAGCGGAGTAATTATTATTGGCAGTATTTCAATGTCCATGAGTGAGGATGATCTTCAGCAATGGGTATTGTCCTTTGCAGTGATGATTTACTGACCCCTGGTGGAGAACTGATTAATCTCCACCATTCGCTTGACTTGAGACTAGTCAAAGATGCAGTATCTAATATATATCAACTATAAGCAATGCTCAAAATGTCCTCAGTGAATTCTAGATTCATCTCATGGGGTATGTTCACAAGCAATCACATGGCGGCTGCAGCTCAATATAATTATAATAATTTGCAGTTATCCACAGTGTTGCAGAAATGGCACACATTTCTGAATCGATCCGTCCTACATCCTGTTTGAGGGGGCATCAGGGGAAAAGATTTCACCACGGCAAATTGCATAGCAATCTGTGAGAGGAAGGGGTGTGTGTATGAGAGGTGGGAACAGGGATATTAAAGGATTCCAAGAGCAACAAATAAAGGTGAAATTACATTTGGTGCTACTATTGTGGATCATGGTAACAACCAGCGTTGGATGTCAGAAGTCTCCCGGAAATTGCAGTGGCAACATCATAGTGCTTGTTTTTATTTTTTAAAAAATTATTGCATTTTGAAAGTGAATTTTATGTTCACCCAAATTCCAGGTTCGTGCCTTGTACTCATTTAAAAAAACTAACATGCTCTCAATAAAATTATTGTAAACAATTGATAGCAGTTGTAAGATGCCGTATATACTGTACGTATGAAGCTTGCCTACAAACTGTATGTTTTGACACACAAAAACTGTAATGAAGGTTCTACCGAGATTTGAACTCGGATCGCTGGATTCAAAGTCCAGAGTGCTAACCATTACACCATAGAACCAGATAGTACCAATGTTGGTTATTCCTGTGTATTTTTACGACTTTTTAACATTGGTTAAATGTAATTTATACGTCAGCGCATACAATGTTCGCAGTTCATTTCCAACTCTGGCCTTCTAAATAGCTACAACAGATGTTTCATCAGAAGACTGGCTGGGTGACCGGTCTGAGCGTTTAGTCTACCTCTACAAGTCAATTTTAGTCGACCTAGTATAAGCAAGCAAGCTAGCTGTCTGTGTAACTATGCGAGCTAACGTAATTCAGCCCACAGCGAACCTTAAGTTAGCTGGATATTTGTTTTTCTGTTCTCTACATCGAGTACATAGCTAGCTACCTAGTTAAATATCTAGATATATGATGTTAGCCTTAGGTAGATACATGCTGCTAGTTAACGTTAGCCACGATAGCCTTAACTACATAACTGCGTTTTTAAAATGGTAGCTTGTCTGTTACATAGGTGCCTTACGCACACTGGCCTTGCTCATTACAGTAAAATAAGCAATATTTATTTTCGATGGTAGCTACCAAACAACAGGTTATTCAACAATCAGCAATGTAAGTTTGTTAGCTGGTTTATTCTAGATTTCGCTTTGGACGTTGGGCATGGTCAGCTGCTCGGGCGCACTATCCAGAATCACCACACGGGGGCACTCCGTGCTCAGTAGTGGTATGTATTCGAGCGCCAGAAACGATCCGTTCTCAGGCATGTTAAACTGACTGTTTCGTTCATTTAGAAGGGAAATGAGCGCAATATAAGGACCTAATTAGGCCAATAACTTTGGGCGTTTAAACAAACAGACACGGGCAAATTAAGTGATTTAAGAGAATTTCAACATTCAATTCAATTGCTACTCTTCAGCGTTCATGGGTGTGTCTAATTATTGTGTGTCAATTTCCACGTTCTGAAGAATGTTTTCAGAAGTTCCCTCAATTAATTTATATGACCCTTGCCTGCTTGTTTGGATATACCAGTCCATTGTGTATCCACGGAGTTTTTCTTTTTAGGTGGATAAAATAGATATTCCTTGCAGTTATTATGGTTTTAACTATAACTGCAAGGCTTCACTGAACATTCTTATTCTGATGTAACCATCACTACTGGTAACTAGAAGCTTTTAGAGTTCTAGAACTTAGAACTCAGTTTGTAAAATAATAATAATAAATAAATAAAATAAAATAAAATAAATAAACATTCCAAATAACCTACTTTTCAAAGAGTTGAGATGCATGACCAGGTAGGCAACAGCATTGTGGCAGTGGGTATTCAGAATTGTAGCATGACACTGGAAACCCCGGTACCAACCGAAAATTCCTGGAGTTAAGGAAAAAAGGGAAGTGGATCAGAGCAAACCTTTGGCCACGGTATTGCTGATATTGTTTCAGAATATGGTGCTAAAATCAATCTCTGTTCCTCCAAACCTGCATTTATTTAACATTATATCTGTTTTTGTTTGTTTTGTTGTGTCTGTTAAAAACAATACTGTGTCGGTTCATATTATATGATTTATTCTACTTTTCATTGGTGTCATATAGCTGTACAACAAAGACATGGCGAGAGGATTATATTCTCTCAACTGTATAATGAAATACTACTATTTTGGATTACTCGTTTTTTTCTCTCTATTTCAAGGTGATTTCTTTGTGACATTCATCAGAGAGAAGCCAGATGTGGTGGTTTAATAATAGCAAGTAATATTCATAAGATGTGTGTCTTCTCTTAACAAAAAGACTCAAAAGTACTTGATTAATTTCACGGGCATGGAGAGCCAGTGACACAAATGGTTGATGCTAAAATGGCATAAACTTTCCAGCCTTTTTGTTTGTAGTGGACACCAGTCTTATTAATATTACTTAGCATTTCCTGTCAACAGACATAAAGCTTCTTAATTGATATACTGGAATACTTTTGGTGCAAAAACTACAACCCACAGCTGTGGATTGCATTTAGGAGAATTGTTTTGGCAAATGTTCCTTTTGTCTGAAAAGAAGTAGGCTACAGACGAAAGACTCAGCTTGAGTTGAGTGATCCCTCCTAAAATTGGCATGTTAGTTAATCATGAAAACCAATCAAGGAAGGGGCCGTTACAGGTTTAAAATTGGCTAAACCCCCTGCTGGTTTCCGTGAGTATAGCCAGTCATGATTGTGAACATGAATTTAGCTCCCAAGTTGATTCCATACAAGAGCTATGAAGTATTTGCTGTACATTAACCTGGTCAAATGATAATGGTGAAGCAGTTCTGCTCACAAGACCCCCATTGCGAACTGGTTCTCATTGTCAGCCATTTTAGATAACAACAGACACTTCACAAACTGCACAGATGTTTGAAACTACAATGGCTTGGTAAGAGTAAACCACAATATACGTGGGAATGACACCAATTACAATGCCCCCCCCCCCACCCCCACCAAAAAAAAAAACAGAAAAACTGCCGCAGAATATGTACTAAGACTCTCAAAACGTAAGTCTGAGAAACGCTAACCAAATACAGATGGAGCAACCGCAGCCAAGCCGTTAATAAAAGGCCAGTATCACCAAAGACAAAAGGTCGTGTTGACACTATTCTTTGGGAGAGGTCAAAAGCAAGGTTCACTTCCTGTTATCCTAAACAAAAAAACACAAACATTCAAGGGTAGCCTCCCACACAAGGACAAACTTGTTCCAGAAAGAACTCACAAGCTCTGTTCTAAATGGAAAAAAAAAGTGTTTCATGTCAGGTTGAAAGATGCCGGACAACAGGGAATTCTGGGTAAACTAACTAAAAATGAGTTTGTCTCGCAGTAGAAGAGTTGGCCAGTATTTTGAACATGCCGTTTGTTGTGCAGCTGTAAGCGGAAGTTAAAATAGTTGTGAGATTTATGAAGTTTAAGTTCAACCTGACTGTCTGTTGCCAGAAGAGATTCTCCCCTCTCCTAAGATAATTCATTTCTTGTCACCGATACAGGCACAGAAAAATTACCCTCCTACCTTTGCTTATTGCTTAGATTTGTACAGCGATCTGCCGTGAAATCTGCGTGTGTGTGTGTGGATGCGTGAAAGAGAGAGGGAGAGGAAAACAGAGAGAAGGAGAGAGAGAGCAAGGGAGAGATAGGGGACGAGAAACAGGGAGGCTATTGGCAATGGAGTTTTTTATTCATAAGACAGGACTGTACCTGGATTTTCCTCCAATATTTATGTGCTCAGCAGTACTGAAACGCAGCATCTGATTTGCAGTGACAGTACGAAAATACAACCAGTCTTGTGTGTGTGTGTGTGTGCGTGTGCGTGTGCATGTGTGTGTGTGCATGTGTGTGTCTGCGTCCACGCACATGAGATGAGTGAAAAAGAGAGTTGGTAACACACGCTCATCTGTACTGCAAAATCTAAACACAAAGACATTGTTTTTGCAGCCCGTGTGTGGTTTCAGAGAAGAGCGCTGTGTGTGTTTTGCATGGAGTGGTGCGTGTGGATTCTCACTGTGTGCCGGGCGTTTGAGAATTAGCAGTGGAATTCCTCAGTTCTCTAATGCCTGCAGGCATGAATTTGTGTGAGTCAGTGCTTGTGTGCACGCATGCAAGAGCAGTGTGTGTGTGTGTGTGTGTGCGTGTCTGTGTGCTTGTGTGTGTGTTTGTGTTTGTGAGTGTGTGTGTGCATGCACGCATGTATATGTCTATGTGTGTGTGTATGCGTGTGTGTGTGTGTGTATGTGCGTGCTTGTGTGTGTGTGTGTGTGTGTGTGTGCATGCGCGCATGTATATGTCCGTGTGTGTGTGTATGCGTGTGTGTATATCTGTGTTTATAATGTGTGTGTGTGTTTGTGCGTGTGTCTGTGTGTGTGTGTGTGTGTGTGTGTGTGTGCACACGTGCGCGCATGTCTGTGGATGTGTGTGTGTGCGAGTGTGTGTGTGTGCACGTGTGCGCATGTGTGTCTGTGTGTGTGAGTGAGTGTGTGCGTATGTGTGTGTGTGTGTGTGGGTGTGTGTAGCTGATGATGTGGGTCATTACCCTCTCCCTGCCCCCAGGCCCAGAAGCAGAGAGGAGGAGGGAGGTGGGGGGGGTGGGGGGTGGTGAGAGTAGGGTTCCCAGGAGAGAGGCCCCCAATAAATCACACTGCCGTCTCTGTGCTGACAGCAGGGTTGTCTGTGGTGGGGGGGGTGGGGTGATTGGGGGCGGGGGGGCGGGCACAGTGGTCTTGTCCTGCCCGTCCCTCACCTCCGTGCTGGGCTGATGTCGTCCTCACACTGTCCAGAGAGATCCTGACAAGCGACCCCCTCCCAACCCCCCCCCCCACCCCCCCACCCCATGCTGTCCCCACTGGGGAAACACAGCAGGCATCCTACTTCTATTTTTCCAACCTTTAAAAAAAAAAAAAAAAAAAAAAAAAACCTTAGTCCTTTTCTGTTAATAAAACAAAAAAAAAAATTTTTTTCAATGGTCTTGTACAATAAATAGCGCAACATAAAAGACGGTTCGGTCACATGTGTGTTGATAAGAAACAGGATTGTGCCGAAATGCTGTTCGTTTTTATACATATTGCAATTTCCTAATTCTGTCTTGAAAATTATGAGCTACTCACATTCTACATTCTCCCCCCTCCCCCCCCCCCCCCCCCCCCCCCCCCCCGCCCCCCCCCCCCTTTACCTTTGCGGTCTGTTCTCTTTCAGGCTGTGGTTATTTGCCAGGAGTGAGCGATAGTTTACCTTCCCCACAGCTTTCTGCTGGCTTTGTGCTTTGCTTGTTTTTTTTCCTCCAAAAGCAATTCTGCACGTTGTGATTATGAAAAATGAAGGAAGCTGCAGGCAGTGGCAGGATTTACAGGCAGGTG
The DNA here is from genome assembly GCA_025169545.1 of Anguilla japonica. Taxonomy (NCBI): domain Eukaryota; kingdom Metazoa; phylum Chordata; class Actinopteri; order Anguilliformes; family Anguillidae; genus Anguilla; species Anguilla japonica. Next base: position 7,816,710 of record CM045886.1, read on the forward strand.
TGTGTGCGTGTGTGCGTGTGAGTGTGGTGTGTGTGTGTGTGTGTGTGTGGGGGGGGGAGGGGTGAGTGGTGTGTGCGTGTGTGTGTGTGTGGGGGGGGGTGTGTGCGTGAGTGTGTGTATGTGTGTGTGGGGGGGAGGGGGGTGAGTGTGTGTGTGTGGGGGGGGGGGGTGTGTGTGTGCGTGTGTGTGTGTGTGTGTGTGGGGGGGGTGAGAGTGTGTGCGTGTGGGTGTGTGTGTGGGGGGGTGAGCGTGTGCGTGCGTGTGTGCGCGCGCGTGTGTGTAAGCGCGTATGTGAGTGCTTATGTGAATGTGTGTGTGTATGTGTTTATGTGTGTGTGTTTGTGTGCATGTGTGTATACATGCAAATGTCCATATGTGTGTGCATTCAAGCATGTATATGTGCATGCGTGAATGTGTATTTATGCATAAAAAGCATGTCTGATAAATGTGTTTTTTGCTAATTAAATGCTTCAGATGGTTTTTGTCGTACAAAATGCGTTCTGTTACTACTATGTAGTATTTGCTTTTTTGGGGGCAGGCTGTTTGCACATGAGACAATCTGAAAAAAAATGTAATGTTTATTTATTGTCACGTGAATCCGCTCCTCCCCTGCTCCCTCCGCAGAACCTGCGAATTCAGCACCAGCAGAGGCTTCTCAGCTGACCGAACTCACTCCTGATCCACCCCAGGACAGGTGTCAGGGGCGTGAAGGGAGAGCACCAGGGGGACGGCCCCGTGTCAGTCTAATTTAATAAGACCCACCCAGAGCCGCATCCACCGAGCCTCCGTGCCTGACCTCCACAACGACGCAAGCGTATCTCGAGTGTGTATAATCGCCAGAGCCGATGATTCCTTCAGAGGACCCACCGTCGTCGGCTTCTTCTGTTCCCCAATCTGTGATCACAGAGAACCCTCCTGAACCCCAGCAACCCCCCCCCCCCCACACACACACACACACACACACACAAACGGTTATGGCCTTCGTATCATCAAATTACATTTCATTCAGAACAGAACACCCCCCCCCCGCCCCCCGCCCCACAGACTTCTCAATGAGAATTATAATTCATAGTATCAGTACCATCTCTGACACTTTCTCTCCTGCTCTCCTTCTCTCTGTTTTTCCTGCTCCCTCCATCCTCCATTCCCTTTCTGATGCAGCCCCCGCCGCTCCCCCTCCCTCTCTCCCTTCCTTCCTCTCTCTCTCTCTCTCTCTCCTTTCCTTCTCTTCCCTCCCTCTCCTTTTTCAGCTCCACCTCCGGCAGGTTTTGCGATTCCCACTGTCAGAAAATTGCTTTTCCAATATCTGTCTGTCTAATTATGAGCTGCGCTAAAGGGCCTGTGTCACTGGAATACTAATAGCCGTCTCTGGGACGTACTCCGCCCCCCCCCCCCCCCTTTTTTTTTATGGAAATGTCCTCAGTTCCATGGGCAGGTTCCACAGAAGCGCAAATGTACAAATGTGCATGTGCCTGGAATATTACTTTATCCTTCTGCTCCAAGTCCTACTTCTGTCACACTGCCCAGAAACCTAAAATTACCTGAAATTAAAAATGAAAATGATACAAAGCAGGCAACCATGTCCACCATGAAATCACTTTTTTTTGTCTCAATTTAACATATTAAATATGTATAGTGATTTAAAAAAAAAAAATTCTTAAATGGGTCTGTATCTGTTTATTGGCCGTGTGGAAGGCTATCCTCGTGCAGCCATTTTATCTTTTCTTGTCACTGATTATCTCTGTGACAACAGATAGCCATGTTGTCAGAAGACTTATTTCTTTTCGACAGTCGCTGTTCTCTATTCCAAAAATTCCAATCAGGTCAGCTTGTGATTCAGTGCTTTATACTTTGTCGGACGACTCGAGTCGCTCGTCGTTCGCTGCTAACAGTAATACAACGCCGTGTTTCGCTTATAAATTTAAAGTCCTTCGTGTACTCGTAGTACAGTCATAGACGGGGACCTCACCGTCCTGGACATGGTAATGCAATCGAGATATGCGCTGCCCGTTTCTTAAACGTCACATTTATGGCTCGGGACCAAATGTGAGGCAGGGCAAACGAGAATGTGTTTTGCGCGTGACTGTGCTAACACTCGGTTGCTCCCTATGATCTCTTCCCCTTATTTGTTCATGAAATGACACCCCCACCGCCCCCCCCCCCCCCTTCCCCCAGGAGGAGTGCAAAGAGATGCAACTGACCACACAGGGAAGAGGTGTGAAAGGGTGTCTCCGTCTTAAACAATGCCGCCTAACAATGCAACCGAAACTCTTGTTCTGAATGTTTTTGGGTTGCTTGTAACCCTATTTTTAAAATATTGAATAAACATGTTCTTATTTGAGACTTTTGTATTATTATTATTAATAATAATAATAATAATAATAATAATAATAATAATAATAATAATAATAGTTAGTATTATTTAGTTCACATGCCTTCGTGGGAGTGGGTATTTATGCTGATATATTACATTTATATTATTATTAATAACAAATAGATTTGAATCTGGTAAAGGATTCTGCCTATTTGAAAGACGACTATGCAAGCACTCGATTCGCGTCCATTTTGCTAAAAAGGACGAAATAAAAAAAAAAGTTCCTGCGTGCGATTCAAAATTACCATAACACAACTCCATCCCCCACTCAATTCTTTTCGTCCTCAAAGAGTTAAATCGTCTTCGGCTAACTCGGTCTACTTGATTGACGTGTGGAGCACAGTGGTGGCCGCTTTCTCCAATCAGAAGACGAATGTGTCACCCCACGTGGGGACCAGGCATACTCATTGGTCGGTAGTGCTTGTGTTGATTGTAGATGTGTGAGCCCCACGTGGAGATTCCATTCATTCATTGATCAATTCCATCGCACCCCCACCCTCAATTGGAAAATTTACATGCATATAAAGCCAGTACAGCTTGAGAGAGAGTTTTTGCAAAGGTAGAACGGTGCAAGCAGTATTCAGTAAATCATATCAGCAATTTAAGTGGTAGACTGGGGAATTGTGAAATATCCCCGGTATCAACGACAATGTGTAACATATACATTTCTTAGCGTCCAAAAGCTATTTTTAAAATCTTTGTTGATTAACAGTTGCTGTATTTGACCAATAAAGTTATGAAATCGTTATGCAAAAATTAATACGATTTTTTAAAAGAGTGAATGGTACTCCAATCGATTATTTAATAAGAAAAAAATCACAAGGTTATTGCTTTTGTTTTTGGTGACCAAATAGAAACATTTATCGTTTTAGTCGAATGGCAGTCTTCTGGCTTTTGGTTGCGAAATAACGTGTGCAAATAACATAAGAAGTAGATCTGTTCAGAAGACTGGCGAGGAATAGCCTTAGCTGCCTACACCAGTTTAAAGCGTGTTACCCTACACTCGTTCACCTTGTGGTTATAACGAACGTCTTTTCTTTCTCAGAGGAGAAAAAAACAACTCCCGTCTGCCCCATTGAAAACCAGGAGGGGATCAGAGAGGAAGGAGAGAGTGAGAAAGAGGACAGAGAAGGAAGGAGTGTGTTATGAAAAGAGTGGGGCAACGAACGAGACAAAGGAGGTTGCGGCTGCGTTGAATATCTTGTCCGTCTCGGAGCCGAGTAGTGTAGCTAGCTACCTTCTTCTTGTTGGGCAGAATTGGTACCGAGAACACACTTGGGGCTGGAAGCATTTGGGGTTTCGGAGGAGCGAGGGAGATTCTCCAGCGCCGAAGTGTCGTGCAGAAAGAAAGCTCTAGATAAGCATTTTGGGGGGCTTCAGAAAATCGTGTGGATCTTTAGGTTATAGTGAATATTTCTTTTTCCGTGTCGGAGATAAACAGAACAAAGGACCTTGAGCAGGGAATGAGCGTGCTGAGACGAGCCTTCCGACCATCGCTTCTAAGACCAGGCCCGATGCGATTCTGAAACCAAAAATAAACACTATCCCATCGCTCTCGGAACCTTTTGTTAAACAGCCAGGGACGAAGAATTAAGCTTGCGGACATCCAAAATGTTCCCCCAGAATCGACCACCGGTACGTATAACGTTTTACATTTACAGTGCAACCCATAATTATTGCTTATGATAATTCATACGTGCTAATTTTGCTACCTTTGAACGTTTCGAATAGCCTAACTATTACGAAGGACCCACTTTGCACGTTAAAGTTAGTTTACTTGTATTCGCAATATGAAAACTTGTGCGAACAAGCCAGTGGGGTCATTATTCGCCGCTAAGGTGATTGTTTTACGATGACTCAAGATAAGTAGCGATCGCTTGATGGTTTTCGCTATCTGATACATCATGTTTCGCTTAACTACAGTTAAGTTGCCTTGGCTATCATTAAATTCACTTATCACAATGTAATGTTTGGGGACCGGGGGCTATGCGGGAGTGGGCATAATCCATATTAGTGAAGCATTCATACTGTTGATGTGACTCATCTGTCCATAGAAGTAAAAACCAAGGTAATACGCAACAAGACATTTTCAGTTTCTATGTGCGAATCATATAACTATGGTTAGGGGGGAGTTGTATGGGAACCCACCAAAATACTGAGGGAAAGGGTTTGTAGCAATGATTAGTACATTGAAAAATTACCCCCCAACCCAAGTTCTAGACTTTACTACATAGAATTCGAGAACGTGTTGTTTTCTGGCTCCATTCTATATCTTTATGACGCAACTGTAATTCTAGCTAGTTGCCTACCTAGCGAGAGGAGTTGATTTCTCACTGTGGCCGAACTCTTTCCCATCTCGTTACCCGCTGTTGACACACTTACTTAATCATGGAATATCACGGTGAAGTGTTATTTCGGCAAGCTCTCTGATGTCGACGGACACGCTGGACTCCAAACACCGGGCATCACTGTAATAATAATCAGGCCTGATCAAAAAGCTTCACAAGGACACGGGCAGCCTAAACATGCACTCCCATTTGGGTAGGCTGTCAGTAGGCCTATTCCTCGGTGTCAATTTTTATTTATTTATTTTTAAACAAAAGTTTGAAAACGCGAGTCTTTATGTTGCAAACTGGTGTGATGTGACGGGTTCATGTAGATGTGAAATCTCCGAAGTTTTCAGAAGTGGAAATTTTGCTTCCAGTTGCTATTAGAAGTATGTTTCACACATGGGACTGCTGAGTAATTAACTGTCTTTACACTGACGCTGTTACTGTCAATTTTCTAAGAGTGCACCAGGAAATAAAACCGATTGCTAATGATTTTGGTTATTTCTGTACTTGTAACCCCTGCAAAGTCCCTACCATTGTACAGTACTTTTGAAACTGATCCCACAACCACTGGGAACAAGCTGTAAACCAGGTGTGAATGATTCCATAAAGCAGGTGGGTACAGGATCAGCACCTCCAATTCCTAGCCAATGCACTATGAGAACTCTATGGTCAGGACAATTTTGTTTATGAGAGCTCTGTGGTCAGGACTGTGTCCTCACGAGGGCTTTATGGTCAGGACTGCCTCCTCTATGAGAACTCTGTGGTCAGGGCTGCTTCCTCTATGAGAGATCTATGGCCAAGATGACTTCATCTATGAAAGCTCTATGGAAAGGACTACCTCTTCTATATGCCTTCTCTATGAGAACTCTATGGTCAGGACTGCCTCCTCTGTAGGAGTGCCCCAGGCCGCCCTGAACTGAACTGTGGGAAAGGTGCTTGGCTGGTGGTTATAGCTTTTAAACTGAATTTCACTCTCCCGGGCTCTCCTTCTCTACCTCTTCCTGAGGGCAGCTTGGTGCTTTTTAAACCCGGGTCCTGCCTGTAGTTAATCTACACATCTACGAGAGGTGCTTTGACTGTGCTTCAGCAGAGCCATTGAAAGGGGGGGGGGGGAAGCTGTTTTTAAAAACATTTTTTAAAACTCAGGTTATGGCTTTGTCGTACTGAGCGGTTCGTCTCATAAGGCCTGTCCTCATGAGGCAGCGGATAACTGTTGAGCGCATTTAAGATGCGTTTGAACCGGGTTAGTGACCGCTTTGCGTAAAGGTTCACAAAATTTGCCCGACGACCAGTTTTTTGGTCCCCTGTTGTGTAGCGATGTCGTGAACCAAAGCCAACTGTCATATCTAGACAGTCCAGTGTAGTGCAGTGGATGTAGTAGTGCTGCTCTTCTGACTGAGCGAGGTTGTGTGCGGAGGAGCAGGTTTTGGGTTTTTGAAAGTTTTCTCTGCTTCCGGTCAGTTTAACGCCATTCCTGCTTGCTATGTAGGGCCAGCTAGTGAGCACATCCCTGCTGTTTTTGAGGTCTCTGAAATAAAAAGGAAAGTGAAGGGAACCTACAGTACAGAGACTGGAAGGAAAGCCCCCCCCCCAAAAAAATCCAGGGAACTTCCAGCCATTATCTGGCACGTAAATGAAAGTTATGCAAGCGATGACTTGATCTGAGCTGACTCTGTGGGTCTGACTCGTTTCGTTACTTAAAATAAAAACCTGTACGATGGTACGATGTAAGCCAGGGATCTCAAACCCAAATCCCGGAGAGTCGCCGCTGTGTCTGCTGGCTTTTTGACGCGTTCCTGCGCCTCAAGTGCAGAATTCAAGCCACCGATTGGCCAGAGAGTCTGCACGCCTTGTTTTATCGAGGCCTAGTTTGGCGGCTGATTGAAAGGCAGTGACGAAAAGCCAGCCGAGACCGTGGTCCTCCAGGGCCGGAGAGTCTGAGACCCCTGAAGTCAGGTGACCTGGAGAGGAGCATTGTGGGTCGTGCGGTGACTGGAAAGACGTGCTGGTGCGGCTGGTGGGGTTTTTTGCTGCAGACAGACCAGCTGGCTCGGCTCGCCGTGGTCTGGCTCCAGCCCTAATGCATCCGGCCCGCGTTTCCCTGGAGTTCTCCTGCAGGTGAAAATGTTTCAGTTTTAACTTCTGCCACTCGCACAGTTACTGCTGCTCCTCCTCCTCCTCCTCCTCCTCCTCCTTTCTTTAATTTGTGGGGAGCGGCAGGTCAGTGGGCATGTAGAAGTGTGTGTGTGTGTGTGTGTGTGTGTGTGAGAGAGAGAGAGAAGAAAGAGAAAGAGAAAGAAAGAGTGTTTTAAATTGTGTGCATTATTGTGTGGTTTTGCATGTTTACATGTGCGTGTGTCTGTGTGCATTTGTATGGGTATGTATGAGAGAGAGAGAGAGTGTTTTAATTTGTGTGCATTATTGTGCGCTTGTGTGTCTGTGTGTGTGTGTGTGTGTGTGTGTGTGTGTGTGTGTGTGTGTGCGTGCGCGTGCTTGTGTGTGTATGTGTGTGTGTGTATATGTTGTATGTGTGTGCATGCATATGTGTGTGTATGTGTGTGTGTGTGTATGTGTGTGTACACACACGTGCCAGAGTCAGAAACATATTTTGGGGCGATGGACGCGCTCATGCCCCAGCCCTTATTCCAGGGCTGAGTGTGCAGGGTGAGTCCTCTAAAGAAACAAACAGAGCCGGTGATTTGTAGCGCGAGCGCTCGTCCTAAACCTGCGCTTTGTCATTCAGAGGCCGGCTAATCTTGGCCTGTCAGGCAGCCCGTGTGATCTTTCTGGCTGCAGAGGGCTGCGTTCGTAGACTCTAATGGGACTTCGAGGGCTGAGCTATGTGTCACGCGAGCCACTAAATATAGCGTCGATGCAGTGACAAAGCCGGGAAGTTATGTTTACCGATTTAATAATTGCTGTGTACCGACTGCCAGCTAAGGCCATGCGTGTTATTGACAGTGCTAATGGGAGGAGGAGGAGGATGATGATGATGATGATGATGATGATGCTGACTTGCTGTCCCCAGAGTGTCTCTAGGAGTCCGTGTCCCACGGGCCGTATGGAGTTTTGGGTCCGGGTTCCGCTAACAGGACACTGCACGGCATATACAAATAATTTAGCCCCGACTTGAGAAGCATTTCTGCCCCCAACCCGCCCCCCCCCCCCTCACCAAGTATGACAGAGCATGTCAGGACGTGCTTTTCATCTGTCTGGCTGTCTGGCTGTCTGGCTGTCTGCCTGTCTGCCTGTCTGCCTGTCTGCCTGTCTGTCTGTCTGTCTGTCTGTCTGTCTGTCTGTCTGTTGTCTGGGTCCCATGGATCCAGCAGTCCTGTCAGGCAGATTTTGGGGCAGCCCGTGGCTATTGACTATCGACGGCCGTTGTAAGCTGCTGCCTCTGTTTGTACAGCGTTTCCAGTGTTTTCTTTGGGAACTGCATTCGATCGGGGGGGGGGGGGGGGGGGGGGGGGGGGAGGGGGGGTTTGGGGGGGGTTGTGTCTGCTCCAGGTTTACACAAGTTGTGAAGGCGTGTCGCCGAATTCTCCCCCAAGGACAGAACAAACAGTCCGCGGGTTAGCTAATAAAAGGAGGCACCTTGGCTAATTAACTGGGCTGACAGGCAGGCTCCTCTGCGGCGGCGCTAATGCTTTCGGACGGGAGGGGAAGTTTGAGTAACGAGCTTCCAAACGAGGACGTTAAAAAAGGAAAGGATGCACGTCGCTAATGAAACAGGTGCCTGGCAAGTTCTGCCCCTCGCCCGCCTGGCGGAGCTTCCCAGAGCATTGTGGGGTGGGGTGGGGTGGGGGGGGGGGGGGGGGGGGTTGGGGGGGTTGAGCTGAGCATGAGCTCGTCTTTGGTGTTGGGGGGGGGGGTGGTGGTGATGTGTTAGAAATGCTAAGAAGTGGTTGTTGTGGAAAACGTATTTGAATCTGGTTAGTGTAAGAGGCTTGAACTTCAAAGGCTGAATGGACGGGAGCCTTGGTGGTGGGGGGGGGGGGGGGGGGGGGGGGGGGGTGTTCCAGCACGGCCCTTGTCATTGGGGGGGGGATTTTGAGATGCCGATTCCGCTCAGTCCGCTGGGTCCCTGCGTGCTCCCCTCTCCCCCAGCCCCCTGTGGGTCCGGTGCCCGTGAGCGCGGTCGGGGCGAGCGCGCTAATGGTTCTCTTCGCGGGAAAGCGCACTGCGCGGTTAGCACGCGCTCGCGCGTACTCCCGCGACATTAATCAGCGAAAGCCGCCGCGACGGTCGGGCTTGGAGTCCACCGGGGTCGTTACCGGAGCAGGCGGCCCCCCCCCCCCCCCCCCCCCCCCAGCCTCTGCTCTAGGGCCCATAAACTAGCCGAATTAACGGCTCGGTCCGCGCCGTGGACAGGCTCCTCTGCCCCCCGCCCCAAACGACGGCGGCGGCGTTATTATATACGGTTTTATAACTAATAAATACGAACGCGGCGTGGCGCTGGAAATGGCCGTGCGGGCGAAGGGCCTCTTATATGCCGAGCCCGTTACCGTGCCGACGCTCCAACTCGGCGGCGCGGGCTCGACGTTAAAAAAAAACGACGATTTATTTCATTTGTTTTCGACGACGCTTTCGCCTCTTTCTTTTTTTTAAAATATGCATGGCTCGGGATTTATCGTCTCGCGTTTTTTATTTTCTTAACGTGTTTGAGCGTGTGTTTGTTTTAGGGCCGCTCTCAACCGAAGCTATAACCGCTGATAATGGTAGCTGACAAGATGGCACCCTTATGCGCGCGTGTGTGAATTATGTGTGGTGACAGTGTGTTTATGAAAAGCTTGATTTTAAAAAAAGCTGTTAAAAAGAAGTGTCGTTGAGGGAGGGAAGGAGGGAGGGAGGGGTTAAATGCAGGCTGAGAAGTGCCAATGTGTGGGGGGGGGGGGGGTGTGAGGGGGGCTGGAGGGGGGGGGTGCGTTCTGTGGGAAATCATTTTTATATATAACACTGGTGATAAGGGCGATCATTTTTACGGAACATTTGGGACAGTTTTTTCTTAGTATTATCTTATATATGTTGCAGAAAGTGTGTTGTGTGTGTGTGTGTGTGAGAGAGAGAGAGAGAGAGGAGGGGAGGAGAGAGAGAGAGAGAGGGAGAGAGGGAGAGAGAGAGACAGATGAGACGGGGGGTGAGTGAGCAAGACGATAATGAAATGGAACTGCACTGAGACTGCTAGGGATTTTGAGAAGGACCGTGAATGTGTGTGTGTACGTGTGTGTGTGTGTTTGTGTGAAAAAGAGAGTGCGTGTGTGCGTGTGATTGTGTGAATGCGTCTCTGTGTGTACGTGTGTATAAATGCACGTGCAAGTGTGTGTCTCTATGTTTGTGTGTGTGTGTGTGTGTGTGTGTGTGTGTGTGAAAAAGAGTGTGTGTGCGCCTGTGTGTGTGTGTGATTGTGTGAATGCGTCTCTGTGTGTGCATGTGTATAAATGCATGTGCAAGTGTGTGTGTGTGTGTGCGAGTGTGTGCGTGTGTGTGTGTGTGTGTGTGAAAAAGAGAGTGTGTGTGCGCGAGTGTGTCCTCCTCTGTGTGCTCATCACCTCAGACACTTCCAGAGGCAGCCAGACTACATGAAGCAGCAGGTCTCCCCCTGACCTGATAATCAGGGCTGGCTCAGTCGCTCTCTCCCTATTTAAAGGCCTGTTGGAGTGAATTTAGTCCTGATTAGAGTCATTACTCCCCTGGCCTCCCCCCCCCCACCTCCCCTCCCCCCCTCCCTCCCTCCACACTCTCTCCCTCTAACACCTCCCTCCCTGGCTCGAGCGCTGGGTCAGAGAGGTCTGGCAGGTTCCATCCCTCCTGCGCAGATTAGCGTCCCGCTAATGGGAGCCGGGCCAGGCCTGGGGCCGGGTTCTCGCCCCCGGGTAGGCCTGTGGCCCGTACATCACATTAGAACGTCCTCACAGTACACCGAAGCACAGATAATTCATTTAGAACCCGTAAATCGCATTGGAACCGTCCTCACAAGTACACTGAGGTACAGATAATTCATTTCGTACATTTGGAACCCGATAATTCATTTAGAACCCGTAAATCGCATTGGAACCGTCCTCACAAGTACACTGAGGTACAGAT
>CM045886.1:7830000-7907500 GCA_025169545.1 Anguilla japonica
CTGGGGGGAGGGTGCCGACCTGGTGGAGTTCCCCTTTTAATCCTAAATTTAACAAGCTTCGCTATTCATTTAAACCCCATCTGCCCCCCCCCCCCCCCCCCCCCCGTCCACACCGCCCTGCTCCACACAACCATCCCTCACACATTTCTCTTTCTTTTAGTAGTCCCTGCTCTCCCTCTCATCTCCACACCCCCCACTCATCCCTCTCATCTCTCTCGCTCTCTTTTTCTCTCTCTCTCTCTCTCTCTCTCTCCCCTCGCTTCTCTTTCATCTCTGTCCTTTGGCTGTGCCGCTCGTGTCACTTTGAACGTCGTATCGAGGCCTCGCCTGCTCCACCGCGGAGTTTCGCCATCTTTCCTCGCAGCGCTCTCTCACGAAACTGCGCACGTGTCACCCCCAGCTTTAAAAAATTCTCATTGCTCTCCTTTGTCTACTTCTGATCAGTACTGTCATCTTTTCACGTAGGGATACGTTAGAGAGTAAGCAGGCTGATTAACCCTTTCAGCTGTGAGGTCACAAATATGTATTTAGAATGTTCTCAACTGAACATTCTAATGCTGATGTCACAATCGCCGCTGGTGATTGAAAGCAGTGGAGTTCTAGAACACTTAAAATTTTGAAAAAAACATTCCAAAAGTCCTGCACTTCAAAGGGTTACTCTGGGGAAAAGGTGAGCATGTGCGTCTGTGAACTGCTACAGATGCTTTTACTCTCCTATAAACTCTCCGTTGCTGAGGGTTTTTGTCGTTTGACCGCTGCTCTTTCTCCTCAGGCACCTCTTCAGCCACCTCCCGGGTCCTCTGCCTCGGCGGCGGCGGCTGCGGCGGCGGCGGCGGCGGCGGCATCGGGGACCCCCCAGTCTCTGAAGCTCACGTACCCCGAAACCCTGGACCGCATCAAAGAGGAGTTCCAGTTCCTGCAGACACAGTACCACAGGTAGGCCTGGAGACTGTAGCTAGGCCCTGTGACCGATGCTAGGCCCAGAGGCTGTTGCTAGGGGCCCGGGGACTGTTCTAGGCCCAAACACCACTGCAGAACGTTCTGTGTAGCTGTTAGATGTCGACGAGTGCTGAAGCTCTGTGTGTGTTTATGCCCCCTCTTCTGCTAATGGGTGAGACCTTTATGAATCAGTATGAATCAGTGCTTCCAAATGAATCCAGAAAAATCATGAGACGTCATATCCCTGTCTGCCTACACACCTGTGGAGCAGGTAAAGCACAAGGACTGTTGTGCATTGGCCTATATGAGAGGCAGGAGGGCCCTGGTTTGGTGTGGTCTGGCCTGGTTTGGCCCAGTTTGACCTGGTCTGACCCAGTCTGGCCTGGCCTGGTTGGCCAGGTTTAGCCTGGTCTGGCTTAGTCTGCCTGGTTTGGCCTGGTCTCCCTCACCTGTAAGATGATAGCCAGGATTTAGTGGCTTTTTCCTGTACGGTGCCTGGCTCCTGCTGATAGGGGAAGGAGGAGGGACAGACAGGGGGAAGGAGAGAACGATCGTGCAGAGCAGAGTGTGGAAAAAGAGAGAGAGAGAGAGAGAGATAGAGAGATGGCCTTATGAGTGTTTACCTTTGTCTTTTACTCCGGCCTTTTCTCTGGTCTAAGGGAAACTTATACTTGGAGGTGGTATAGATAACACAGTAAAATGTGTGTGTCTGTGTTCCTGTGCCTGTGCGCACGCGTGGGAGTGTGTGTGCTTCTGTGTTAGTGTGTGTGTGTGTGTGCCTGTGTGTTTGTGTGTGTGTGTGTGTGTGTGTGTGTGCCTGCGTGTTAGTGTGTGTGTGTGTGTGTGTGTGTGTGTGTGTGTGTGTGTGTGTGTGTTTGTGTGTTTGTGTGTTTGTGTGTATGTGTGTGTGTGTGTGTGTGTGTGTGTGTGTTTGTGTGTTAGTGTGTGTGTGTGTGCCTGTGTGTTAGTGTGTGTGTGTGTGTGTGTGTGTGTGTGCCTGCCTGTGTGTGTGTGTGTTTAATATGCTTCTCAGTGAACAGCAGTGCAGGAGTAACAGACAGGCTGTCTCTAATGTTGGCCTCTCGCTGGCAGGCCCTGTTTTTGTCGTTTTATTTTTTCTTCTTCTTATTTCTCCTCCCCCTCTTGGCACACCTTCACACGAGGCGGCTTTGATTCCGAGCACTACAATCTGGGAAATCCACCCTCTCCCGACCCCTATTATAAGACCCTGCTGCCCCTCCCCCCCCCCCCACACCACCCCCCCAAACCCCAACCCCCACCCCCCCAAAACCCTCCTCCCCCCCACACCCCCCCAAACCCTCCACTCCCCCCCCCCCCAAACCCCCAAACCCTCCCTACCCCCCCAAAACCCTCCACTCCGCCCCCCGCCCCCCCCAAACCCCCCACTCTCCCCCAAAACCCTCTACTTCCCCCCTCCTCCACCCCCCCACCCCCCCAAACCCTCCACTCTCCCCCGAAACCCTCCACTCTCCCCCAAAACCCTCCACTCCCCCCCACCCCCGAAACTCTCGACACCCCCCCACCCCCCCCCCCCCCCTCCTCCCCCAAATCCTCCAAGCCCCCCTTTCAGTTCCCAGTGCAAACAGGACCCCTCCTTTCAACAGCATCGCTGATTCCACAAATTCCACCAGAAGCCCCCCCCCCCCCCCCCCCCCCCCCCTTCAGTCCCCCCGCCTATCACCAAGGACAGGGGCCAGCGAGCCCTTCAGTCTTCACCTCCTGAGCTCTCCTCTTCCTCAGTCTGTTCGTACCCCTCTCACCTTCGGTCTGCACTGCCTCTGCGTTGTCTAAAGATTTTTAAAAATCTAATAAATATCGATGTAAATCTCACACAAGAGCCTTGTTTGATCAGCCGGGCGGCTTAATTAGGCTAGCAGCTACGCAGCACTGCTCTCTCAGGTCTGCAGTGTTTTCAGTGAGAGAGAGAGAGAGAGAGAGAGAGAATGAGAGATACAGAATGAGAAAGCGAGTGTGAGAGACAGAGGTGGACAGAGTGAGAGAGCAAGTGAAAGACAGACAGTCAGAGAGTGTGAGTGAGAGAGAGACAGACAGACAGACAGAGAGAGCGAGTGAGAGAGAGAGAGACAGACAGACAGACAGAGAGAGCGAGAGACAGAGGGAATGAGAGAGAGACTGAGAGAGCGAGGGCGAGCGTGTTGCGCAGTCCGAGGCGCTGGCGGCGGGAGTGTGTGAGGCGTCGATACGCCACGGCGGAGGCCTCCAGCAGAGAGGTGTGCCGGGGAACCCGAGCAGGCGCGCCGCAGGGCTGCGCAGTCGGGCGTCTCCTCCGCCTCCCCCCCCCCCCCCCCGCCACTCTGGGGCTGAGCGCCTGCCAGCGACGTGCAGCGGACCTGAACGCGCTCGTAACCGGGCCTCCTAACCTGGGCCTAACTGAGCACCGTTCTGAAACCCACTGTAACCTGGGCCTAACTGAGCACCGTTCTGAGTCCCACTGTAACCTGGCCTAACTGAGCACCGTTCTGAATCCCACTGTAACCAGGCCTGACTGAGCACGGTTCTGAATCCCACTGTAACCAGGCCTGACTGAGCACGGTTCTGAATCCCACTGTAACTGGGCCTAACTGAGTCCAGTTCTGAAACCCACTGTAACCTGGGCCTAACTGAGCACCGTTCTGAGTCCCACTGTAACCTGGCCTAACTGAGCACCGTTCTGAATCCCACTGTAACCTGGACCTAACTGAGCACGGTTCTGAGTCCCACTGTAACCGGGCCTAACTGAGCACCGTTCTGAGTCCCACTGTAACCGGGCCTAACTGAGCACCGTTCTGAGTCCCACTGTAACCTGGCCTAACTGAGCACGGTTCTGAATCCCACTGTAACCTGGGCCTAACTGAGCACCGTTCTGAATCCCACTGTAACCTGGGCCTAGCTGAGCACCGTTCTGAATCCCGCCGCGGGGCGGGGCGGGGCGGGGGGGGGGGGGTGGGGGGCTGAGCCGTTTGACGGCGCCAGGCTTTGGGCCGGAGCGCTGGAGCAGCGCCGCCAGGCCCGGCTCAGCGGACGGGCCAGCCTTCCTCTCTCGGGCCGGTCCTCTGTGCTGGACACCCGTTCTGTCCCCGTGCCTAACTGGGGGGGGGCAACGAGGGCTAACCGGGCCCTGGAGGAAGGTGACTCCCCCCCCCCCCACACACACACACCCCCCGAAACGCACACACAAATAAACTCTCGCTCCTAAATCTGCGCTATAAATAGAAAGGCTTAATTCCCCCCCCCCCCCCCCCCATAGTATCGATCGTGGGAGTTATGGAGCTGGGAAGAGATGGCGGTAAAGGGATTAGGGGAGATGAGTTTGAGATGTGGGGGTGTGTGTGCAAGTGTGAGAAAATCAATGTGTGTGTGTGTGTGTGTGTGTGTGTACGTGTGTGCGTGTGTGTGTGTGTGTATGTGATGGAGAGAGTTGGGCTGGAGCAGCAGCTGCTCTTTGATAACTTCTAACACTCAGACAGGATGGAGGCAGAGAGGAACTGCTGGCAGAAGGCTTTCATTACACTAATTCCATATAAACACACACACCACACACACACACGCGCACACACACGCGCGCACACACACACGCACACACACGCACGCTCACACACACATACCACAACACACCACACACACACACGCGCACACACACACACTCTCTCACACACACACACACACACCACACACACACACACACACACACACACTCACCACACAAACACACACACACACACACACACACACACATACACACATACACACACTCACACACACCACACACCCCTCTTGAGATTCCCCATGGTCGAATGGGCACACAAGGCCCCCAGTAGGCGGTAGGTTTGGCGGTGTGTGTGTGTTGTGTGTGTGTGTGTGTGTTTGTCCTTGCTGCGGTAGCTGTGTGCGGAGGACACCGGTGGCGCACTCAGAAAAGAAGCACGCGTCCACACTGAGCGCGCTCAAGGCCAGCTTCTCCTGCGTTCCCCTGGCGCTTTTCAGAGCAGAACCTTTGCCCTTAGCGAAGCCGCGGCGGCCTCAGCCCGAAGTCCGATCCGCGGCTTTTAAACTCTGAGCCTTAATCCCGGTGACACCCGCCCCCCCCCATTTAAATGCACCCTCAATGCCTGCTGTAGCTGCATTTCCATTAAAATGGAGGTGGAGGAGAAAAAGACACACTTTTTGCGGCACTAAAAACAAATCGCTTCTGATTGTGCACAGTGGACCCTCCAGGGCAGGTGTTCCCAGAATGCTTTGTCAGGGAAAAGGGGAGTCACATGACTTGCGGCTAGCAATGAATCACTTGTGTGAGAGAGTGGTGGATTTTTGTATTTTTGTATTTTTTTTGTTGCATAAATAATGTTTTGGGGTCGGTTGTATGTGAACAGCAGCTGCATCTGTTAGTCTCAATGCACATTTAGACCAGTTATTCTCATTTTTCTCCAACTGTCAAACGAGTGAAAATGCTAAGTATTTTTAGTTGAATTAATTATAATACTTTTAATTTCCATAATGCCTCAGAGTATAAGCAGACTACGAAGTACAACAGCAACAACAGTAATAAGCAAAATTTATATATAAAGATCCTGGATTTGCAATATTTGGAAACTGGATATGACTCATTGGAATGATTGGAATGGAAATGCGATTGTGGGGAAAATTGCGTCTGGAGCAGCGTGCATAAATTCCGAGTTTGTCCAATTTGTCAAATGCTTGTTTGCACTCTCCTGAATTGGTAGATGCTGCTGCAGCGAGGAGCGCAAATTCGGTACAACCGAGTCTTCGAAACTGCGGAGAAAATGGGGTAAATGTAGGAGGACTGTAGAGCGTGTGAGAGAGAGAGAGAGAGAGAGAGAGAGAGAGAGAGAGAGAGAGAGAGAGAGAGAGAGAGAGAGAGAGAGAGAGAGAGAGCGTAATGAGGATGACTTCAGCACAGGGAGGCACCACCACTGTGATGTGTCGTTTGGGTAATGGAGGCTTGTAGCCCGGACGCCAGTGCAACAGGAGTCATGTGATCGTGTGTGGGCTGCTGGGTTGTTACCTGGCAATGCGCACATTTGGCTAATTATAGTTTGTGTGCGGGTTTCCGTGCGTCCTATAAGAAGGGTGTTAAAGTAAGCCAAATGTGAGACAATGGAAGGAAGTATGAACTCTCTCCCCCCCCCCCCCCCCCCCCCCCCTCATTGGCAGAAGACTGGAGGATTGAATACCAGGGATGTTTCTGAGGCGGAAGAGATCTTAGTCATGTTGTTAGTGTGGCATGCAGACGGGTGTTTTTGGAGTCTAGCAAAGCTCTCGGATTGTTTACAGGTGTACGGGCTGTGATTACAAGGCTGTCAAAGGTAAAACTGCAATCAGCGGCTGGGGAGCGCTTAGTCTTATTCGGGGAGACGGGATGACGGGGCAGATCGTGTCTGGGACACTTTTGGAATGCAGAACTGCCTTGTTGGTTGCGTTGTAATGATATCTTGGACCAGGTCACCTGAAAATGTCAGCCCAACAAGGAGTATGTAGTGGGGGGGGAATGGGACCAAGAACTGGTCCCTGCGGGACGCCCGTTAAAAAGGGGCATTCGGGTTTAAATGAGAGGGCAGGGTGTGCCGCAGGATGCGGGTACGCCCTCGTCACGCACCCCTGCCTCAAGTCTGATTGACGGATGTCAATCAAGAAAGGGCATCACATGAGCACTGCAGAAAGATGGCGTCGAACACATAAATAAAATAAAAATCTATTTTATGAAGTGATATAAAATGGTCTCATTTGAAATTTCTTGCGCACAATTCCTGTTTTCACTGAAAGTTACTAATCTTAGTAGACCGTCCTCTTCAAACTTTAGTGATTTCAACAGCATGCCCCCCCCCCCCCCCCCCCTTCCTCCACCCAAGTTCAAGTTGCTCGTGTCTGGTGTGATTGGCTGTGGAATTGCAAGCCTGAGATGGTCATCGCTCAAGACCTGATTGCCCTGGTGCTTCGGTCGTGAAATTTGCTTGCGAGACGTCTTCATCACTCTGAAACCCGATTGGCTTGGGATTTATGAGAGAAGAGAGTGACGGGGTCCTTCGTTCCTAATGGCTGGCCGTCCACCATGATCTCTGTTACGCTGCTCTCGAGCTCAGAATCCCAGGGCCATGACTGCAGTATGAAAGTAAAGAGAGAGTTGACTTCTGCGAAAGAGAGAGAGAGAGGGAGAGAGAGGGAAAGCGGGGGGAAAGAGAGAAATTGAGAGGGACTGTGGACGTGGAGAAAACGAGAGAGAAAGAGAGCAAAATAAAGAGAGAGAAAGAGAGCAAAAGGGAAAGAGTGTGAGATGGAGAAAGAGCTAGAGAAATAGAGAATGAGAGTGACATAGAGAGAAAAACAGAGCGAGGTATAGAGAAAGAACAAAGGAAAAAGAAAGGGTGAGAGAAAGAGAGAAAAAGAGTGCTAGAGAAAACAAATGAGAGCGACATAGAGGAGAGAGAGAGGGAGAGGGGGGGAGGGAGAGAGAGACGTGTGTAAAATGTAGCTCTGTCCCTTTAGCGCTGTAAAGCAGCCTCTCTCTGGTGAAATGAAAGGGCCTCGTGTGTTTTTTCTGTGAAGCCACAGGGAGCTCTGAGCCCGTGTGGCCTGTGTACACACCTACCGCACACACCTACCGCACACGCCTCTACCGTGCAGCACACACCTACCGCCACACGCCTGGAGCCTACCGCACACGCCTGCAGCCATACCGCACACGTCCTGCAGCACACGCCTGCAGCACACGCCTACCGCACACACCTACCGCACACGCCTGCGGCACACGCCTGCAGCACAGGCCCTGCAGCACACGCCTACCGCACACGCCTGCAGCACATGCCTACCGCACACGTCCTGCAGCACACGCCTGCAGCACACGCCTACCGCACACACCTACCGCACACGCCTGCGGCACACGCCTGCAGCACAGGCCTACCGCACACGCCTGCAGCACACGCCTACCGCACACGCCTGCAGCACAAGCCTACCGCACACTCCTGCAGCACAGGCCTACCGCACACGCCTGCAGCACACGCCTACCGCACACGCCTGCATTGAGGCTTCTACCGCATTTTCATGCAGCACACGCCTGTATGTGTGTGTGTGTGTGTGTGTGTGTGTGTGTGTGTGTGTGTAGTATGGGTATGTGGTCTGTGCTGTTTGGTAGTACGGGTATGTATATATGGTGGTTTTATGTGTGTGTGTGTGTGTGTGTGTAGTACGGGTATGTGGCCTGGCTGTTTTTATATATATATGTGTGTGTGTGTGTGTGTGTGTGTGTGGTATGGTTATGTGGTCTGGGTGTTTTTACATATGTGTGTGTGTAGTATAGTTATGTGCCCCAGCTGTTTTTTGTGTGTGTGTGTGTGTGTGTGTGTGTGTGTGTTTGTAGTATGGTTATGTGCCCCCGCTGTTTTTATATGTGGGTGTGTGTGTGTGTGGTATGGATATGTGGCCAGGCTGTTTTTACGTGTGTGTGTGTGTGTGTGTGTGTGTGTGTGTGTGTGTGTGGTACGGTTATGCGGCCAGGCTGTTTTTATACATAAGTGTGTGGTGCTGTCATCTGGGTGAAGTTTGCTTTATTGGGTGTGTGGGCCGCCTTGCCTGCATGTGTCTCACTGTGTCTGCTTAGCCCGCTGCCTTTGATGTCCGGGTCTGGTTAAGAGTTTCTTCCTTTTTTCTGTCAGGGAGTTTTTTTTTATTATTTAGGGATGTTTTGTGCAGTGAAGTCTGAGTGATTAGTGGTAGCAGAGAGAGAGAGAGAGAGAGAGAGAGAGAGAGAGTATGCGCCTGCGTGTCTGTGTTTATGTGCGTGGGTGTGTGTGTGTGTGTGTGCGCAAGTGTGTGTGTGTGTGTGCGCATCACACTTGTGTGTGAGAGAGAGCAAGAATGCTGTACAGAGTAAGGCTGTTGTGTGACAGTAAAGAGGAGAGATTCATGAATACGTAATCCGATGTAAATTAGCCATTGTGGGGGGGGGGGGGGGGCAGTTGTTCTCAAACCGGTGGCCCCTCTTGTGGGAGGGTTGCTTCTATGAGTGAGCGCATGGGAGCCAAAATGTGAATTGGAACATGGGTACCCACTCTAAATTTCACACCTGAGTGAGTGTGTGTGTGTGTGCGCGTGCGTGCGTCCGTGTGCATATGCGTGGGCGTGTGTGTGTGTGTCTGTGTTTGCGTGCGCACGTGTGAGCATGTATGCGTGTCTGAGAGTTAGGGAGGATGTGCAGTATACCGCAGTGGTAATTATCGACCTCAATAACGGTCATTGCCAACATGTGGTGTGTTACCATTCGTTTTGTCTTCTGTTTTTTAATTATACCTGATGTGGTACCAAACAACAGCCAAACTTCAGAGGCCGCACAAAATGCTTCCGTAGAAGGTCACCACCGCTGTTCTGTTGTCTTCTGATTGGCTGTCTTATCAACACTCCGTAGATAACAGAGGTGATCCTTTTCTCCCAAAGCATTTCACATGAAGTTTGGTGCCACATCAGGTATTATTGAAGGCAAAAAGACAATAGAAAGGCAATACGCCACATGGTGGCCGATGATCGTTATTGCATTTGATGATAATTTTTGCGGTATATCGGCCAGCTGTACTGTGAGTGCGTGTGCGTATGAGAGTCTGTGTGTGCGTGTGTGCGTATGAGAGTGTGTGTGCGTCTGTGAGTGTATGTGTGTGTGCGCGTACGTCTGTACATATGCATGCATGCATACATGCATCTGTGATTGTGTGTGTGTGTGTACATGTGTCTGTGTGTGTCTGTGTGTAAGCGGTAGTTGGGGGGGCAGTGTATGTGAGGTGTGTGTTTGTATTTGTGTGTGCCTGTGTGTATGTTTTTATGTGTGTTTGTATTTTGCGTGCCTGTGTGTAAGTGTTTGTGTGTGTTTGTATTTGTGTATGCCTGTGAGCGTGTGTGTGTGTGTGTGTGTGTGTGTGTATATGTACATGTGAGTTAAAGTGATGACGGGTGTGTGATGAAGAGAAGGCGGTGTGTGAGTCGTGTCGGTGCGGTTCGGGGGTGGGGTGGGGGGGGGGGTAATGGGTATGCTAGCGTCAGAGCTGTTGGGGGTCTGGCAGCTGGCAGATCTGTCGCCGGTGGCGATGATCATCTTATCTGCTGTCACCGTGGGAACGAGATTGGGAGCGCGCAGCATCCAGCCTCCATCGTCAGGCGGTCCCTCAGCCTGCTGACTGACTGAGCGCGCCCGCGGACTAATTACTGCCCCCCGCCGCCCCTGCCCCCCCCCCCCCCCCTTCCGTATCCCAGAGACACCCCTTCCTCTCTGTCACCCACCCCTTCCTCTCTGTCACACACCCTCATCACTGTAACTCTCATGTGCACACACACGGGCATGCGCACGTGCACACGCACTTACAGGCACGCATGCATGCATACACACATGCACATGCACGCAAACACACACGTGCACACGAATGCACACGCACACATACACACGCACTTACAGGCATGCACAAGCACGAACACAAACACGCACATGCACACACGCGCATGCACCTGCACACGCAAATGCAGGCAAACACATACGCACGCACGCACACACACACACACAAACAGAAACACATGCCACACACGTATTAAAACACATATTCACAATCATACATGCATGCACACATACGTAGACACGCACGCACATACAAATGCGCAATCACACATACACACAGGCACGCACATGAGCGCATGAGAGTACAAACACACGCAGTTGCATGCGCATGCACACATGCGTGCACAAAATAGACACGCTTTCACACACAAATAAGCACGCACATGAGAGTACAAACACACGCAGTTGCATGCGCACGCACACATGCGTGCACAAAATAGACACGCTTTCACACACAAATAAGCACGCACATGAGAGTACAAACACACGCAGTTGCATGCGCACGCACACATGCGTGCACAAAATAGACACGCTTTCACACACAAATAAGCACGCACATGAGAGTACAAACACACGCAGTTGCATGCGCACGCACACATGCGTGCACAAAATAGACACGCTTTCACACGCAAACAAGCACGTACACGTACACGCACACACACGCACACACACGCACACACACACGCAAAAATGCACATTACTGCATGTGTGCCTGCCTTGCCCAGCATTTCAGTGCTAGTAACCGGTCTTCCAGTAAACAGCCTTTAAAAGCAGTCCGCAAATATTGCCAGTTCAAAAATAATATGATTAAACTTCTGCATCGGACGCTCTAAGAGCAGCGCCCGGGTTGTAGCACGGGGATAAAAGCGATTTTCCCCTCGTGCGGGGGAAAGAAAAAAAAAATCTCGATAAAGGGATCCGTGGATTTCGCCCATTCTCAGAAATCCTGGGCGACTTTTGCACCCAGGCAATTTCGCTTAATAAAATCTACCGGGGGAATGAATTGAAACCCCCCCCCCCCCTCCCCCCCTCGCCGCCCCGCCATCTCTGCTCCTCTTCCCCCCTCCCCTCCCCCGCCCCCCCCCTCCCCGCCTGCAAGCTCGCAGTGATAAATGAGTCAATTTTGTGCGGTTGCGCCAGGCTGGGGATGGGGGGTGGGGGGAGGGGGGGGGGGGGGACTTATTACCTGTTGCTGGCTGGTAATGTTGCGGCATTAATCATATTCTAATTTCCCAGGCCCCGGCATAAATCTGCTCGGTCGCCGTGGCAGCGGCGGGGTGAAATACGGCGGGGGCGGGGGGGCGGCGGGGGTCAGGGGTGGTGAGTTATAGAGGACGTGGGGGGGGGGGGGGGGGGGGGGGGAGGAGGAGGGGGGAGGGGAGGGAGGGTGGGGGGGGGTCATTCCTTAAAGGCCTGTGTGGGGGATCCTGTGGTCCAGAGACATGTCACGCTCACTCAGGATGACTACCGGCCCCCTTAGCAAGGCCGGGGGGGGGGGGGGGGGGGGGGGCGGGGGGGCGGGCTGGGGGAGGGGCGGGGGGGGCGCTGTTACAGAGCACACTGCTCACATGCACTGGGGGTTCTCTGTCTCTCTCTCTCTCTGCTTCTCTTTCTTTTCTCTCTCTCTGTCTGTCTCTCTCTTTCTTTTCTCTCTCTCTGTCTCTCTCTTTTGCTCTCATCGGTCTCTTTCTCCTTCTCTCTCTTTCTCTCCCTCCCTCCCTCTTTCTCATCATCCACCCCTCTCTCTCTTCTTCCCTCTCACCCTTTCTCTCTCTCTCCCTCTCTCTCCATCCATTCATCCCTCCCTCCCCCTCCCTCCCTCCCTCCTTCCCTCCCTCCCTCCCTCCCTCTCGCCCTCTCTCCCCCTCTCCCTCTCCATCCCTCTCTCCCTCTCTCCCCCAGATGCTCTGAGTGAAACAGGCTGCGGGCGCTCGGCTGTGCTCTCTCAGTTCAGAAGCAGACCCGTCTCTGTGTCCAAAACGCTTCTGAAAAACTTTCAGCTCTTTAGAGCCCGAATATATAAAATAATTGTGACAAAGTCCGGTCAGATCTGTTAAGCATTTTCAGTGGTAAATGCTGCGTACAAAAACGTCATTACAACCAATGAAAGCAGACATGTTCTGAATATTGATGAAAAGCAAGATCGCTTTTAATATTTCTCAGTAATCTGGCATTGGTTTTTTAAAAGGTGAAACTGTTTCCAGTGAAAGCTCTCACTCGGGGGTTGATGTGTCCACGGTTGCAGTTCCGCACAGATGACCCCCCCACCTGTGAGTGCAGGTGTGGAACAGTCCACAGGCGGGGGGGGGGGGGGGGGGGGGGAGCCCAGGGGAGCAGGGGTTCCCAAATGTCCTCAAGAAGAAGTGCCACTGAAGGATTGTGAATGCATTTTCTGTACCCCACGCTGTATAAAAATACAGCCTGAGTTGAGTTCAAACATGGACAGTTTTTTTTCTGTTTTTGTGAATAGTGTCAGTGTCTATGGAGGGGGGTGGGGGGGGAGGTCATTTGCTTTCATGTGTAATGTGACTGTCTGCCCCCCCCCCCACCCCCCAAAAAAAAAAAAAAAAAAACCCTCTCATGACTCCATGGCTATGCTGCATGTGTTCTGTCTCTGGTGTAAGATTCCCTAGCCGGGTCAGAGTCACAGTTACTCGTAGAACTCGGGTGGATGTGATTATGTTCACATTCTGCGCCGCTGTGCTCTGTGCACTTTATGAACTCACCAGGAGGCCTCAGACAGTTACACCAGGGAATTACCACATTAAGGGATGGCTTACACTGACACTACTCTAAAAATCTCTCTCTCTCTCTCTCTCCCCCTCTCCTTCTATCTTTCTCTCTTTCTCTCTCTCTCTCTCTGCCACTTTTCACTTGTGTGCAGCTTAAAGTTGGAGTGCGAGAAGCTGGCCACAGAGAAGACGGAGATCCAGAGACACTACGTGATGGTGAGACCCCGCCAACTTTTCAGTGTTCACGCCCACGTGTCTGCCCCGCCCCTTTTGCACCCCGCCCCCTGTCCTCGTCCTCTGCTCGGATACGACAAGCTTACGGTGGAAAAGCTTCCCCGCGCGTGAAGGCTCCCCTCAACCGCGATGAGCAACCGCGTCTTCGCCAGCGCTGTCTGTCACGTTAAGAGTCTGTTTATTTCGGAAGGGGTAATTATCTGAACTCCTACGATTCCCCGCCTCGCTGGTGACTAAGCTCGGACCGGATCTCCGTTCGATTGTGGGTTCCTCCGTCTCGTCATCGCGAAGAAAATGTCAGTTTATTTCTCGCTGCGAGGAAGGGTAGTATTTAAAAGATGCGTTATCCCAGCCAACGGTTGTAGTGTTGAAGGCCTTTTTGAAATTGACGGTTTGAGTACGAACGCTCTCTCTTTGTCACAGACACGCGCTCGCACACACAAACATGGATACGCACACACAGACACACACACCCACGCCCACTCGCACTCGCACACACACACACACACACACACACACACACGTGCCCTCACTCACACATGCATACACACGCACACACAAACACACACACCCACTCACACTCACACACACACACACACACACACACAAACACACACATGCCCTCACTCACACATGCACACACACACCACACACACACACACACACCCTCACACTCTCACACTCACTCACACATGCACACACACACACACATACACACATACTCGTGCGCACGCACACAAACCACACACACATACACACCCTCACACTCACACACTCACTCACACACACACCCTCACACTCACACACTCACTCACACACACACACACACACCCTCACACTCACACACTCACTCACACACACACACTCACACGCGCACACACACACCCGCACACACACACACTTACTAACACATGCACACACAAACACACACACCCTCACACTCACACATGCACACACACACACACACACATACACACACACTCGCGCGCACACACACACACACACACACACCCGCACACACACACAGTCTTAAAAACATGCAGTGTCTTATGCAGACAGTGACACGGGCTCGTGTGTCTGCTGTGGGAACATGATTCAGGGCTGGATAACCGTTGCTTAAGTACTGCTGCGGAGTTCGTCAGTGTCACGTTGAGAAATGCACATGCACCGTTTATCGCAATTACCCATCATTCTCCAGAAACCGAACTGAGCTGAGAGTGCGATCGCGTTTGTTGACAAGCGTCCCGAATTTGCATAGTGCCCGCCGCAGCCAGGAGAGGTGCGTACCTGGCACTGATCGCTTCTTGGCAAGGAGCAGCCCGACCAGCATTTTGGCATCCAATTTTGGAGTTTTCGAAGTTGCCTAGCAACAGCGGAATCTTGGCACCAGCGAGGAGCCCGAGCAGCCAGCTGTCAGGAAGGACTTTTTTTATTTTTTGTTTTTTATCGAAAGGCCTCCCGCCCGCTGCATATGGATGGGGAGTGCCCTCCAACGTCCTGCCGCTCACCCTGCTACCAATTCTCTGTTTATGTTTCCCACTTGGCCAAAAAAAAAGAAAGGAAGAAAAAAATTAAAATTACTGCCGCCTCAGTCCTGACTTTGACCAGAAATAATAAACAAAAGCTGACATTGTATTTACAGCCATTGCAGCTGAGCGCCTGAAAGGTTTTTTTTTTTTTTTAAAAAAATCTGTGCTTGCCAACAATTGTTTCTTATTTGTATCTGTTAACCCTTTGAAGTGTAAGTTCTTTAAAAAATAAAAAAAAATTAATACAAAAATCAGTGTTCTAGAACTCCATCTGCTTTCAGTTACCAGTGACATCAGCATTAGAATGTTAAAATTAAGAACATTCTAATCGCGTGCTTGTGATCTCGCCCCTGAAAGGGTTAACGCTCCTTTTTTTTCTCTCCCCCCCCCCCCCCCCCCCCCCCCCCCGTCTGTCTTTCACAGTACTATGAGATGTCATACGGCCTCAACATCGAGATGCACAAACAGGTGAGGGGCCTCTCTATTTGCACCTGGGTCACGGAGCAGTCCTGTGGAAAAGCCCAGCGCAGTTATCAGAGCTGCTTAATGAATCCCCCCCCCCCCCCCCCGCCTCCGGGACTCAGCCCCCCCCCCCCCCCCCCGTTACGGTGGACCCACGGTGCCCCTCTGCAGTTGACTGAGCTCAAATCATTAATTGGACGCCAGAGTAGATTTGGTTCCCCGCTGCAGTGAAAATGTGCTTACATCTCAGTCTGCTGTTTCCAAAGCATCGTTCCTCTCTCTCTCTCTCCCTCTCTCCCTGTCTCCTCTCTCTCCCTGTCTCTTTCTCTATCTTTCCCCGTTGCTCTTTCCTCCTCCATCTCCACCTTTCTCTCTGTCTTTCCTCTCTCCTCCATCTCCCTCTCTCTCTGTCTCTCGCTCATTCTGTCCCCCGCTCCCTGTGTCTTTCTCTCTCTCTTTCTCTCTTTTTCCTCTCCCCTCCATCTCCACCCTTCTTTCTCTCTCTCTCACCCTCTCTCTCTGTCCCTCTCTCTCTCTCTGTCTCTTGCTCATTCTGTCCCCCGCTCCCTCTCGCTCTCTCTCTGTCCCTCTCTCTCTCTCTCTCTCTTGCTCATTCTCTCTCTCCCTCTCCCTCTCTCTCCCTCTCTTTCCTCTCCCCTCCATCTCCCCCTCTCCTCGTGGCTCTCCCTCTCTCCTGTGCTGTCCCCCAGCAGTCAGACGGTCTGTGCTGAATTTCTCTTTAAATCAGGTCACTGCCTTCAGCGAGCATCTGCTCTTCATCTCTCTCCCTCATTCTCTCTCTCATTCTCTCACTTTCTGTCTCTTTCACTCTCTTTCTCTGTCTCATTCACTCTCTTTTCCTCAGTCTCTCCCCCTCTCTCTGCCTTTTCTCTCTCTCATTCTTTCACTCATTCTGTCTCTGCCTCTCTGTCATTCTCTGTCTCTATCCCTTCTCTTTCTCTCCCTCTTTCTATCTCTCCCTCCCTCTCTCCTTCTCCCCTCCCCCTTCTTCCTGTTTTTTTTTTTTACATGCAGCACAAACCCCCACCCCCACAACTTTAACCCCTCGGTGCTGTCCTCTTCCTCCTCTTCCTCCTCCTCTTCCTCGTGCCTTTAGCGTGCTAACCCCTGCGCTCAGTGCCCGCTCTCTCTGGCTGTCATTTCCTTCGCTCGCTAAGATTCCCCCTCCCCCACCTCTTTATTTAGTGTTCTCTTTCATAATACACACACGCTCCCATTCTCGTTCTCTCTCTCTCTCTCTCTCTCTCTCTGTCTCCCCTCCCCTCCCCCCTCCCCCTCCCCTCAGTCCAATCTCTCTCCCTCTCCTGAAGATGTAATTTGGTAGTTGGCGTTCTCTAACAAGAAATCATTGTGTTTCCCAGGGGAGGGCGGTGATGGATTTTTGTAGGAGAGTGCTGAAAGGAGGGAGTGTGTGTGTGTGTGTGTGTGTGTGTGTGCGCATGTGTGAGGTTATGAGTGAGTGAGTGTGACTGTGTGTGTGTGTGTGTGTGTGTGTGTGTGTGTGAGGTTATGAGTGTGCGTTTGAGCATGCGTGTGTGTGTGAGGTCATGAGTAAGTGAGTGAGACTTTGTGTGTGTGTGTGTGTGTGTGTGAAAGAGAGAGGTTGTGTGTGTGTGTATGTGTGAGAGAGAGAGAGATTGTGTGTGTGTGTGTGTGTGTGTGAGAGAGAGAGAGGTTGTGTGTGTGTGTGTGTGTGTGTGTGTGAGAGAGAGAGAGAGGTTATGAGTGTGTGTGTGTGTGTATGTGAGGGAGAGGTTGAGTGAGTGTGTGTGTGTGTGTTCGAGGTTTTGAGTGTGTGTGTGTGTGTGTGTGTGTGAATGTGTATGTGTCAGGTTATAAATGTGTGTATGCAAGGTTCTGAGTGTGTGTGTGTGTGTGTGTGTGTGTGAGAGAGAGAGAGGTCATGATTGACTGTGTGTGTGTGTGTGTGTGTGTGTGAGAGAGAGAGAGAGAGAGAGAGAGAGAGGGGTTATGAGTGTGTCTGTGTGCGTGTGCGTGTGTGTGTGTGTGTGTGAGAGAGAGAGGGAGGGAGGGAGGGAGGGAGGGAGAAGATGGACAGCCACTGGAGGGGGTGAAGGAGGCAGAAGAACAGCGAGAGGGAGGAGGGAGCGCACTTCTGCGTTCATAAATCACTTAAGAGCAGCTTTGATGTGCTCTGCTTCAGGGGGGGGGGGGGGGGGGGGGGGGCTCACCCACAGCAGGCCCTCAGCCACCCTCCCTGGGCTTTACGTGGCTTTAGCGGTCTGCCACACTGCCACGTTAGCACCACGTTAATGCCATGGTAGCGCCACGTTACCACCCACCACGTTAGCGTCCGCTGTGTTAGCGTCATGTTAGTGGCACGTTAGCACCACATTAGCGCCATGTTAGCACCACATTAGCACCACATTAGCACCATGTTAGCGCCACGTTAGTACCACGTTAGCTCCAAGTTAGCGCCACGTTAGTACCACGTTAGCGCCACGTTAGCTCCATGTTAGTACCACGTTAGCGCCACGTTAGCTCCATGTTAGTGCCACGTTAGCACTATGTTGCAGCCACTGCACACTGTAGCCGCGGGAGAATGGGCAGAGCTGCGGCCAGCTGTCAATCACCAATCAAAAGACTGTGCCCTCCGCAGGAAAGACACAGCGGTGGGTTTCTGATTGGCCGAGCGACCGATGTCTCACGGCAGCTCTACCCCCCCCCCCCTCCCCTTGGTCCGGTGGCGCCTCGTTCTCTTGACACTGCTTTAAATGGTCCCACGCGTGGCGTGGCGTGGCGTGGGCCTTGTTACCGTGGTAATGCTGCGAGGAGCTGCTGTGGTCGTGCGCTGGATCGGATCAGAGAGAGGCGGGCTCCCGTGGATAATGACCCCCCCCCTCCCAGGCCCCCCCCCCCCCCGGCAGGTCTGCCCGGCCGCAGACGGGCGTGAGGCTGCAGCAGATGCTGCCCATTAATATTTCAGCCCGCGCCTCTCGCCGGGAGCCCATTTGCATACACCAGATGTGCGGAGCTGAAATATTTAGCGCGCCGGCCCTCGTGGCTCGCCGCCATCTCTGCTGCGCGCGCGCGCGTGTGTGTGTGTGTGTGTGTGCGCATGAGTGTGTGTGTGTGTGCGCGCGTGTGTGCACAAATGTGTGTGTGTGCGTGTGTATGTGTGTGCGCACACGAATGTGTGTGTGTGTGTGTGTGTGTGTGCTTTCTGCTACTCAAGTGAAGGACATCAGACAGCAACTGAAATATATTTGGGCCCTTATGATGTATTTTATAAATGTGGACCTAAGTAAAGAATTAATGTGTGGGTGTCGTGTGTGTGTATGTGTGCACGAAGGTGTGTGTGTGTGTGTGTGTGTGTGTGTGTGTGTGTGCGCGCGTGCACCTGTGCACCTGTGAATGACCCCTCTGTTCTCTTTCAGACGGAAATCGCCAAGCGGCTGAACGTGATCTGTGCCCAGCTCATCCCTTTCCTGTCACAGGAGGTGAGGGGGGGGGGGGGCTTCCTCACTGGGGCCAGGGGGGGGGAGGGGGGGGGGGGGGGGGGGGGGGGGGGCACGATCACAAAAACACAAGCGCAGCGTTTGGAAACAAACACCTCCACATGCACGCTTGCTCTTTGACACAGTTGAAACGCGCACCTGTTAAAACACGGCTCGTACACCCCCCCACGCGCACACTGTAACTCTACCACACCCCTCCAGCTCACCGCCGTCCAGTCAGTGCTCCACGGACAGTCAGTGCTCCACGTCCAGTCAGTGCTCCACGGACAGTCAGTGCTCCACGGACAGTCAGTGCTCCACGGACAGCCCGATGCCAGGATGAGCTTAACCAGCACGATCCTCAGCTGCGTTATGCCGTTGCATTGTAGTATCTCACCTAATGTGCTGAGCTCTACCCTAATAGACCATGCAGGAAGGGATGCAGACATTTTGACATTCCTGCTCTTCGTAGTTTCGATAGTTCATAACGCAAGGCCGTCTGCGAAGTGAGCTAGCTGAAATGTTTCCCCCACTTTCTTTGGATTTTTTTTTTTGCTTTCTGAAACGCACACAGTGCTCATTCTTATCCACACAAAGCCCTTTCTTACCCTGTGAGCAGTGATTTCATTCCCACCCAATCCCCCCACTGACTGTAACCTTGGTTTGTTCCGCAGCACCAGCAGCAGGTGGTCCAGGCCATGGAGCGCGCCAAGCAGGTGACTATGGGGGAGTTGAATGCATCAATAGGGGTACGTGGACTCCCCCACTCTGCCTCACCCCCCCTCCGCCCCCCCCCTGCCCGCCCCCCCCCCCCACCTTCCTTTACCTCCCTCAACCTCCATCATTTCACATATATTTCATCTCCTTTTTTCGTGTTTCCTTTGGAAGAGGACGCTGTGTTTCCCAAATCCGACCCCAGCGCGGGCACGCAGGGCGTTGGGTTGGCGAGCGGCGGAGACGGGTTTATGGCTCCGGGATGGGAGGGGTTAAAGCCCTTCCGGCCTTTTCCGCGGGGTCGTCCGCGCAGCGGGGGTCTCACGCTCGGGCTCGGATGCTTTTCCCTTCGCGTTTCCACGGAGACGCGCCCCTTTGCTTTAGGTAATTGATTGGCACGCCTGGTTTCCGAGGCCCGTACTGCCCGCTGATTGAAAGGGAAACCTAAAACCCCCCCCCCCCCCCCCCCCCACCTGGAGCTGAGGCCTTGCGGGACTGGGGTTCGAGCCCTCTGCTGTGTAAACGGTCTCGCACCGATGGGCAGACGTTTGGCCCGCGTTCCACAGACAGGCTGAACCGGACCTGGAGTCCTTTTTCTTTTTACGGAAAGGAAATGTTATTTGCGGATTCGTGCTTCATCGCGGCGTTGTTTGACCAGTGTGTGCGCCGCCTGCACATTCGTTGTGAGCAGTACGGTGTAGCCCTTTTTTTTTGCTATATTTAATTTGTTTTTTTTTGTATGAACTTAATTTGATTAAATTTGTGATAATGGAACGTCTGTTTTTGACTGCTTTTGTTTTTTGTCAGGACTTTCCACTCCGTGCCGTTCGGAGTTGTGAGAGTGCAGCTCCTGATGAACGTAGCCTCCTGTGCTCATCAGTGCTGTTTGGCCACACCCCCTGACCCTTCCCATAGCCCCGCCCACCACTCCGGCCCCTCCCCCCCCCCCCCCCCCACACTGTCCCAGTTGTCTGACGTGATAGACAGGCGGTAACGAGCAGCCAGGCTCGGGCTGTGGAGTTCTAATGAAGTTTCCATCTTTCACTGGTGTCGCTAAAGCCTTCGCTACGTTGACTAAAAGGCAGTTTGTTTTTAAATCGACTGCTTTCATTGCGTTATAATGATTTAAGGGATTTAATCCTAGCCTGTTGTTTGATTTGGAGTCCTTTGTCAGTTTGATAAAGCTGAAATGCTGGCTTTGGTATTTAATTTTTTCATTTTATTTTTCTCCCATCCCCAGACAGAGTAGTGCCACCACTGATATGCGCTTAATGTTCTCGTGAGTCATCATCGGTCGTTAAAATGCTAAACGAGCAAAATCGTTCTGTGGCTGGAACCCTGGAACAGATCCAGGGGTGCCGCTGCACCAACAGCAGCACCCCCCCCCCCCGGCTCCCCCTCCCCAACCAAAA
The DNA here is from genome assembly GCA_025169545.1 of Anguilla japonica. NCBI lineage: Eukaryota > Metazoa > Chordata > Actinopteri > Anguilliformes > Anguillidae > Anguilla > Anguilla japonica. Next base: position 7,850,911 of record CM045886.1, read on the forward strand.
AAAAAAACCTGTGTATATATATATATATAATGCTGTGTTATCTACCCATCAGCAACAGCTGCAGGCCCAGCACCTATCCCAGCATGCAGCGCAGGGCCTGCCCATGGCCCCCCACCCCTCCGGCCTGCAGCATCCGGGGCTGGCGCTGGGGGGGGGCTCGGGGCTCCTGGCCCTGTCGGGGGCCCTGGGGGCCCAGCTGGCGGCCAAGGAGGAGAGGGCCCACCTGGAGGCCGCCGCCGCCTCTGCCGCTGCCGCCGCCGCCGCCGAGCACCACAGAGGTATGGGAGCGCCGGGGTGGGGGGGCCGGGACGTGGGAGGGGGGGGGGGGGGGGGGGGAGGGGGGGGGGGGGGGTGGTGTGCGCCGAGTTGCGGGCGGGGTGGAGCGGTCGTGGGCACAGGCACCCCGTCGCTGTAATTACCCAGAGTTGGGCTCATTTACCATTGTAATGTCCAACTAATCCTCCTTCAGTGGGAGCCATTTTGGATCAGATGTGAAGTCAGCTAGACCCACACGCCCACACACGCAGAGTGGTGTAATTAATATTAATTCCATTTCTAATTGAGTCAATTCAACAACCAACATTATGCTGACTTCATTGGTTGGAAAAAAAAGACTGATTGAACATTATGAGCAGTTTTTAAGTTCATGAGTCACTGGTTCAGAACATGGATGCGACTTCATCATGGAGCCAAAATGGCTCCCGTGGTCGGTACCTCCACCGCAGGAAAATGAGGTGAACATTGTGCTACAGTGCAGTGTTAATAATTTAAATGGTATTGGAAATTTAATTGCATTGAATTGCAACTGGAGCCTTTCCCCAGCTGTTCTCTTCAGTCCATTACATTATCTGGCATTACGTTAATTCAGCTTATGTTACCTGTAGTTACGACGTATGCACCTGCTCACATTAACACAGCATGGCCCAGGGGGGCGGAGTCTGTAACAGGAAGTGGTGAAGGGTGATTGTATGGTAGTAATGTTGTTATGTTGGGTGACTGTACAGTAGTCATGTTGTTGTTTTGGTGGGTGATTGTATGATAGTCATACTGTATGATGTATTTGTTGTATGTATGATAGTCATGCTGTATGGTTTGTTGGGTGTTTATATGATAGTTATGCTGTAGTTGGATGTTTATATGATAGTTATGCTGTAGTTGGGTGTTTGTATGATAGTCATGCTGTATGGTTTGTTGAGTGTTTATATGATAGTTATGCTGTAGTTGGATGTTCTGTATGATAGTTATGCTGTAGTTGGATGTTTATATGATAGTTATGCTGTAGTTGGGTGTTTATATGATAGTTATGCTGTAGTTGGGTGTTTATATGATAGTTATGCTGTAGTTGGGTGTTTATATGATAGTTATGCTGTTGTTACGGTGATTGTATGATAGTCATGCTGTTGTTACGGTGATTGTATGATAGTCATGCTGTTGTTACGGTGATGGTATGATAGTCATGCTGTTGTTATGGTGATTGTACCATAGTCATGCTGTTGTTACGGTGATTGTATGATAGTCATGCTGTTGTTACGGTGATGGTATGATAGTCATGCTGTTGTTATGGTGATTGTATGTAGTCGTGCTGTTGTCATGGTGATTGTACGGTAGTCATGCTGTTATTTTGTTTGGTCTGTTTTGGCTGGCCGCGGGGGCGTGGCTCTTTCCTGCCGATGATGTATGCAGACCGAGAGGCGGGGCCGGTGAGTACTGCTCGCCGTTTTTTTTCTACCCAATCAGCACTGAGCAGGGGCGGGGTCCGTTCCGCTTCAGAACTTCAACTGAAATTCTGCCCGTGAGTTTAAAAATGGGCGGTTTTGTTCTATAGGGACTTGATAGGGAGATGAATGAACTGAATTGAGTTGTGGGAGCTGAAATGGAACTGGCTTCCCGCCCCTGACATTAAGCTCTGTGCTGAAATGGGGGCGCTCTACCTGATATCGCCTTTCCGTCTTTACCTCCTGCATTTCTAAAAAAGCTCTACCTTTTATTCGTCATTACTGCCTTTTTAGAAGGCTCCTATTTTTAGAGGTGAAGTTTGCCTCTCCCGTCCATGACTCTGCACTTCTGCCTGTTTTTCTTTTTCTTCCCCCCCCACCCACCTCCTTTTTTTTCTTTTCTTATGTCTGTCGTTCCTCTCCTCCTCCTCCTCCTCCTCCTCCTCCTCCTCCCACGCTCCCCCTCAGAGCTCGCTGTCAAACGGGGAGAAGGGCCGTTCGTCAGACTACCTCAGCAACGGGAAGAAGAGGAAAGCGGACGAGAAGGAGTTCATGACGGACTACGTAAGAGGCCTGTCTGATAGCGGGGGGGCGGCAGGGGGGGGGTCGATGCTTTCTGAAGGCGGGACTCTCTCCGAGCTCTGTCTCTCTCTCTCTTTCAGGGCAGCGATGCCGACAAGAGCGACGACAACTTGGTCGTGGACGAGGTTCGTGTCTGTTTTATGTGTCGTCGTGACTGTGACTCACATACATACTCGTGTGTGTGTGTGTGTGTGTACGTGCGTATGCCTGTGCGTCAGTGACCGTGAACGCAGTCATGCTGCTTTCACAATGCTTTGAAATAGAATTGTCATAATAATAATAATTATTACTAATAATAATCATCATCATCATAGTGATAACCATACAAATAATAATAATAATAATCAACAGCATTATCATAGTGATAACTATAACAATAATAATAATAACAATAATCATCATAATCAAAATAGCTATTTATGAAGTGCTTTTCATTGACCCAGTTTAATATTCAAACTATAAGCGGAACAGATAAAGCTCTGAAACATTCTGAGATCACAAACGTGAGGCAGGTTCTAGAAGGTTCTTCGCAGCGGCCTTGACATGCAGCCTGTTCGTATTTTTGCCTGGATTAAAGTCTCCGTTTATGCTGCAGAATAAGCTTTCTTCTCCCAGTCGCTCCTATGTCACACACACCCCCCCTTCCTTACCAGACGTCTGGGAAAGCTGGGAAATGGCTGCAGTGCATGCTGGGATACTGTGGAGCCAGCAGGGTTTCTCCACAGCTTTTTCTGTGTTCTGTACCTGAGCAGGGGGGAGTGGGCGGACGTGAATCAGCCGAACTCCAGGCCCTTAACAGAACTGGCCCTGTGAGCAGGTGGGCAGGTTTGTGGTTACAGAGGAGGACCGATGTTAAATATCGCACTCCGTCTACGTTTCGAGAGGCAAAGCGACTCGGGCGATTCTTCAGCCGAGCGACGGGCGGAGTACGTTGTCGGGGGAGACGGACGTCAGCCCTGTTCTTAACGCCAGGCCAGCGCGGCACGTCGGCTAAGTCGGAATCGCCGTTTCCCCCGAGAAGCGTGCCGGCGTGAGGCATCGTGCGATGGGCCAGCCTTTACCGTGCGAAGGAGGAATCCTGGAGTAAAAACTCGGCCAATCCTGACAGACCTGGTGGAGAGAACGATTCATGAGAAATTCTTTGCAGGTTTTTGCTTGTATTCGGCCCCGGTAGCAAACGGTGTCGAGTTTTTGTTCATGAGTTTTGAACTATTTGGAACAAAAGAAGGTACATAATATTGTTCAGGTTATTTGGAATAACTGTGTGTTGTATCGTTGTCCTGTATGCGTGACTGGGGTACAGTAATGGTTAGGGGACTGGCCTTGTAGAGGTTGCAGGTTTTATTCCACAGTGTTAAAGCTGTAGTGTGAATATCTGGCGGTATAAATGGGCGGTGTGTAGTGAATATGAGGCCCTGCTGATGCCTGTACAGTTAAACCTGATTTATAATTGGATAAACCGAAAAAATGACGTATCCCTGACCAATGAATTTCGGTGTTCCATTTGGCTGTCCAATCAACAGTGTGTGACAAAGTATGAAGTTCTGCGACATGACAAAATTCTAGAGGTGCGCCACACCGAAAAACCTGCCGTGTGATGCTTTTTTTTCTCGTTGAAAATACGTCACTTGTGTCATGTGACGTAGGGGAGACCGAGCGGCCCGTGACCTCTGTGTGTCCCCTCCCAGGACCCGTCCTCGCCCCGCAGCGTGCAGTCCTACTCCTCCCGGGAGAACGGGCTGGACAAGCTGCCCCCCTCCCGAAAAGAGCCCCCGCCCCAGGCCAGCCCCACTTCCCTGGCCTCCTCCAGCAGCGCCGCCTCCCCGTCCCGCGGCAAGGAGCCTCCTCAGGTACTCCTGCAGCTGCTCCTCACACCTCCGTACTCACATACACACACACACTCACACATGCGCATGCATACTCACACACAGACAGACACACACATGCATATGCGCACACACACACACACGCACATACACTTAGCGTGTGTAGTGTCGGGAACAGTGGCGGCTACAGTGCATCAGAACCACACACATGATCACACTCAGCTCATCAGAACCACACACATGATCACACTCAGCTCATCAGAACCACACACATGATCACACTCAGCTCATCAGAACCGCACACATGATCACACTCAGCTCATCAGAACCACACACATGATCACACTCAGCTCATCAGAACCACACACATGATCACACTCAGCTCATCAGAACCACACACATGATCACACTCAGCTCATCAGAACCACACACATGATCACACTCAGCTCATCAGAACCGCACACATGATCACACTCAGCTCATCAGAACCACACACATGATCACACTCAGCTCATCAGAACCACACACATGATCACACTCAGCTCATCAGAACCGCACACATGATCACACTCAGCTTGTCAGAACCGCACACATGATCACACTCAGCTTGTCAGAACCACACACATGATCACACTCAGCTCATCAGAACCGCACACATGATCACACTCAGCTTGTCAGAACCACACACATGATCGCAATCAGCTCATCAGAACCACACACACGATCGCGTGTAGTGCAGGAACAGTGCGCGGGCCTGGCTGTCAGACCCCCCAGCACACGCAGCGGCGCGGCACACGCGTGTAGGATGTGCGCGCACGGAGAGAGCGGAGAAGCGCTCGATATGACTGCTCTCTCTCAGGCGGGGGGGCGGGGGGCGGGGGGCGGGGGGGGCGAGAAAGGGAAACATCGAACACATCTATCGTATTGTGCTTCCGACCCCTTTTCACAGATTTCTCTGCACGCGCTCCTTTCAGTCACTGCACAGAACCCCCGGACGGCTCCTTTTGAACGTGAAATGTAAAACTCTAATGGCCTTAAAGTGCTGTTCTGAGGATGCGTACTCCGAGTGCGTCATCGGCTTGTAGGCAAGACCTTCCCGAGCAAATGCACAGATTCCACTCCCTAAATTCTCCCCTTTCCTTTCATTTTAACATCACAGTTCTTACTCTGATGTGTACGAGTAAGTAATCGTTCAGGCTAATGTTCATTCAGGATATTGACTGTCTGATGAAACCATGATCACAAACCTCCCTGCTTATACATGTAACTGTTTTTAACTGATTTTTAAAATCTGTGTTTTGTTTGTTTTTTTTTTTTTTTTATTATGTTTTTTTGCTGCACAATGTAATCTCGGTATCATTGAAAATGAGGCCCACCTTCAATGTATTCCCGAGAATTAAATGAAGGTTGAATGAATGAATGAATTGAATGATGAAAGAACGGAATTTCATTCTCTCAGGGTGAGAAGTCCAGCACGCCCGTCCTGAAGCCGGGGACCCCCATGCCCCCGGAGTCGTCCACCCCCGGCCCCAGCGTGCCCCCCCAGTTCCGGGCCGTCCCAGGGAAGGCGGGCGTCGATGCACTTGGTGAGAGACGTTCACCTGTCCTGGGGGGGTGTGGCCACCCCCCCCCCCCCAACCTTCCACTACAGATTGGTTGCTGCATCCAGACCAGCATAAAATAATTGTTTGAAATAGTTTGTCCCTTGAGAACAGCAGTAAAATTCCTGCAGATCTTTTGACAAGTTTATTAAGACATGCATATATTTTTCTTGCAATAGTCAGGACAGAAGTTCTTGTAATATCACTGCATTTTGGTTTTTTGTAATTTTTTCCATCATAATGGCATGTGTTTTTTGTATCTTGCTAAATTTCTCAAGCGTTTTATAGAGTTGAAATATTTTAAATATATTTGACCCGGGCCTGACCAGCGCAGAGTCGGGAATACATGCAGGCTTTAGGTGGAGTCGTTTGAAAAGGCCACGCCCTGTCTGTTCCTTACAGCTGTTACCACGCGCTGCCGCCAATCTTATTCCACAAGCATTTATAACCACAGCGTCCCCAGCTTGACTGCAGTTTGAGATTTGGCCACTGGAGGGCAGTGCGGCTCTGGGAAGAAATTGTCGGCTTCCCCTGTTGCTGCCGTTGACCCTCTTTCGCAGATGGTGCGGGCGGCGCGGCTTTGATCCTCGTGTTTATTGGTATTCCTCGCTGCATCCGCTGTTCTTCCTGTTGAACTGGGACGGCGATCAGGGCAAATTCGGGCCATGACAGCGAGATATCCTCTCTTTCTGCCTGTTCTGTTGTAGTTTTGAGTGACTGTTGGTCTGTGTGGGGGTAGGGAAGACGCTTGCAGAACGCGTTACAGATGAGTTTTAATCTCTGTTCGTGTAGCGACAGGACTTTTGATTATGCATTTCCTGAGTAATGCTCAGATTTTTTTGCCTGCATTAGTGGGAACAATTACTGTCTTTGAAGTGCGTTTTTTGGCTTTGATGGTTTCTGTTCAACAGAACATGTTGTTTATTATAAAACTGTCTGGCTTTTTAATGTTGCTGTAATGGTCAGTGTTTCCCCCAACATTTCTTTATATTGCCCTTCTCTTCTCTGTGTTTTTAGAAGGTACCTGGACTGATTTCCTGTGTGTGGTTTTTTTCGTGCTTACATTTGTTTGTTCATTCTGTTTTTAGTTTTTTTTTTGGCTGTGGATCACAGTGTGGAAGTGACCTACGGGAATGTTGCCCAGACATGATTAAGGAATTAAACAGGGTTTTAAAAGTCTAAAGTAAAGGATCTCGCTCTCTCTCTCTCTCTCTCTCTCCTTCTCTGCTGGTCTTCCCTCCTCTCATCCCAAACATCACTCTCTTCCCCCCCTCTCTTCTCTCTCTCTACCTCCGTTTCTCATCCCTCTCTTTCTCTCTCTCCCCCTCTCTTCTCTTCCCTCTCTATCTCCCTCCTTCTCCCCCTGTCTCTCCCCCTCCCTCTCTATCCTCCTCTCTTCTCCCTCACCCCTGTCTCTCCCCCTCCCTCTCTCCCTCCTTTTCCCTCTCTTTCTCTCTCTCTCCCCTCTCCCCTCTTTTTCCTCCCCTCTCTTTCTCTCTTTTCCTCCCTCTGCTCTCTCCCTCTCTCCCTCTCTCCCTCTCTCCCTCTCCCTCTCTCCTTTCTTCCCTCCCTCTCTTCCCTCTCTTTCTCTTTCTCTCTCTCACCCCCTGTCTCTCCCCCTCCCTCTCTCCCTCCTTTTCCCTCTGCCTCTCTCTCTCTCTCTCCCTCTCCGTCTCTCTTTTCCTCCCTCTCTGTCTCTCTTTTCCTCCCTCTCTCTCCCCCCTCTCCCTCTCTCCCTCTCCCTCTCTCTCCAGCTCTGGGGCTCAGGAATCCTCTGGCGGTGCAGGGTGCCTACCCCCCGGGGGGGTTTGGGCTGCCCCCGCCCGGGGTGAACGGGGAGCTGGGCGGGGCCGCGGGTACGGGGCGGGGCTGCACCTCGTCTCCCCCCAGATCAACGGGGCGGCGGCGGCGGCGGCGGCAGTTGCCGCGGGATACGGGCGATCCCCTGTGGTAAGGAGAGAGAGAATAAATAATAATGAGGAGGGAGGCTGGTGCGTGGAGCAGGGACGTGCTTTTACAGGAAATACTGAAGCCTGTAAGAGTCTGTAAGGGTGTATGGGTACTGTAGGCCTTAAACATACACACACACACACACACACACACACACATATACAGACACGCACGCACACACACACACACAGACTGACATGCACACGCACTCTCACACAGACACGCACGCACGCATGCACACACACACAGACGCACACACACACACACACCCTCCGCAAGAGCCTCTGTACTCTCTGACTGCTGACAGTGGGAGGGAGTGTTCAGCAGGAAAGTGTTTTGGGTGTCTGAAAATAAGTTATTCCCCGATTAATAAGGAAGAAAGTACTACCTTGTGTTATTTTTTTTTGGGGGGGGGGAGTTTAGTGTATGCCGGATTAGGGGGGGGAGTCGGGAGGAGATGAGAGCTAAGGAGAAACTTACTGCGTGTGGTCTTGCTTTGTAATTCCTCACCTAGGTTTTAGAATTGGCCCTTGTTACCTTTCACAAGAGTTGGAATAGTTTTTAATTATTGTTTATTGTTTTTCATTTCTGTGTTAATTTTAAATTTTAATTGATTTAATTCAAAATTTTTGCTGAACTCATTAACTTCTTATTCTTTTTACACAACCTGCTCTAAATTTTAAAGTCTGTTTTATCTCTCTGTTATAATATTTGTTTTTCCTGCTTTAATGTCTGTAACTTGACAGCGTAGGATTTTTTCCATGATGGTTTCTCGAGACAAAATAAAGTATGAATGAACGAATAAGGTCACAAACACACTGAGGAAGGGCTTTAACATGCAGGTAGTGACACAGTATGTGGGTCAGGTATAACACACCTGTGTGGCCCCCCCCCCCCCCCTCCCATAGGTCGGTTATGAGTCACCCCACCCCCACATGAGGGTCCCTGGGCTGCCCGCCAGCCTGCAGTCTGCTGGCTCAGGAAAGCCGTGAGTCCTGCGTGTCTGTCCGTCTGTCTGTTTGTCTGTTCATCCATTTGTCTGTTCGTCTGTCTGTCTGTCTGTCCAGGGATATTGGTGATGTTTATTCCCAGCTTTTCTGTGTTAATGTTCATTTTCAATACTTAAGTGTTAATGTCAGTGTCAGTGTTAGTACTCCAGTGTCAGTCAGTGTTAGTGTTAGTACTCCAGTGTTAATCAGTGTTAGTGTTAGTACTCCAGTGTTAGTCAGTGTTAGTGTCAGTACTCCAGTGTTAGTCAGTGTTAGTGTTAGTACTCTGGTGTTAGTCCGTGTTAGTGTTAGTACTCCAGTGTTACATTACATTACATTACAGGCATTTGGCAGACGCTCTTATCCAGAGCGACGTACAACAAAGTGTATAACCATAACCAGGAACAAGTATGACGAAAAACCCTAGAGAGAAGTACCGGTACTCCAGCGTCAGTGTTAGTGCTCCAGTGTTAGTCAGTGTTAATACTCCAGTGTTTAGTGTTGGTAGTCCAGTGTCAGTGTTAGTACTCCAGTGTTAGTCGGTGGTAGTGTTAGTACTCCAGTGTAAGTCAGTGTTAGTACTCCAGTCAGTGTCTGTGTTGGTACTCCAGTGTCAGTGTTAAACCCCTCCCCCCCCCCCCCCCCCCCCCGCAGGGCGTACTCCTTCCACGTGAGTGCGGACGGGCAGATGCAGCCGGTGCCCTTCCCCCCCGATGCCCTGCTGGGCCCGGGCATCCCGCGCCACGCCCGGCAGATCCACAGCCTGAGCCACGGGGAGGTGGTGTGCGCCGTCACCATCAGCGCCTCCACCCGCCACGTCTACACCGGCGGCAAGGGCTGCGTCAAGGTGTGGGACATCAGCCAGCCCGGCAGCAAGACCCCCATGGCCCAGCTGGACTGCCTGGTGAGAAGCCCCCCCCCCACCACCCCCCCCCAAAAACCACCACTGAGCCCAGCTGAGTTACTGCAGGACACTGAGACTAACAGAGACCAGCACTGAGACTAGAGCAGCACTGAGACTAGAGCAGCACTGAGACTAGAGCAGCACTGAGACTAACAGAGACCAGCACTGAAAGTAGAGCAGCACTGAGACTACAGCTGCACTGAGACTGGAGCTGCACTGAGTTTAACTGGGACCAGCACTGAGACTACAGCTGCACTGAGACTAGACCAACGACCTCTCATTATAGAAATAATAGTCAGATAACCCTAAATTATCTGGTGACAAAGTGCTTGTGATGAAATTCTTGTTCGACATTTAAACCTGTTCTGTACGGTAGTTTTACCAGGGTATTAATTTTGACATTGGCTTAGTGGTGGGGAAAAAAAACTTCTTCTCCAGTAAAATTCTCAGACCAGCACTGAGGCTTAAACTTCTCACTTGAACAAACAGAAAAATCCACTGAGATTTGGAGCTGATGCTGGCCCAGTTCACAGTGCAGCCGCTCTGTGCTCACAGCAGCAGCTGAGTTCTGTAAATGCTGAGCTGCTGAAGCTGTGCAGTGTTGTCAGTGGCCTCAGGTGCAGGTCGTGTGCTTGTACATGAAACAGGAGCCCTTATTGGTGGAGCCCGGTCTCTCTGTCCTTCTCCGGTTACCAAATGGACTGGTAAATGGACTGCATTTATATAGCGCTTTTATCCAAAGCGCTTTACAATTGATGCCTCTCATTCGCCAGAGCAGTTAGGGGTTAGGTGTCTTGCTCAAGGACACTTCGACACGCCCAGGGTGGGGTTTGAACCGGCAACCCTCCGACTGCCAGACAATCGGTCTTACCTCCTGAGCTATGTCGCCCCAGTACCAGTTACGTCACTGTCCTCAAGAGTCCCGCTGACCTTGCGTTTCTGTGTCGGCCAATCAGAACAGAGACAACTACATCCGGTCGTGTAAGCTCCTCCCCGACGGGCGGACCCTGATCGTGGGAGGGGAGGCCAGCACGCTGTCAATCTGGGACCTGGCCACGCCCACCCCGCGCATCAAGGCGGAGCTGACGTCCTCGGCCCCCGCCTGCTACGCCCTGGCCATCAGCCCCGACAACAAGGTCTGCTTCTCCTGCTGCAGCGACGGCAACATCGTGGTGTGGGACCTGCACAACCAGACACTCGTCAGGTAACCACGGGAGACCCAGGAAGGGAGGGAGAGAGGGGGAGGGGAGGGGAGGGGAGGGGAGGGGAGAAGAGAGAGGAGGGGAGGGGAGAGGAGATAAGGGGAAGAAGAGAAGAGACAGAGGACAGAGGAGAGGAGAAAAGAGGAAAAGGAGGGGAGAGCAGAGGAGGATGAGTTGAAGAATGTGCTGTGAGATCCAGTCAAATAGGCTGTAAATGTTCACTCCTTTTATGGAGGGATGCACACTGTGCAAATTCTGGGGCCAATAGCAATAGCTGATATAATGTAAAAGTGAGAATTATATTAACATTGGCTAATATTGCCAGATAAATAACACAAAGCCAAAGTGCATCCAGGTTTCCACGTTTATGGAAGATGTAGATGAGAACAAATGTTGACTTACGATGTAAAAGTGGAACAAGTTTTATTTAACAAAATAGTCCAACGTGCTTACTTCATTAATCGGAGAGATTGAGTCTAGAGTCTAGTGGGCTACTGAGCCTGTAAACAAGACCCAGAGCCTGAATAAGTAAAAGGTCACATGACTGTGGTTTGGCTACTTTTTGAGGACGACACTTTCACTTCATTTGTAACATCAGGTGTGCATTAAATGCGTCGCCTCTCTGGAGCATCCATGTTGCGTCATCATATCGCCCATAATCTTACCGATAAGTTTGTTTTAAGATGTTATTGGCGGATGCCAGTACAGCCGTGATGTTATTCTACGTGCCTACATGTCTGAGGACAGTCTGTCAGTCTGTTATAACAGTCTGCTGGCTCCTGAAGATGACCTCGTCCTTCTTTTTTTTTCCCAGTCCTGCATTTTTCTGTTCTTCTTTCTCCCCATCCTTCTATCGTTCTATCATACAAGCTGTTTCCTGTGTATTCTGCGACCTGTTGTGCACATTTTTGATAAAAACAGAGAAACATTTCCTGTTAATAAGACCAAGGTCAAGCTCAAGGTCACCAAGGCTTTGATAAATATTTTGGTCACAGTTTTCTAGTGTTTTTTGCTGCACAGTTGTATTATCTGCACATTGTTCTCTTTAAACATTATGATGAGGTATTTCTTCAGCACATTCTGCTGTAGTGAAAATGTATAGTGGGTGTTCTACTTAGAACTTTCACTGACTATGTTCCATTAATCGTAAAGTTGCCAGTCTTGGGTGGTGCGTACCAACTCTCCCACAAAAACTAAAATTGAGTTTCATCCCTCTGATGGGTTCTCATGATTCATGTGGAATCTTATGTGTTCTATGGCTCTACAGCCCTGTTACTCAAATTACAGTCCCTCTAAGCCTGAGAACTGCTGGTTTTCCTCCCTCCCTTTACCTGGGTGTGAAGACAGTCTGGCCAACTAGCAGCGCTAGTTCAGTTCAGTCAGCTACCTGGGAGAAAAGAAAACCTGGGCCGGATTTGGATTCGAGGGCCAGATTTGAGTATCCATGCCCTAAAGCAGAGGTGGGCAACAAGGGCCATGTCTGTTTCTGGTTTTCATGCCAACTTCTGGCCTTAATTATGCAATTAGCCCTAACATTTACGCCATCCGACATTTCTGCTTCATTCCTGGATAAGCGTGTGAATGACAGCCGAAGACTGTTCTTGTGTCCCTAAGTGAACCAGTGTTGGTTCTAACCCAATTGAGACCCAAGACACCAGGTGAGTTGAGTTAACTGTGTAATCAACTGCTCTAATTGATTCATGAAGTGCAGAGTCACTATGAAAACCAGCAGACCCTGTAGCTCTTCAGGACCAGGGTTGGAGACCACTGGTGTAGACAGTGTGTTTTAGTGGGTGACCACAGTCTCAGACCAGAGTTGATGTGGCCCCTGGCTCCCACAGGCAGTTCCAGGGCCACACGGACGGGGCCAGCTGCATCGACATCTCCAACGACGGGACCAAGCTGTGGACGGGGGGGCTGGACAACACGGTGCGCTGCTGGGACCTGAGAGAGGGGCGGCAGCTGCAGCAGCACGACTTCACCTCCCAGGTACAGGGGAGAGGGGGCAGGACACCACAGAGATTTTATACACTAGATACCACAGAGTGTTCATACAGTGACATCATTGAGTGTTTATACAGGAACATCACAGAGAGTTTATGCACTAGACATCACAGATTTCATACAGTCTCATCATTGAGTGTTTATACAGGGAAACCACAGAGATTTTATACACCAGATACCACTGAGTGTTCATATATAGTGTTTGTAATGACATCATAGAGTGTTCATACAGGTGCATCATAGTGTTTACACACGGACACCACATAGTGTTCATACAGTGACATCACTGAGTGTTTATACAGGGAAACCACACAGCTTTTATGCACTAGACACCACAGAATGTTCATACAGTATATAGACTGTTTAAACAAACCCCATAGAGTTTTCATGTAGGGACATTGGGCAGTGTTTACACCAGGACACAGGAGTTTTATATGCTTGATACCACAGAGTGTTCATACAGTGACATCATTGAGTGTTTATACTCTAGGCACCACAAAATTATGCTCATATGATGGAGTCATTGTACAGACACCAAAGAGTCTTCATATAGGGACACCAATTTTCAGACATTAGAATATTTATAAATATTCAAACACCATAGAATATTTATACACTACAGAGCGTGTATAAAGAGTGTGTATACAGGGGCACAGTGGGACACCACAGAGAGCCAGATGACGGTAGTTAGAATTGATTGTGATTAATTAAAATGAGAATGAAAATAATTTGAGGGTGCAATCAGGTATATTAGCGAGAGCTGGTGAGAGCGCAGAGTATTGGTGTTCTGTGCTTGCCTTTACACCTGTTGTTATGTGTGAGGTACAACCTTCATTCATTAAATCAGGTTTTCATGGTGTTACTGTTTGTGTCGTTGCTGTACACTGAGGATTTTAATGATCCTGTCTAACATGTAATGCACTCTCTCTCTCTCTCTCTCTTTTGCTCTCTCTTGCTCTGTGTCTTTCTGACTCTGTCTTTCTGACTTGTCTCTTGTCTCTCTCTCTCCCTCTCTCTCTCTCTCTCTCTCTCTCTCTCTCTCTCTCTCTCTCTCCCCTTCCCCTCTCTCTCTCTCTCTCTCTCTCTCCCTCTCTCCGCAGATCTTCTCTCTGGGGTACTGTCCCACAGGGGAGTGGCTGGCCGTGGGGATGGAGAGCAGCAACGTGGAGGTGCTGCACGTCTCCAAACCCGACAAGTACCAGCTGCACCTCCACGAGAGCTGCGTGCTCTCCCTCAAGTTCGCCTACTGCGGTGAGCCCTCGCTGTTCTCTCTCACAGCCTCTCCCTCCCTCAGCTGGTGCATCTGCTCGTCTGCTTTAAGCTCTGCTAACAGAAAACGCTTCCTGTGATTCTGTCTGTCTGTTCAGAATGCCTGCATGCGTGTGTGCGTGTTTGTGTGTTTTTGACGGTCCCCAGAGACTTCATTGGATATCACTCAACTTAGAGCAGTCTCCCCCACACGCGCGCACACAAGCACACTCCATGCACACACACGCGCGCTTGCGCATGCAAATAAACACACGGCACACACGTGTGCAAGTTCCTGCTCGTCCCCCAAACCAAACCGCGCCGCATCTTCTTTCCTTTGAGTCTCTCTCTCTCTCTCTCCCTCCCTCCTGCTCTCTCTCTCTCTCTCCTGCTCTCCTTCCCTCTCTCCGCTCTCTCTGCAGGTAAATGGTTTGTGAGCACAGGGAAGGACAACCTTCTGAACGCCTGGCGGACGCCGTACGGGTCCAGCATATTCCAGGTGAGCCTTCCCCCCGCCAGCTAGCTTCACGGCCGCCGCAGGCTCTTCTCTTTTTTTTTTTATTGTAAAAATATATTTTGCATCTTGGGAGTATCTTATCTCGAACCCTTTAGAGTGGGGTCTGAATCGTGTCTCAGGGTAAGTGTATGGAGTCACTGCCTCGTCCTGAGGCCTCGGTGTTGTGCAGGGGCTTGATTAATGATGAATGATTGCGAGGTTGTAGCGGAGGGCGACGGAAGTCGTGCTGCAGCCTGATTAGAATCGGGCGGCAGGAGCCGCAGGTCTGTTGAGCGAGGGTCACGTCCGTAAACGAGGAAGACTGTAGAAATGTGCGAGGATGTCACTGAGTTATTATTATTGTATTATTATTATTATTATTATTATTATGTGGAATGTTTATGTGACCGGAATAGATGAGAGGTGGAGAAGCCTTCTAACCGTGTGTAGGAGCTCGGGGGACGCCCCGTTGGGGACGTTGGGGACGCCCCTTTGGGGGACGCCCCGTTGGGTACCCCTCGTTGGGGGATACCCCGTTGGGGATGCCTCGTTGGCGGACGCCTCGTTGGGGGACGCCTCATTGGGGGACGCCCTGTTGGGGATGCCTCATTGGGGGACGCCCCGTTGGGGATGCCTCGTTGGGGACGCCCTGTTGGGGACGCCCTGTTGGGGGACGCCCCGTTGGGGATGCCTCGTTGGGGATGCCCCATTGGGGACGCCTCGTTGCGGACGCCTCGTTGGGGGATGCCTCGTTGCAGAGGCCTCGTTGGGGATGCCCTGTTGGGGGACGCCCCATTGGGGACGCCTCGTTGGGGGATGCCCCGTTGGGGATGCCTCGTTGGGGGATGCCCCGTTGGGGACGCCTCGTTGGGGACGCCTCGTTGGGGGATGCCCCGGTGGGGATGCCTCGTTGGGTACCCCTCGTTGGGGGATGCCCCGTTGGGTACTCCTCGTTGGGGATGCCCTGTTGGGGATGCCTCGTTGGGGGACGCTCCGTTGGGGGACCTGTTTCCACATACGGTGGCGACTTTGGCGGCGTCTGACGTCTGAACGCGTGTGTCTCTCCGCTCTGTCCGCAGTCGAAGGAGTCGTCTTCGGTGCTCAGCTGCGACATCTCCCCCGACGACCAGTTCATCGTCACGGGCTCGGGCGACAAGAAGGCCACTGTGTACGAGGTCATCTACTGAGGACGCACCGATTGGACGACGCCGGGCCTTGGGGCCACGCCCCCTGCCGTGTGCCAGTGACTGGAGTTCGGTGGGACGGCGGAGGGGGCGGAGAATGTGACACCAGGGTTTTTTTTTTTTTTGGTTTTTTTTTTTTGTTACTCTAGTGCAGGGTGGATGCGATGGCCAGACTGGATTCGTGGAGTTTTGACCTCATTACTGCTCAGAGAATGCAGGCAGTCTGACTAAAGACAATTGGGATTCCTCCAAAGACATCAACTTAAAAAAAAAAAAAATAAAAAAATAAAAAACAATTAAAAAATAAAAAAAACTGTAAAAATTAAAGAAGGAAATTTTAAGAAAACCCCCCGTAGTTAAAAGCTAGCAAAGGAAGAAAAGGAGGAAGCTTATTTTTCAGCTTTTGGTTTCTTCACAGGAGAAGAGACTGGTCCCTGTGTCAGGTGATTTTGGGGTGCGGGGGAGGGGGGGCCGGCTTGGGGGTGGAAGGGAATGAGATGGTGTCCCGGTTCAGGATGGGTTCTCTTTCTGCACGAACCCGTCTGTACAGTGAGGTTTTATGCAGGTCGGAGAGCGATATTCAGGAGGCTTTTTACGGACGCGGTTCAGCCACCAGTGTGTTAATGCGACTCCCCGGATTAATGGCTGAACACAGTCAGCGTGAAACAATTCAGAGACCAGTGAACAGCCTGCAGTTCCAATGAAGCCACCTATTCAAATCATTCTTGTACTTTTTTTTTTTTTTTTTTTCAAGAGTATACGGACTGAACCGGGTCATTTCAAAAACCAAATGCTGCCTGGAATTCAGGCTCACCTACAGTTGGACTGTGAGCTCATACCTCCTCTGCTACCTTAGTGTCAGTAGCCCTATAGTCAGATCATTTCTTCCTTCTTTCCCGACGCCATCCCTTTCACCGGGCCCCTCCTGTACATTCAGGATAATCTCCCTCACTTCCTGTTCGCTCGACAGACAGGCCGCTGCGATGACATCACTTCCTGCTGCGTAGTAGCTCCCCGTTATGGAGACGATCGCCTCGGGTGTGTTTTTCTGAAGCGCCCCTGGGGGATGTTGTTTTCTGGAGCTCTGAACAGGAAGCGTTTGTCTCCCGGGAGACGGGAGGGGCTGGTCCCGGGGGATAAAAACGCTCTCGTCGTTTTTGTCGGCTTTGTCGTTGCGACGTGTCGCGCAGTTCAGAGTAAAAAGAAGAAGCAGAATAAGAAGAAGAAGAAGAAGAAAAACCTCCTCAGGCTTCAGTTCAGACGTTCCCGCTAACAGACTTTTCATGACCATCATGCAGAGATAACAGCCCAACATTTCAGTGCGTGCGGATCACCAGGGTCCCACAGGTTTATCAAGATGCTCTTCTATCTGGGGTTGGTGCCCCCTTGTTATGTTTTCTACAGATGGCCGGGCAGTGTTTTCCTCCTTGTTTTAAAAAAGAAAAAAGAAAGAAAGAAAATGGGGGGGAAAAAAAGTCCTATATTTAAAAAAAAAAAAAAAAAAAAAAAAAAAAAAAGAAAGTTCTAAGCTACTGTGATCTCTGGAACCCGGAACCCTCTGGAACCCTGAACCCTGTGGAACCCTGTCGTTTTCCCTGTTCAAAGACTCAAGGAGCGGGACAGTGTTCGTATTGCCTCGTTCATCTCTTTCGGTTGTCCTGACAACAGGCGTCCCCTAAATGGCCTGGGGTCCCGGACAAACGGGGGGGGTTGTGATTGTACTCGTTTTTTTTTTGTTTTTGTCTTTTTGGTTTTTTTTTTTTTTTGGGTGGAAGAGAGGGAGGGGGAGGTACTGAAAAAGGGTGTGGTGGGGGTGGACAAGAGTAGTTGTAGGGGATGTGATGAGACCAATAAACTATTTTATATGGTTTTCTGGTGTGGTGTGAAGGTGACCTCTGACCTTGGAGTCTGTTTCATTCTTGTTGTGCTGATGTCACACATCGTAGGAGAGAAAGTACCTTTTTGCAGAATGTAAGTTTGCGTGCCATCTGAAATCTGAATTCATGTAACCAGTACCGATTATTGATACATGGACAGCCTGCATCCCACTTGAATCTAAGAGGCAGAATCTTCCGTTCCCTGTATAAAAATATGCAAGTATACATCCAGCTCACGCAGAGAGAATGGTTCCAGTGAGGTAGGTATTCACATCTATAACGGGAATTTCAACTGAAGTGTAAGCTCAATGGTAAATTTAAGTTGAAATTCCTGAGACTTCTCGTTGTGTGTGTATGTTTTTGTGTGTGTGGTGGGGGTTGTTAGCCATTATGACATCCACAAAGCTTCCTGGTTCTGTACACATTTTTATATTGGGTAAAGAATTTTTATTTGTTTTGGATAACGTGAAGTGTTTGATTTTTGTTCTTAAAAGTATGGCTGAGATTACAGTAGGTTTAGGAATACGGTAAGGGCTCAATATTGGTTTTCGTCTTAAAATTAGAGTTAGGCTTAAGAACATGGTAAGTATTAGGGCTGATTTAAGATTGGGTTCAGGCACGTGGTGGACTTTTGGATTTGGATTTCATTAATTTCTTTACTTCTAGAACACAAGACCATAGACTTGTATTTTACTTGTTGTGTATTTTAATATTTTTTAATGAAAAATAATTTTAAAATAAATTACTAATATTTCCTAGTATTTATTTTATTGAATTAAAAATATTTCAAATGTTTTTTTTAAATCAATATACACATAAAAATGCTATTGAAGATTACTCCTTGAGTTCAACATAGGTTTAAGGGTCAGAATTATGGTTTAGGGTTAGGAATAACTTTTTGGGCTAAGGTAAGATGTGTTTGTTAAATTAATTTTGTATGCATCTTGATCAACAATGACACTTAAAATGTATGCTGTTTTTCAGTTTTTGAATACAAGGCTTTTGTATTTAGCTTTTTTCCACTGAAACATTTTTATCATAAATTTGTTCAAACATAATTATATTAATTTACTTCACAGAGGTTGTTAAATTAACATGTTTCCTGTCCAAAAAATGAAATTTAAAATTATTTTATTTATTTTTTTTTGGACATAAGACTATGATTTTATGTATTTTGCTGAAACACATTTATCATCTTAAATTTCTTCAAACATATTTCTATTAAATTATTTCACCATTTTAGGGTTAGGGCAGGGGTTAGACTGATTTTGGATTTTTGACCATAAAGAGTATATATAGCCATATGTATTAATATTTTTTCAGTCAAATTATTTTTTTTAAAATAATACTTCAACCACATTTCCAAATATTTCCTCACCCATGTTCATTGAAACATCACAATTAAATCCAGTTTCAAATTTTGGTCATAAGTCTTGTATTATCATGGCTACGATAATATGCAGATCTTGAAAAATATCTGAATTCTCCTCATTCATTTTCATAAATTAAATAGCCCCATTGAAAGTTAATGCACTAATGTAATGTGCATTTATAAAATTATTTTTTTTAAACTCAACCAAAACTCAGCACCTTGGGCCTCATTTATAAAATTGTTTTATGATAAAATGGCTTCTTAACTAGTGGCATACACAGAAAACTATGACTAAGTTATTTGTATAATCCAACTTTGAGGTGGATATGATTGTATGTATGTCTATGAGAAGTTTCCATTAGAAACTTTAGATACTTACCTGCTAGTTCAACTGCATGCTTGAGGTGCTTGCATGCAAATCCGTGCTTTAAGAGTGACATTTAGTTAATAGTCCAAGCAACGATCAAAATGTTGAAATGTTGCAACCTTATTTTGAGGAAATTGGCTGCAATTGGCCTCATCCACAATACAGTATAATGGTAAAGCACAGTCATGTGGGATTAACTGAATTAATTTAAAATGCAGACACACCACTTTAGACTGATGCAGCAACGTCATTCCATCTCAGTTATTGTAATATATAAATATAATATATATAATAAATCAAGAGTAAGCACAAATTGGAAAATGACCTTAAGATTTAAGTTCAAGTTACAAATCCAAGTTTTCATAAATGAGGCTCCTGGTCATAGTCCAATGTGAAAATTCTACCTTGGCTCCACAGTTCTAGACACGTACGTTGTCGAAAAACAAAAGATTCAAGTCAAAGGATTTCAAAAGATCAACACCCAATTTTAATTTTCACTTTTTGTATTTCTTGTACAACACATGGAAAATGCAACAGGAAGAACAGTGCTTTGTTATTATTATTATTTTTTATAATAAGTTCCTTGGCTTTTTGAAAGAGTCGTAAATAAGAACTATACATTTTCTTTTTTTTTTCTTTTTTTACCGTGTAGACAGGCAAGGAAAATGGAAGTCCAGTCAGACAGACAGGACAGACACAGTTTATTGATAACAGGCAGTGGAGGTGCCAGGCATTTATCACAAGTCCTATAGTCTTAAAGCAAAAAAAAAAATACAATTATACCCTGTCCTTAAACTACTAAAACATACAGGACTGGCTCAATAATGGCGAAATACAACTAAAACACCAAAGCTGCGCTACATCCTAATAATTTCTTATATAAAAAAACATTTGTCCAAATGCCAAAGTACAGTCATCAGTTCTGGTTTAAAAAACAATAAAGGGAGGGGGAACCAAAATTAATTATCAGAATGACCCCCCTCCCCCCCCCCCTTCCTGCCCTCTGCTTCACTCCCACAAATCTATTTTGGGGGGGAGAGGGGGGGGGCTGCTATGCCTGTGGCCCCCAGAGGGGAGAGGACACATCCACCAAAAGCCTCAAGACAGGACATCCATTTCCCAGTCAGCAAACGCCCGTGGTGTCCCACTTGTGTTGCAGTGAATGCCTTCCCCGCCCTCTCCTGGGCCACAAAGGAGCAGGAAACAAGGTTCCTGCTGTGGCGACTGCCCACACAGCCAGTGGAACCAGACCTGGGTCAGGTACTTTTATCTGCAATACTTCACCTTTTTAAAAACCAGTAAAATCCCTGCGTTATAATAGACGATTTTAAAACAAGCTAATATAATTTCCACAGATATTCCACACAGAGTCCATAGCTTTTATTTGATTGTATGTTTTGGTTAATAACATTTTGGTGAAAACTCAGAGGGACAAGCAAAAGTGTATTCGAATAATAACAGCGTCCGACAAGTTAAAGTATTTTCCATTCTTAACCCCTGTAGTGGCGATCTATGGAACGGGGAACCAGGAAACCCCTTGGCTGTTTCACTACGTCCAGAGAGGTTACAGTGCTTGGGAGTTTGAGGAGGAACCAGTGCAGAGTGAGTTTCAGCGCTGGAAGTAGCCTAATTAAGAAATGAAGGCTTTGCTAAGCGGCTTAATGAAAAGAAAGAGTCCTCACACTGTATGCTCCTGAAGAATGTGAATTTATTAGCGCCAGAAAGTTAACATTTTGAGCCTAACGGTTCTTCTCAAGTCTGATGAAGAGTCATTAGGCCTGAAATGTTACTTTTTGGTGATAAATTCACAAATTGCTTGTGAACATACAGTGTGTGGACCCTTCCTTTCTATTCTGTCCATTTTTCAGTTTGGCACTTTTCTCAACAACGCCGATTGGGTTTGGGACGGATTACAGCACAGAGAGTGTTGACTGTTTAACCGGGGGGGGGGCCTTAATTTTTACCTTAACGGTAAACGCAACAAGTAACGCAACTCAAATAGTTCATGTCAACAGAAAATCAATAAACAATTCAACGTGCTTTGATGAAGAAAATAGACTTTGTGGGGGGGTGGGGGTGGGGGGGGGGGGGGGGGGGACTATAAAAACAACAGCTTATAGCTGCACACAATACACCCACCAAAGCAGGTGTTTCCACATCGCTTCGTCTGCGAAAACAGGAATAGTAAACTCGAGCGAGGCCCAAATCTTCATACAAGCCATTTTTAAGGCAGCCAATGTGCAGGGGTGAGTTCTGTATGAATCCAACCGTTTCCATCATTATTACATTTCGACATTTTTTCCACGGCCTGTGGACTGTGCAAATTTGACTTTAATGTTTATGCGCACAAGGCCTGTTTCCTGTAGACAAGCCGGCCCATATGTTCTGTCGAAATCACAAACGGGCATTCTGCGGCCGTATAAATTCATGCTGATTGAAACTTAACTAGATCATTTTAAACAGCTGTGTGCCACATGAGCTTTCGACCAATCACCAGCCGTTAAAACCACTGACCAAAAACACGAGAGTACGATAGCAGTAATTCATGTAGTGCAGGTAAGAAAATGAGAAAAAAAAAATAGAATACGTGTTTATTTTTTCATGGAGAACATGCCGGCGCATTGCTAACATTCTTTCAAGCACGTAGAAGCTCGAAGGAACACCAATGAAGCGCCTCGGTGTCCAATCGGAGGGCTGGGAAATGACGACGGCCCGCAAGCATCCAAATTAAATGGAAACGTTCCTGTTTTCGTTCAGAGTTTCGCCGCACGAGAAAAAAACAGCTGGGATTCCAACCGACTCTGCGTTTCATTAAAGGCAAGCTCCCGCTGACAGAAATTATATATAAATATATACATATATATAAATATATATATATATATATATCAGGGAAGTGGTGTGAGAGCTGGCTGTGTTAAATTTTAATTGGATGAAGGAGGTATTTGGGCCTGCTGGTGCACTGGTGTGTCTCTGGTACGAGCTGTGCTGTTTGTACATGGGCTAGCCCAGGCTGCACTGTTCTGCTTTCACCGATACCTCTCGCTGGGGAACGTGGTCTGCGTTTGGCCTCATTAATGTTTGACTGACTGACTAATGAATCGATTGTCTGGTATTGGTGTTCCCTTGGCTGGGGTCCCCCCCAAGCACTGCTCCCCCAGGCACTGCCCCCCCCCTCCCCCCCCCCCCCTCCCTCCTCCCCCCCCCCACTCCACTGGGGGTTCCCAGCCACCGAGTGCTTTAATCGGAAAAACTGCGCTCATTATCCAACCCACCCCCCCCCCCCCCCCACCCCAGGCCCGCCATCCCTCTCCTGCCTTAACCTCAGGGGGGGGGGGGGGGGGGTCTACCCATCTGAGGGAATAAAAAGGTCGGGGGGGAGTGGGATCTGGGGATGACACACTGTAGGAACAAGAGCCATGGTTACCCCCCCCCCTGCAACAGGACCAAAGAGGCGCCCCCCCCCCAACCCCCCCCCCCCCCCCCACGTCCAGGCCTCAGTAAACCACTTCGTACACAGTGGCCTTCTTGTCCCCAGAGCCTGTGACGATGTACTTGTCGTCCGGAGACACGTCACAGCTCAGGACTGACGAGGACTCCTTGGACTGGAGGAGAGACAGAGTGAGAGAGAGCAAGTGAGAGATAGAGTGAGAGGGAGAGAGAGAGACAGACAGAGACAGAGTGAGAGAAAAAGAGAGAGAGAGAGAGACACACAGACAGAGGCAGAGTGAGTGAGAGAGAGACAGAAAAAGAGACAGGGTGATTGAGAGAGAGAAAAGGGAGTATGAATATGGGGAGGAGGGAGAGAGAGAGAGAGGTGGGGAAAAGTGTTTACTTTGCGGAGGAAAAAAAACATCACCCCACATCTTCACCCGTCCCTAAAGACCCATGGGGGGCTGATACCGCTGGCCACAGAGAAACAGAACATTTAATACCGTTTACGCCACGGAAACTCTGTCCTTCAGCGGATCTTCACTCACCCACATTACGATAAATTTATTTAGCAGACGCTTTTATCCAAAAGCGACGTACAGAAGTGCATATCAAGGTCATTGGAACAACTACAAAACACAGGTCTGATAAGGTACAATGCTCATTTTGTACAGTTATTCATAGCCAAGAACACAGTCCAGTTCACACAGTGAACATTATTCTGACCCACCAGCTATGGGTCCCAGCTTTGAAGGCATTCAGCTGTAGAAACTGTCCAGACTGAACTGAACTGAACACACTAATAAATCGGTTGTGACGATTACCCAAATCTAATCGCCCCCTCTTCTTCTGTGAAATCTGCAGTACAGTTCAACCAAAACTAGAAGTGCTGATTTTCATTTTTTAAAAAAGAAACTTTTTACTACATTTCTTAATTTATGCATCTCTAAATGGTGTGAAAACATATTTTCTTCAGTTCATAGTCGCACTTTGGTTAACCCATGCGACACCAAGCGTCGCATTTTTAATAACAGTTTAGTTGAGGAAAAATTACCTTCAAATGTGACCCAAGCCTGAAAAGCAAGCACACCATTCCTGTGTCACCTGCAACATACCCCTGCCCCCATACCCTCCCACCCCCCAACCACCCCTCTACCCCTGCCCCCATACCCCTCCCCCCCCCGACCACCCCTCTACCCCTGCCCCCCCCCCCCCCCCCCAAACCACACCCCTACCCCCACCCCCATTCTGTGTAAGCACTGCCCTGGACACACAGGGTCCGTGGGTCGCTGGGCAGACCACAAAAGACAGTATTAATAGACATGCTAAAGAAGAAAAGACAAGGGGGGAGGGGGGGAGTGCGGGGGGGGGGGGGGGGGGGGCTGGGTAAGAGTGACAGTGGGGAGTGGGGGGTGAGTGAAAGCTCACAGGGGGTGTGTGGGGTGGAGGGGGGTGGGTCAGAGTGATGGGGGGGTTACTGGAAGGTCACAAGGGGGTGTGGGGTAGAGGGGCTGGATCGGAGATCAGAGTGACGGGGGGTGGGGTGGGGGGTGGGGGGGGGGGGGGGGTTAATGAAAGCTCATGGGGGGTGGGGGGGGGGGGGGGGGGGGGGGGGGTGAGGAAGTGGGAGTGTGAGGCCAGGCGGGAAGCTCGCGAGGCAGCTGGTGTTCCGGACAGCGAAGCAGACAGGCCCTGAGCCTCAGCGGCTAGCGCTGGGAAACCCGCCGCTCTTCCCATAAAACCCCGCCCCTCTCCTCAAATTCATCCAATCGGAAGCAGGGGGTGGGGGAGTGCACACGCTTGGTCATTCTCGATCTGTGGAGTGTTATCGCGCCCAGATTTATTAAATATAACATCAGCCCCGGTGCGCAAAAGCAGCACCGTTAAAGACGAACAGTTCGGCCTCCACTGGAGGCTTGCGACCACGGTGGGCACCGTACGGGACAAACATTAGGACATAACCAAGGGCCCTGACCGACAGGGACCCTCAAAAAATACGCCGTGGCTCCAGTAATTGTGCTGGGATGGGGGCCAGCTGGGGTGGTGGGACCCAGCGTGGGACCCTTTCATGGGGCCCAAACTCCCCGGTGCCCCCTCCTGCCCGGGACACCCCCGTAAAAGCGCGGGACTGTCCTCCGCAGTGTGTTTGTGTTTATTTAGCTCTTGTTCATTTCTGCATCTCAACATTTAACGAAGAGTTCGGTCCGATGTCTTTTAAAGGGCAAGGGAATCGTTTCTCTAATTGAGGGGTGATTTTTCTTCCCCTGTTCCCCTCAGGAAATGCGTCCACCGCGACGCTCCGTCTGACGAATCCGCTTGTAAATGGCGCCGCTCAAAAAATAAAGATCTACTGACGCGTAGAAAAGGGCCACAATTTTATCTCCACGCTGTTAACATGTCTTGAATCTGTCGGGAATGTTTTCGAGCGAATAGCCAGCTTGGCACGCAATCAGCAGCTAATTCCCTTTTCCGCGACTCAATCCGCTGCTTCATTAAGTCCGTGCTCTTTTCCCTAAATCACTGTAATTATAACAAAGAGATTGGATCGGTTTCCTGCTCTTTTTTTATTACGAGAGCAGAAAGAAGTTTAAAAACCACCGGATGTTTTTTTTTGCTTTTTAAAGGATTTTCATGTTAAGTGCACCAAAGGTTAACAAAACAACACCATTAGGCTCAATTAGTTTCAGAAAATAATTGGCAACAATAAAAAAAAAAAAAATAAAAAAAAAATAGAGAACAGGATCAGGAGTGATGGGAAGGCACCACTTTTAGGTTCACAAGCACCAATTTTCTAATTGTTGATACTGGCTTTTAGATGAACACATGTAATATAGATGGAGAATTTGATTTATAGTCAACCACTATGCAGACAATGATTCAAATAATTATAAGCGCTATAAGTATTCAAAAAATGTAACCCTTTAAAAACAAGTTACATTCCTTGCAGGGAGAGGAACAGACCTGGGTCAGAAACTCCATTTAAAATATGTTCATCTTTAAGCATTAATTCCCACAGATTATGGAATAAACACTTTACTATTTTCACCAATAATCAGAACAACATTCTTCTTTCTTGCCACTCTTAAGTTTTTTTTAATCAGTACCATGTTCTGTCGAAAATTCTCAGGAACCCGCAGAAGTATTTTTGCCAGAATTTAGAGCAGGGGAGGGCAATTCCATTCCTACTGGGCCAGTGTACATGCAGGTTTTCACCGTCACCAATTACTACAGACCAAATGAGCTAATTAATTAAATACACTTAAGCCTGTTTAACCATAGATTTGACTGCAGCACAATGTTTTATGTTGGGACACAGAACAGTCTTCAGTTGTTATTCATGAACTTATCAAGAAATGCAGCTAAAATATAAATTATTAAATGGTAGCGCTAATATATCATAATTAAGAACAGAAGTTGGCATGAGATCCAGAAACAGAGAAAGAGAGGGAGGGAGGGAGAGGAGAGAGTGAGAGAGAGGGAGAAAGGGGGAAAAGAGAGAGTGAGAGGGAGGGAGAAAGGGAGACAGAGAGAGTGAGAGGGATAGAGAAAGGGAGACAGAGAGTGAGGGAGAGAGTGGGAGAGAGAGAGGGAGGGAGAAAGGGGGGGAGAGAGGTGGGAGAGAGAGACAAAGAGAGGGGGACAGAGAGAGGGGGGAGAGAGAGGGAGAGGGACAGAGAGAGAGACAGAGGGGTACAGAGAAGAGAGAGGAGAGGGACAGACACAGCCCTCCACTGATCTAAAGAGGTGCAGTATTTCAGACATGTCTGAGGCTGGTCTCCTGCACACACAGCACACTGCCGCCCTGCTTCAGGGCTCCTCCTGCTCTCTGACTCACCTGGAATATGCTGGCTCCATAGGGCGTCCTCCACGCGTTCAGCAGATTGTCCTTCCCTGTGCTCACAAACCACTTGCCTGAACACACACACACACACGCACGTGCGCATACACACATACACGCACCCACACACACACATGCACCCGCACGCACACACATACACAAATACACACACACACACGTGCGCATACACACATACACGCACCCACACACACACATGCACCCGCACACACACACACACACACACATACACACACACACACGTGCGCATACACACATACACACGCACCCACACACACACATACACACACACACACACACGCGCGCATACACACACACATACACACACATGCACACACACACCCCACCCACACACACACACACATTAGAATTTCCACATCAGCAGTGCTAATTGGCAACAGTCTCATTCAAGTGTTTACAGGCCTTCTGCTCGCACAAGCTGAAGAACACCTGAAGCACAGTCAGGAGTATTTTGGTACGTTTCCTAAAGCTTGGCTCAGGTAGAAAGCTGGTCTAAGATACTGACCAAGGAGCAGCTAAAAGCTATTTTTATATTACATTACATTTAGGCATTTAGCATCTGTCTTATCCAGTGCCACTTACACAACTCACATCCGTTACATACAATTCACTCACACAGTGCCACCTGGGAAATAAGTTCCATTACATTACAGGCATTTAGCAGACGCTCTTACCCAGAACAACTAACACAACTTTTTACATAGCATTTACATTGTACCCCAGTAATACAGCTGGATTTATACTGAAGCATTGCAGGTTAAGCACCTTGCTCACGGGTACAATGGCAGTGTCCTACCAGGGAATCGAACCTGCAACCTTTACTGTTACCTAGACCAGCTCCATTCCCATTATACTACACTGCTGCCTGTAAGTGCCTCACCTGGGAATCAAACCAACAACCTTGGAGCTGCAGGCCCAGTTACCTAACCACTACCCTACACTGCTGCCCTCACGTATTATTTTCCGGAACGTTCTCAGTGATTAAATTCATTAATACCATTGTCCTCTCCTTGACATTGAGAGAACGGAAAAAAAAAAAAAAACAAGACTGGATCCTTTAAGTAAGAGCCCGGTAATTTTACTCAGGAGAATGAAAGTTAACAAGGACCTTCCCGGCACAATAGAAAATGATCACAGGCATGCATCTGTTAGCATGCTGCATCGTGTAATGTATGTGAGCCTGATTCTGTCGGAACACGCTGTACTGTTCCTCTAATGAAGAAACAGGAAGCGGCGCACATTTGCATATAGGCTAATCTGGGCCAATCGGAGGCAAGGAGAGACTGCGTGAGAGAACAGCGAGGGCTCACCGCAGTAGGCGAACTTGAGGGAGAGCACGCAGCTCTCGTGGAGGTGCAGCTGGTACTTGTCGGGTTTGGAGACGTGCAGCACCTCCACGTTGCTGCTCTCCATCCCCACGGCCAGCCACTCCCCTGTGGGACAGTACCCCAGAGAGAAGATCTGTGGAGAGAGGGAGGAGGGGGAGAGGGAGAAAGAGAGGGAGGGAGGAAGAGAGAAAGAGAGAGAGAGGGAGGGGGGAGAGAGAGAGGGAGAAAGAGGGAGAGAGAGAGAGAGAGAGGAAGGGAAGGAGAGAAAGAGGGAGAGAGAATGAAAAAAGGGAGGGAGTGAGTGAGAGAAAGGGAGGGAGGGAGTGAAAGAGGGAGGGAGAGAAAGAAGAAGGGAAGGAGGCAGAGAGGGGAAGCGAGAGATAATTACACATCTGGGTGGATGTGAGAAAGCCACATAAAACTGTCCTCTGCGTAGGAGACAAAGAGGAACTAAGCACAATGACACTAATACTCATGGTATTTATCACCACTGACCCTCACTAATATACCGGAGTATGACATAAATTATTGCATTTCTCCTTAAATCACAGTCAGTCCTATTTGTTTCGTGTTTTTACAGAGATGCTGTCACAAAGGCACTTAACAGAAACAGGAAATTAGGAAAAAATAGGCAAGATTGAGCCTGAACCCCCCAAAAAATGCAGCGCATGATAAACACACCGTATGGTTCCTGTATAAACACTCTGTTGTGGTGCTAGAATACATCATCTGTGATGTCCAAACACTCTATGGTGTCCCTGCGTAAACACGGTATGATGTCCCAGCATGAACACTCTACAAACTGTACAAACACTATATATGAACAATCTGTGGCATCCCTGCACAAACAGTCTAGTGCATAAAATCTCTATGATGTCCCTGTATAAACACACAATGTCCCTGTATGAACACTCTGTGGTGTCTGTACAAATACTCTATATACTCTACGAACGCTCTCAGGTGTCTAGTGTATAAAACTCTATGGTTCCCCTGTGTAAACAAACAATGTCCCTGTATGAACACTCTATGGTGTCTGTACAAACACTCTACAAACTGTATGAACACTCTGCGGTATCCAGTGTATAAAAACTCTGTGGTGTCCCTGTATAAACACTCAATGATGTCACTGTATGAACACTCTGTGGTGTCCCTGTATAAACACTCAATGATGTCACTGTATGAACACTCTGTGGTATCTAGTGTATAAAATCTCTGTGGTGTCCTGCCCCCTCTCCCCTGTACCTGGGAGGTGAAGTCGTGCTGCTGCAGCTGCCGCCCCTCCCTCAGGTCCCAGCAGCGCACCGTGTTGTCCAGCCCCCCCGTCCACAGCTTGGTCCCGTCGTTGGAGATGTCGATGCAGCTGGCCCCGTCCGTGTGGCCCTGGAACTGCCTGTGGGAGCCAGGGGCCACAACAACTCTGGCCCTGAGTAACACCCTAAAACACACTGTCTACACACAGACCAACTGCACACATACACACTGTAGGGCATGGATACTCAAATCAGTCCCTCGTATCCAAATCCGGCCCAGGATTTCTTTTCTCCCAGGTAACTGACTGGACTGAACTAGCGCTGCTGATTGGCCAGACGGTCTTCACACCCGACTCCCAGGTAAAAGGAGGGAGGAAAAACCAGCAGTTCTCAGGCCTAGAGGGACTGTGGTTTGAGTAACACGGCTGTAGAGCCGTAGAACACATAAGATTCCACATGAATCATGAGAACCCATCAGAGGGATGAAACTTAATTTGAGTTTTTGTGGGAGAGTTGGTATGCACCACCAAGACTGGCAACTTTCCGATTAATGGAACATAGTAAGTGAAAGTACAACACACCCAGTATACATTTTCACTACAGTAGAATGTGCAGAAGAAACACCTCATCATCTGTTTAAAGAGAACAATGTGCAGATAATACAACTGTGCAGCAAAAACACTAGAAAACTGTGACCAAAAATATTTATCAAGAGCCTTGGTGACCTTGAGCTTGACCTTGGTCTTATTAACAGGAAATGTTTCAAAGTGTTTTCCGTTTTTATAGAAAAATAATGAGCACAAGCGGTTGCAGTGCATACAGGAAACAGCTGAATGATAGAACGATAGAAGGATGGAGTGAAAGAACAACAGAAAAATGCAGTACTAGAAAAAAAAAAAGCAAGGACGAGGTCATCTTCAGGAGCCAGCAGACTGTTATAACAGACTGGCAGACTGTCCTCAGACATGTAGGCACGTAGAATAACATCACGGCTGTGCTGGCATCCGCCAATAACAGCTTAAAACAAACTTATCGGTAAGATTATGGGCGATATGATGACGCAACATGGATGCTCCAGAGAGGCGACGCATTTAATGCACACCTGATGTTACAAATGAAGTGAAAGTGTCGTCCTCAAAAAGTAGCCAAACCACAGTCATGTGACCTTTTACTTATTCAGGCTCTGGGTCTTGTTTACAGGCTCAGTAGCCCACTAGACTCTAGACTCAAGCTCTCTGCTTAATGAAGTAAGCACGTTGGATTATTTTGCTATACCAATAAAATTTGTTCCATTTTTCCATCATAAGTCGACATCTGTGCTCATCTACATCTTCCATAAACGTGGAAACCTGGATGCACTTTGACTTTGTGTTATAATGTAACACTGGGAATTATATCAGCATTGGCTAATATTGCCAGGCAAATATCAGCTATTGATATTGGCCCCAGAATGTCCACAGTGTGCATCCCTCCATAAAAGGAGTGAACATTTACAGCCTATTTGACTGTGTTTGACTGGATCTCACAGCATGTTCTTCAACTCATCCTACTCTCCTCTCCTCTCCCCTCCTCTCCTCTTCCCCTTTTCTCCTTCTCTCTCCTCTCCTCTCACAGACCTCCTCTCCTCCTCTCCCCTTCTCTCCTCTCCCTCTCCTCCCTGGGTCTCCCGTGGTTACCTGACGAGTGTCTGGTTGTGCAGGTCCCACACCACGATGTTGCCGTCGCTGCAGCAGGAGAAGCAGACCTTGTTGTCGGGGCTGATGGCCAGGGCGTAGCAGGCGGGGGCCGAGGACGTCAGCTCCGCCTTGATGCGCGGGGTGGGCGTGGCCAGGTCCCAGATTGACAGCGTGCTGGCCTCGCCCCCGACGATTAGGGTCCGCCCGTCGGGGAGGAGCTTACACGACCGGATGTAGTTGTCTCTGTTCTGATTGGCCGACACAGAAACGCAAGGTCAGTGGGACTCTTGAGGACAGTGACGTAACTGGTAACCGGAGAAGGACAGAGAGACCGGGCTCCACCAATAAGGGCTCCTGTTTCATGTACAAGCACACGACCTACACCTGAGGCCACTGACAACACTGCACAGCTTCAGCTGCTCAGCATTTACAGAATGTGAACTGGGCCAACATCAGCTCCAAATCTCAGTGGATTCTTCTGTTTGTTCAAGTGAGAAGTTTAAGCCTCAGTGCTGGTCTGAGAATTTCACTGGAGAAGAAGTTTTTTTCCCCCAACCACTAAGTCAATGTCAAAATTAATACCTAGAAAAATTACCATACAGAATTTCATCACAAGCATTTTTTCACCAGATAATTTTTGGTTGTCTGCCTATTATTTCTATAATGAGAGGCCGTTGTTCTAGTCTCAGTGCAGCTGTAGTCTCAGTGCTGGTCTCTGTTAAACTCAGTGCAGCTCCAGTCTCAGTGCAGCTGTAGTCTCAGTGCTGGTCTCTGTTAGTCTCAGTGCAGCTCTAGTCTCAGTGCTGCTGTAGACTCGGTGCTGCTCTAGTCTCAGTGCAGCTCTAGTCTCAGTGCTGCTGTAGTCTCAGTGCAGCTCTAGTCTCAGTGCTGCTCTAGTCTCAGTGCTGGTCTCTGTTAGTCTCAGTGTCCTGCAGTAACTCAGCTGGGCTCAGTGGCGGTTTTTGGGGGGGTTGGGGGGGGGGGGGGGGGGGGCTCTCACCAGGCAGTCCAGCTGGGCCATGGGGGTCTTGCTGCCGGGCTGGCTGATGTCCCACACCTTGACGCAGCCCTTGCCGCCGGTGTAGACGTGGCGGGTGGAGGCGCTGATGGTGACGGCGCACACCACCTCCCCGTGGCTCAGGCTGTGGATCTGCCGGGCGTGGCGCGGGATGCCCGGGCCCAGCAGGGCATCGGGGGGGAAGGGCACCGGCTGCATCTGCCCGTCCGCACTCACGTGGAAGGAGTACGCCCTGCGGGGGGGGGGGGGGGGGGGGGGGAGAGGGGTTTAACACTGGAGTATTAACACTGACACTGGAGTACCAACACTAACACTGACTTACATTGGAGTACTTACACTGGACTACCAACACT
This sequence comes from Anguilla japonica, assembly GCA_025169545.1. Taxonomy (NCBI): domain Eukaryota; kingdom Metazoa; phylum Chordata; class Actinopteri; order Anguilliformes; family Anguillidae; genus Anguilla; species Anguilla japonica. The sequence continues at coordinate 7,883,159 of CM045886.1, forward strand.
AACACTGAATAACACTGGAGTAATAACACTGACACTGGAGTACCAACACTGACACTGACTGGAGTACTAACACTGACTTACACTGGAGTACTAACACTAACACTGACTAACACTGGAGTAATAACACTGACACTGCAGTACTAACACTGACACTGGAGTACCAACACTAACACTGACACTGGAGTACTAACACTAACACTGATTAACACTGGAGTACTAACACTAACACTGACTGACACTGGAGTACTAACACTAACACTGACTGACACTGGAGTACTAACACTGACACTGAACAACTGGACAATCAGTCGCAGTCCACAGAGATGCACAGTTTGCTTGTGATGTAACAGTCATAAGTATAGAAAGTACAGTGTGTGGAGTTGCCCCTTCACACTGTCCGGTATGGAGAAAAATTAAGAAACTCACGGCTTTCCACCGGTGGCTCCAGGCAATGAGGAGGACAGCCCCGGGGCCCTGAGGTGGGAACGTGACTCATACGCCACCTGTGGGCGACCCGTGGTATTACACATCATCGGCAAGGCAATCATGCACACAGCCTAATAAAGTAGAGCTTGCTACGTCAAGTTCACGGACATGATCCTGACAGAAACAGAAATGGTACTTGGAAAAGCTATTGCAATAAAATTTACAATTTCTTGCCAGGAAGGCTTGCTAGTTTGATATTTTTAGATGCTTGGTTTTTATTTAGTTTTAGAATTTAGATTATTCAGTTTTAGATTGTAAAATGGCTGGCATTTGTTTTTCTGAAAGGTGAGGGGCAGAAGGCGGGCAGGCAGAGGGAGGGCTTTGCTCACCATCGGGCTGCGGGTGTACGCGCTGGTGGCGGCGCTGATTTGAGGGGAGAGGGTCAGGGCCCCCCCGAAGCCCCCGGGGTTGGCCAGCTCCCCGTTGAGCCCCGCGTGGGACACCACCCCAAAATGAGCCGGGTACGAGCCCGGGGGCACGGACAGGGGGCTGCGCAGAGCTGGGGGGGGGGGGGGGGGGGGGGGGGAGAGAGAGAGAGTGAGTAACGCCACCTCAACCCAACAGTCTCAAAGGAAAACCCTAAATTTACTACTGTCAATAAAATATATATGAGCTTTGGAAAAACAGAGAGGCACAAGTATAGAGAAAGAAAGAAAGAAAGTGATAAGGAAAATAGAAGTATGGAAATTAGAGAGATGGAAAGGTTATAGAGTAGAAATGAAACAAAAAGCATCTCCAGGCCTGAAATACAGATGAAGGTAGATGAGACTGTACTGACTGTGAACTGAAATGGCTTGTTTGGGGGGGGGGGGGGGGGGGTAATGCGGGGTAGAAATGTAAATGCAGGTAGACCACACTGTACTGACTGTGAACTGAACAGGCTTGGTTAAGGGGGTAAAGGGGGGGGGGGGCCTGAAGCCTCACCCAGGGGGTCCGCGGTGGAGGCGGCCTTGCTGACGAGGCGCAGGCAGGAGGTGCTGGGGCCGGGGGGGCCCGGAGTCAGGGCCTCGCGGCGGGACGGGGACGGGGTCCCCGATTTGGAGGAGGGCGACTGGGACTTCTCTACCTGGGGGGGGCGTGAGACAGACAGACAGACAGCGGCAGGTTCACCGTTGTCCCGGGATACGGAACACTGGAGAGGACCCGGGCGAGCACACGGCTCTCCGGCAGACCTCGGGCTCCTCAGCCAGAGAGACACGCAGAGAACACAGAGAATAAGGAAGACCAGGCTGAAACGAGGGGCTGTGTGTGTGTGTGTGTGTGTGTGTGTGGTGCCAGGTGCACACTACACTGCGGAAAAAACACAATGCGTGTGACCCCCCCCCCCAGCGCCCCTTCACGGCCGTCGAGTGGGCACTTGCGCCGCTGTCTTATTGTCGCGCTGACGTACAGCTGCGAGAGGAATTTCCACGGAAACAGACAATAAGGGCTTTGCATGGCGTTATGGACTAACAGGGAGGAATCCGAACGCTGTGTCAAATAAGCCAGGCTGGTCTGACGTTCGTGGTTATGGCTTACAGCCGAACATGAATCAATATTTAATATGTCGGTGGTCACATTAAGAATAATTCATCTGTCTCGTTTCTGACGGGCTACGTTTAATACCTTTTCCCACATCAAAGGAGATGTGCAGAATCCCGAACCCAAAAAGAATAATGACCCCCGTGTTTGACACCTCCCCGTTCCCTCATTTTAGGGAACTGATTCAGGGCGATGCACAGAGGTTGCATTTCGGATGAAGCTTAAAACGAGACTCCAAACCTCCAGGTGTGTCCTAAATGTCACGATCGTGACTGCAGAAATGCAGAGGAGACTTGCCTTCATTAACACAGTAATAACACAGTAACAGTAATGATCCCATTTAAAAGATTCATTTAAATGATAAGGGGGGGGGGGGGGGGAGCTAAATGCGAAAGATAACATCAGTCCAAACAGCCGTTCGCACATACAGATAAACAACATGCCACTGACACAGGTAACACACGTCACTTGTGTTCTTGGCTATAAATAGCTGTACGAATGAGTATTGTACCTTATTGAACCCTTGTTTTGTAGTTGTTCCAATGACCATGATATGCACTTTTGTATGTCGCTTTGGGTGAAAGCGTCTGCTAAATAAATGTAATGTAATGTTATCAATTATTCTGAGGGCAAGACGGAACGTGCCAAATTAAAATATTTGGGGCGGAGTTAACTTTTGGGGGCGGAGCCTTTAAGCATGTGGTCATACCTGTGTTGGGTCTTTGGCCTTCCCAGGTGAGGGGCTGTGAGGCGGGGTCGACGTGGGGGCCGCAGGGGGGCTGGGGGTCCCGGGAAGCTCCTTCCTGAGGGTGGGGGCGCGATCCAGCCCGTTTCCGTGGGGGGAGGCAGGGGGGCTGGCAGCTGGGGAGGTGGGCTCCTTGTCCCAGAGAGAGAAACAAGGCCGCTGAAGCCAACAGACCGACAAGCATTCCACCAAATATTATTATTATTATTATCATCATCTAACTTCTATTGGTCAATTCCTTCCCTATCTGGAATGCACTATTTTGTGTGTTTGTGCTCTCTGTTTGTGCTGCAACCTCATTGGCCAGTTCAGGGAGAGAGCACAAAAAGCATGTGCGGCTCTCTGAAACTGCTGATGATGTCATCCCCCCCCAGCCCTTCTCACTCTGCAGTACGCTACGCTATGCTACGCTATGTGTAGGTTCCGCAGGCAGCCTGCGGCCACTCGAACAGCCATAGGGGGGCGCTGGCATGCAATAATTAATCCTGCTAGCTTGAAATCCCTCCATCCCCGAGCGATGCCACGGTGACCGTGACCGGTACTGACACGGTCCGGAACCGACACCACATTTGGGGACCCCGTCCTCGTACTAGAACAGCGCTGGTGTACCTGCAAAACCTGCTTTAAATTTGTTTCTGGTTCAGATGTCATTTGGACGTATCGCCCACTTTACCATATACATCGCTAAGCCTGCGTAAGCTGTGCTTATTGATTTTTTTACTTCTCTGCGTAGCAGTGGAGTGCATAGCTTCTGTTTGCGATTTAATCGGAATTTGATACAACCAGCGTTGTATCAATTCCGGTACATTTCGCCATTCCCCAGCGATGGCGAAATGTCTCTTCGTAAATCCATGCATTGTAGACTAAGCGTCCTGCCCTTTTCAAACGTCCATACAGCATACAACCAATTTCTGATAAGAGAGGAACCCTTGAGACACAGCTGTGAGCCTGCTGAACTTCGGTTATCAATTATATTCTTCAACAAATGAATTGCGCAATGCTAATCAGATGTAATGTGTGTCCTAGCTAGCACCTAGCGAGTCCCTGGCTGAATGGTACACTGAAATAATCACGTTTATCTGAAAAAAAAACTGTGGCTGAGTTTAAGGCAGTTTAATCTGGAGTGGCTGTTAAGGTGATCGTGTCACCCTGTAGCCAGGGTAACAGTTACTGGGGTTACGGCAGGGATAGCAATCCACCTCATTAGAGACGTCCACCACCAAGTTGTCCTCACTCTTGTCCCCATCACTGTCCTATAAGACAAAAGCAAGCAAGATGGTCAGGGTAGCTCTACATGTAATAATAATAATAATAATAATAATACTTAAAATGATATCTATAATAATAATAATAATACCATGAATATTTATATATTAGATACATTATAATTATATGGCACCTTTCAAAAATATCATTTCAAAATGCTTCACAGAATGCATAAAATGGAAATAACTACTTAAAATAATCTAATTAATAAATAATCTAATAATAATTATATTAATAATAAAATAATCAAAATATTAAATCAGTTGCAAATACAAGCAAGACAAAGAAAATTTTGAAATAATAATAAATTTAAAAAACTGCCAAGATCAACCGAATGGCAGTATAAAAAGATGTCTGTTCAAAAGAAACTGCGGGCCAAATCCTTCATCTACCAAAGTAGAATATAAAAAATTCAAAAGAGCGGTTATTGCGCATACATCTTTCCCAGAGTATTTCCCGTCACAGAAATCTCTTCTTTTTTTTTTTACAGTAACCTCTCTCCCTCTCAACTCCCTGTGCCCTCCTTACACATCCCTCGGTCCTCCAGCCCCTCCCTCGCGGAGAGAAAAGAGGGCGACAACGATGGCACTCAGTTACCATGGCGACGGCTCTTTTGATGTGATCATGGCCCCGGCATTGCCACTGACATCACCGCCCCGGTGACATCATCCCCCTAATTTCATTAAAGCCTGTTCGTGGCCGGCGTGGGAGGAAGGCGGCGGTTTACGTCAGTCATATCGGCGCACGTTAAAAAAAATAAAAAATAAATAAAATAAAACAAAAACACATTTCGTTTGAGGCTGGGATAAGTGGCCCGTAGCTGCTGCAGTCCAGCAGGTTCGAGGCACGTTTTCATCGGAGCCGACGTCCCTGTGAGGGAGCTGCGCTTCTCGGCAGAGGAGACGGAGGGAATATCCATCACGGTTTGCGGCTCTCGCTGAACGGCGACGCGGACTCCGACTCCGTCGCGTGACGGACAGAGGCGCAGACTACGCTCAGCCGGTCGCGCTTGAAAACGAGGGGACCGGACGGCCAACAGTCACGCCATCCGGCGACGGGAGAGCGGCACTTCGCGAAAACAAAAATGGGCGGGCCCACTGTATGCGATTTGTATGAATCATTGCGTTTTGCCGTGGAGAGCACAACCCTTTGATTGGCTCAAATGAGTCAGTGACTGACAGGTCATTGTAGCTGCACACACTTGCCCTTACATAAAACGACTGTGCTGCAATCCACTGCAGACCTCCTCGCAAATATGACATTAAATATAATTTCACAGCAGTGCACTCAAAAAGAACATATTGCACTTTCTGGAAATGGTAATAATATGTGGGTAAGTGATGGGTTTCAGAGGGGCAATCACATTTATTAAAAAAAAAAAAAAAAATTTTTGCACCACATAACATTTTTTCTCTTAAAAAAGTACCTGAATCATGAGCCACCATAAACACTTCTGCGGTTCAACAAAGGACAACAAGTACAGTTACATAACGTAATTTTGTGTTGTTTATCAATTGTTCGTTCCGCAGAATGTCGCATTCGACCACAGATTTGACGCCCCGATGTGACTGACACGCGTATTTTTCCCATGAGCCCCCTCTCTTTCTCCCGGTGACGGGAAACGTACGTAGTGCGAGGGAAGCGCGTCCTTCTCCTCACAGCGCCTTCGCTTGGCGTCGGCCCCGCCCTGCGCCGCGTACCCCCCCGAGGGGCCCTGCCGCTCCTCTGCCGGCTGGCTGTCCGTCGACGACACCGACTTGCTCTGGGGGGGGGGGGGGGGGGGGGGCAGAGGTACACACATAAGGACCTTCCAGAGCCAGGCGGGCCTCAAACTCCAGTCTCGGAGGGCCACGGCTGGTCTTTTTTTTTTGTAATTTCCTTTTCAATCAGTGGCCAGTTCAGACCTTGGAAACAAGGTGTGCAGACTCTTTAGCCAATCAGTGACTTAATGGAGCACTTAAGTGCAGAGACACATCAGAAACCAGCAGACACAGCGGCCCTCTGGGATTTGAGTCAGAGCTTCCCTGTCACAGACGCACATGCATGCATATACACACATGCGCACACACATGCATGCACACTCCCACACACACGCACGCCCCACACACACACACGCACACACCTGCACACACATGCATGCACACGGACACACACACGCACACACATGCACACACACGCCCCACACACACACACACACACGCACACACGCACCTGCACACACACGCATGCACACGGACACACACACACACAGTAGTACTCTCATTTAGCACCACTACGAAGCATTCATTCATGTCCTTAAAATCTAGGCCAAAAACTCACAGAAAGTGGTCCCAACACTGACTACTATAATTACACTGAGGACATCTGCTCTGGAGGAAAGAAAAAAAAATGGCCGCTAAGTACGAAGATGGCACACCAGCATCTCACACCTGCTCGCTCGGGGTTTTTAGCTCGCACGCTGAGGTGAGCACGGCGTCTGTTTCCAACGCGAGGCGGAGCACATTAACATCGCACCTAACACCCTCAGAAAGCGGAGGAACCGGGCCACCCCTGTTCCTCCCAAAAAAAAAGCATCGGCGCGGTAAAAGAGCAGCGACTCGCAATCAATGTTCTTTTTTTTTTCTCTCTAAGCTCATAATGGAGGGCACAGGATGTGGCGGCCCGGGGGGGGGGGGGGGGGGGGGGGGGGGGGGGGGGGGGGGGCGGGGGGGGGGGGGGGGGGGGGGGGGGGGGGGGGGGGGGGGGGCCGGGGACAAACTGCGACCCCCGAATCGCCGCTTTATTAACACTGGCCCGGGAGTGAACCGCCGACAGGAAGCGAGACGCGAGGAGGAGGAGGAGGAGGAGGAGGAGGAGGAGAGGAAACGACACAAAGGGCTTCAGTCTTCTCCTCAAACACACTCTGTCCTCTGTCCCATCTCTCCCTCCCTCGCTCGCTCGCTCTCCCCCCCCCCCCCCCCCACCCCCACCCCACCCCAACCTCCTACTCTCCTTTCTTCCTCAATTTCAAATTCAAAAATGCACTATTGGCTCAGTCTGACATAACAGACAAGATATGAATCTCTAGCTCTCTCTCTCTCTCTCTCTTTTTGGTTTTGCTCTGAACAAAAGTTAAAAAAAAAAAAACAAATAACAAAAGTGGTTTCAAAGGAGACAAAGACGTATATATTAGTACGAGGGCTCATGTGTAGTACACAGGAAGGAGAATGAATGGGGGGGGGGGGGGCGGGCGGGGCGAGGGCAGGGGTGAATACTGTTGACTCCTTTAGTCCATAAGCGCTATATATCCTTGTTTTATTAATACAACGAAGATGAAAGAGCCTCTTCATATTGCCTCCCTCCGTCTTCTCAGTGTATCTCTGTACTTCCTTCTTTGCTCTCCTGCTCTGTTCTTCTCCCCCCCCCCCCCCTGCCCCCCCCACCCCCCCCTCTCAGGGCCCTGTTGTGAGTGAGTGAGGGTGGGAGTGAGAGAGAGAGAGAGAGTGCAGCTGCTCAGCATCTGCGACAGTTTTTTTTTTTTTTTTTTTCTAAAAACGCTCCAGCCCAGGGCCGCCTCGCCGCCACGGCAACGGCGGAATCCTCGACGCCGGCCAAAATGACCGAAGAACCGAACGCCTCGCCGCCGTAAATTACCCAGAGCGCCTATCTGAGCGCGTGCATTACGGCCCAATTAAAATCCACTATCCTGCTGCTCTCATCTCCGCAGGAGGACGCAGCCAGAAAAAGCCCCTCTCCCGCCCAAAAGTGCCATTTTGGCTCTGCTTAGGGTAAGCAGGGGAGAAGCAGGGCCACAGATGCTCACGCATGCACACGTGCAGGCACACAAAACACACACACACACACATTCAGACACACACACACATTCAGACACACACGCGCATTCACACACAAACACAAACATCCACACATACACAAACATGCACACAAACATAAATGCACACACATGCACACAGACACACACACACACACACAAACACATGCACACACACATTCAGACACACACGCACACAAAACACGCACACAACGCATTCATGACACACATACAAAAACACGCACACACACAGGCACACACACAAACACAGACAGACACACACGCACAGATGTTTGAAACTCACCCGGCTAGGTGCTCCCTCTGGGACAGAAGAGAGGGGGGGGGGTGACGTCAATACAGATAATAATAACAGCAGTCATACAACAAACCAAGGTCAAGCAAAAAAATCCTGTCCTTGAGAAATAAAAATAAGACAATTGCATCTTCTGTTACTAATCTGCCCAGTCTACAAGTCCTCTCTTACTCACTCACTTACTCACTCACTCACTCTTACTCCCTCATTCACTCACTCCCTTGTTCAATCAATCACTCACTCGCTCACACAATTGATCACTCACTTGCTCACTTGCTCTGTTACTCACTCATTTGTTAAATCTTCTCTTTCTGACTTATGAAAATGTCCTTTTGTCTCTTACAGGAGTGGAGCAATATCTGAATGCATCACGAGCCAAAGAGGTTTCACTCAAACATCGCCAAGAAAGCAACACAAGACAAGAGTTAACGTTGCCATCTTCAGAGGAAGCTACTTTAGTACTGATTGTGTTGTTAACGTCGCCATCTTTCGGCCGTAGCTACTTTAGCACTGATTGTGTTGTTAACGTTACTGTTTTAGTCCGATGCTACGTTAGCACTGATTGTATTGTTAACGTTACTGTTTTTGTTCGATGCTATGTTAGCACTGATTGTGTTGTTAACGTTACTGTTTTTGTCTGTTGCTATATTTGCACTGATGGTGTTGTTAACGTTACTGTTTTTCGCCGATGGTACGTTAGCACTGATTGTGTTGTTAATGTTACTGTTTTTGGCCAATGCTACATTATCACTGATTGTGTTGTTAATGTTACTGTTTTTGGCCGATGCTACGCTAGCACTGATTGTGTTGTTAACGTTACTGTTTTTGTCCGATGCTAGTTAGCACTGATTTTGTTGTTAACGTTACTGTTTTTGGCCGATGCTACGCTAGCACTGATTGTGTTGTTAATGTTACTGTTTTTGGCCGATGCTACGCTAGCACTGATTGTGTTGTTAATGTTGCCTTCCTCAGCCGAAGCTACGTTAGCACAGATTGTGCTGTTAACATTACTGTTTTTGCCCGATGCTACGTTAGATCTGATTGTGTTGTTAACGTTACTGTTTTTGTCCGATGCTACGTTAGAACTGATTGTTTTAACGTTACTGTTCTCGTCCGATGCTACGTTAGCACTGATTGTCTTGTTACCGGTACTATCTTTGGCGGTCGCTATGTTAGCACTGATTGTCTTGTTACCGGTACTATCTTTGGCGGTCGCTATGTTAGCACTGATTGTCTTGTTACCGGTACTATCTTTGGCGGTCGCTATGCTAGCACTGATTGTGTTGTTAACGTTACTGTTTTCAGCCGATGCTACGTTAGCACTGATTGTGTTCCGGCCGCTAACGACCTCACCTCTCAGGTGCTCGGAGTCCAGGTGATTGCGCTCGTCCTTGCCGGCGAGGTGGGCGGAGACCCCCAGGGCCCCCGTGAGCGCCAGCAGCCCCGACCCCGCCCCCAGGGCCAGGCCGGAGGGGTGAGGGGTCAGCGGAATACCGGGGGTGTGATGGGACAGGTGCTGGAGCTGCTGCTGCTGTACCACACGGAGCGGGGGGAGAGGGAGAGAGAGAGAGAGAGAGAGGAGAGTAGGAAAGAGAGGGAGATAGGGAAGGAGAGAGAGAGGGGGCATGGGGGGGAGAGAGAGAGAAATAAATTGAGGCAGATAAGGAGGGAGGGAGGGAGGGAGAGAGGGGGAGGGAAGGAGGAAAAGAGAGAGAGGGAGAATGGGGAGAGGGAGGGAGAGATAGAAGGTGGGAGTGAGAGAGAGAGAGAGGGAAGGGGTGAAGGAAAGAGAGGGAGAAAGAGTGGGAGGAAAAGTGAGGGAGGGAGAAGAGAGAGAAAAGGGGGGATGTGTGCATGTGTGTGTGTGTGTGTGCGTGTGTGTGTGAGTGAGTCAGAACAAGAGAGAGAGAGAAAGAAAAAGAGGTTTAGACAGATAAAAACAGACAAATTTTCTTATGTATCAAATATAAAACTATTAACTCTGTTTCAACAGTTCTGCACCACAGCTGCAGCACACCAGTGGGTGCGATAGGGAGCTGCACCTGTGCTCTCCTACGCACCTTAACAATCTGTGTAAACTGTGTCAGCTGCGCAGTCTATTCAACTGCGCAGCTTTCTGCAGAGTGCTGGTGCCATTCTGTGCACAGGTAAACGAAAGGGGCTGTGCTGTGCTAAGCTGTGCAGTGCTGGCCTGTGCAGTGCTGAGCTGTGCTGGGCTAAGCTGTCCTGTGCATTTCTGTGCTGAGCTGTGCAGTGCTGTGCTGGCCTGTGCTGTGCTGTACAGTGCTATGCTGTGTTGTGCTGTTCTGTGCTATACTGTGTTGTGCTGAGCTGTGCTGTGCTGTGCTGTGCTGTGCTGGGCTATGGGGTGTCTGATTCCACAGACCCTGTGCTCTGACTGTGTCCCGGCAGCCAGACGCCACTCACCCCAATGATGGCGTTGAGCTCGGCCATGGTCACCTGCTTGGCTCTCTCCACCGCCTGCACCACCTGCTGCTGGTGCTGCGGAGACAACACACACAGTTAGCACAACCTAAACACACACACATAACACGTATACACACACGGACGCACACACACGCACAATTAGCACAGCCTAAACACACACACAACGCGTATACACACACGCACACACACACACACACACACACACACACGCACACGCACACACACACACAGACAAGCATAGTCACACAGCCACACACAAACAACACATATACGCACATACTGCACATTGCCACAAAAACACACACACAGTCACACACACAAATACACACACATGCACAAACAAAAAAGCACAGAGACACACACACACACACACAGGCAACACTAATCAGGCCAAAGCTCAGATCACACCCATTCAACATAACGAGCCAGACTGAAGCGCAGCATTGACAAACTTGACCGTATCAACTGCTAGACTTAATCAGCCCCCCTGGCCCAGGGAAGCTACAGCACACTCTGCTCCATTCACCTCTCACATTCCCTGGCCCAGGGAAGCTACGAGCACACTCTGCTCCATTCACCTTTCACATTCTGCTGGATGACCCCACTAGGGAACCGGGCAACCAGGGCCTTTACTGTCAGGAGTTTTAACAGGGAACGGGCCCGACCAGAGGAGCCATAAACATTACATTACATTACAGGCATTTAGCAGACGCTCTTATCCTCTTATCCACAACTTTTTACATTGTATCCAGTTATACAGCTGGATATATACTGAAGCAATGTGGGTTAAGTACCTTGCTCAAGGGTACAACGGCAGTGTCCTACACGGGAATCGAACCTGCGACCTTTCGGTTACGAGCCCAGTTCCTTACCCACTGTGCTACACTCTGTCCCATGACACTACACATTCATTATCAGCACCCTATGAGAAAACTCCTCACAGCACTAAGGACCTATCACCGGAGCCCAAATCTAATCTCAGAAAACTGGAAAGGCCCATTTTGTATGTGTGTGTGTGTGTGTGTGTGAGTGTGTGTGTGTGTTTTTGTTCCTTAACTGAAGCTCATTTTGATGATTACCTCGTTTTGTCAAACGTGTGGCGTAATTGGATTGCTTTACACCTCTCCTCTTTTTTTTTTTTTTGTTTGTTGCTCTGAGGAACGTGCTGGTGATAAAGAGCTGTGCATCGGCGAACTCAAATCTAACCGTTCCCTTTTCTCCCCGTAGTTAAAATGTGTGGCATAGCGCATCTGCGGCGGAAAAGATTAAAGGCAGTAGGCATCGTGGTTTTGGGTCCGGTGGTTTCCTACCTGCTGGGGCGTGACGGTGGTTCAGGTGGGTTGTGAAATTGCATCACAGGTGACAAAATATAGAAATATATTTATTTTTAGCTGCATATTATAACACTTTCTGAAGACATGCCCATCGGTCCAGTTGAACGCTGCAGTTGTTAAATTGCACGTGGCATTTTCTGACATATATTATTCAACATTTCAGTTCCATATCTTAAAATATATGTTTTAATTAGGGGTGGGGACCACAGGAAATTTTATTTATTTATTTTTTTTGCTCTTTGAGCAAGTCTCGCCTGGAGAAGTTTTGGGAACACCGGCTCTGGTGGGTGTGGTTAGGCGATGTCACCACCTACCTCCTGAGAGAGAAAGGGGATGATCTGAGCACAGATCGCACTGAGCCTCTTCACAATCTCCGCCTGCAAGAGATCACATGACAACAGCGTCAACAGCGGAACGGCGATCAAGATCGTCACATCTGCGCAGCCAGGCCAACCGTGTGGTTTTCCTCACTCCACATGCGGGCAGGCAGGCCAATCACACGGCTTTCCTCGTGGCCAGCTGCACAGCCAGACCAATCACGCGGCTTTCCTCGTGGCCAGCTGCACAGACCAGGCCAATCACACGGCTTTCCTTGCGGCCAGCTGCCAAGGACAGGCCAATCACACGGCTTTCCTTGCGGCCAGCTGCAGGGCCAGGCCAATCAAACGGCTTTCCTTGCGGCCAGCTGCACAGCTGGGCCAATCAACGGCTTTCCTTGCGGCCAGCTGCACAGACAGGCCAATCACGCGGCTTTCCTTGCGGCCAGCTGCACAGCCGGGCCAATCACGCGGCTTTCCTCACGCCAGCTGCGCAGCCAGGCCAATCACGCGGCTCTCCTCGCAGGCGAAGGACACTCGTTCGGGGCGAATCGGTTCGAGGCGAGGCGGCCCTTCAGCGCGACGCCGTAATCAGCAGCCCCGGACGTCCGTGGACGGCCGCTCGCCACACAAAGACAGAAGAAGACATTTTGAGCGGGAGGCTTTCACGCGGCTCCAACTGCCAAAATGTCCTCCAGAGGACCGGCTCCTCGGACCCAGCACAGAGCGCTCACGCAGGGCCTGCCGACGCAGGCCGACAGACTGCAGTAAAAGCATCCCGCTCCCTCCACCTGAAAAGGCTTTTAATGCCAGCCGATATGGGGCCTCTGATTCCACGTCCGCTTTTATCTCTCTCTCTCTCTCTCTCTCTCTCTCTCTGTTCCTTTCAGGCTCGCTCTCGCTCTTTCACTCTCCTTCCTCTCCTGTCCCTAAATACACTCCTCCACACGCTCTCTCTCTCTCTCTCTCTCTCCCTCTCTCTCTCGCGTCTGCAGAAAACGCTCTTTGTGTGCGAACACGCTTCAGCCTCTGTCAGCTCCTCAGGGCTCCATGCCAACATCTTTTCCCCCCCAAGGAGCTCACGTTGCTCCCAAGTTGAACATTTAGGAGCAACACTAATGCACCCCCAATTAGCAGATGTGCTCCTAAATTATTTTTTCAGTTGGCAGACATCGATTTTCAGGATCCCTCCTAAAACGGGAGCACTGTACAATGCTGCTCCTGCCATACGCACCCACACGCTGCTTCACTTAAAAACAAAGCAAACGGGGCCTTCTGGGGAGTGTAGAGGTATAAGCACTCGCCTACCACCGCAGAGACCCGGGTTCAATCCCCGGCAGCGGTACCTCCGGCTTGGTCAGACGTTCCTACGAACACAGTTGGCAGTGTTCGCGGGTGGGAAGCCGGTGAGGGTGTGAGTCCTGATCGTTGCATTAGCGACTCCTACTGGTTGGTTGGGGCGCCTGTTCAGCAGGGAGGGGATCTGGGGGAGGTAGCGTGTTACGCTCTCCCAGTGAAACTCCTTGCTGTCAGGTGAAAAGAAGCAGCTGGCGACTCCACGTGTATCAGAGGAGGCATGTGGTAGTCTACACCCTCCCCAGACCGATAGAGGATAGAGCATCGACCAGGACCGTGATACACACGGGGAATTGGTATAACGACGAAAATGGGAGAAAAATGGCAAACAAAGCAAACAGGTTTCCACCCAACAGCTTTTATGCAAATTTTGAATTTCAAAAAAATGACGAAATGTAGCAAAAAAGTTTTTGTGCTCGGCCGAGGTGGGGAAGTTAGCGTATCGATAAAGATTTATTTTTAAATAAATTATGAAGCGACATGCGACCTTAGTCACATGCTTCCACACCAGACAGCCCAAAAAATGAGGGCGTGTGATTGGCTGGCAATCTTCTGACGACATAATTTTGTTGCGCCCCATTTCAGAATATTCCCATGGCAGCACTTCAGGGGAACACACACTAATTTGCATTTTGTTTTGCTGACTTTTTCAGAAATTCATTTCACATTGGGAAAAAAAAAACTGTTTTTTTTGGATGGAAACAGTCTCCTCCTGTGCGGACCTGCCTTCTCCGAGCAGACAGCACACCTGATGATATACATCCCCCGCCCACCCCCCCCCCCCCCCCCCCCCCCCCCACCCCCCACCCCCACCCTCCCAACCAGGACTGGCCCAAACACGCATCTGAAACATTTCATACGCCGGTGAGACCCAGGCAGAACCCTGAGAATTTTCTACGCAAAAATGTCACCAAACCACAACATAAAACCATACGACAAACGGATTTGTTTCAAATACTGGTTGGGGAAGAAAAAAAAAAACTAAGCATGCTGCAGGAACTGTTGTCTGGTGTCTGAAGTGTTAACGAAATAAAGACTAACCCAAAACCGCCCCCCTCAGCATCATGTCCAATTACACAAAACACATTTCCAAGATTTTCCTTTGCAAATCCCTAACATCTCATCTTAGCAGTTTAACTGCTTTCCAAGAGGGAAAGTACACAATGGCATGTGTCTGTATAAAAAAAAAAGAACACTGCTGGACTCCCAACCAAAAAAAAAAAAAAAAAGAAAATCTAATGAATAATAAAACAAGCATTGTAGGAATGCTTTCACATAAAAACACAGCTTTGCAACACATCTGTTTGCCTCTGGAATGGGGATAAGGGTCAGTGTCAAACCTGAGAGAATCAGAAACACACCATTTTTTTTTGGGGTGGGGGGGGGGTCTCCCAACAAAGAGACACTCTACGCAGGAATTACTATGCCGACCATATATTTCTCCATTACAAGTTACATTACAGGCATTTAGCAGTCGTTCTTATCCGGAGCAACTTACACGACTTTTACACAGCATTTACACTGCATCCATTTATACAGCTGGATATATATACTGAAGCAATGCAGGTTAAGTAACTTGCTCAGGGGTTACAGCACCAGTGTTCTATTTGGGAATCAAACCTGTGACCTTCAGGTTACAGGACCAGCTCCTTACCCATTATACTGCACTGCCACCCAATGTAACGTGATGTAATGTATATTTCTCCATTAAATTTCCCAATACCGATGTGCTACTCTTGACTGCAGAGGGGAGGGGGGGGACTTACTTTACAAATGCATCTTTAAAGTACTTTGGTGACTCAGTAAGTGATCAGAAGGCGACAGACCAGAGAGAGAGGGTCACATGTGAGAGAGCTCCGAGATAATCAGACACATGGAGGACAGAGATGGTGGTGACTGAGCTAAAGATACGAAACGAGTGAGCCAATGAAGGGGAAACCGCAACGACGGACAAGTAGCAAAATACACACATCACACATACACACATTCAGCTGTGACAGAGAGAGAGAGAGAGAGGGGGGCAGAGAGAAAGAGAGAGGGGGAAGGATGGAGAGAAGAGAGAGAGAGGAGGGCAGACAGAAAGGAGGAGAAAGAAAATCAGTGAGTGAGGGAGAGGAGCAGAGCGGGAGAGAGAAACAGAGGGAGAGAAAAGCAGACAGAAAGAAAGAGAGACAGGGAGAGTAAAGCAAAAAGTGAGGGAGAGGGAGAGGGGGAGAGAGAGAGAGAGAGAGAGAGAGAGAGGAGCAGAGAAGGGGGAAGTGAAAGATGGCCGTGTGTAAATTAACCTAACCCAAAAGATGAGGCTTGCTCTCCAGCATATGGGACGTACATACATCCCCAAATACACGAGCGCATATTTCACCTTGAGCGGGGGAGTACTGTCACAAAACAGCAGCAGTCCTGGGGGGGGGGGTGGGGTGGGGGGGGGGGGGGGGGGGGGGGGTGCGGCGGTGTTCCACACAATCCTGCGCAGCGACGCCACAATCGGGCCGTTCTTCAGCGAAGGACAATGGGTACGAAAATAAACGGGTCCCCGTCCAACCCGCCGCTCGGCAGACCGCGTTTATAACCGAACACGCCGGCCAGCGAATAAGAAATGATTTCACGAAAAACAAAGACGGGAAAGACTCGGGCACGCTTGGTTTGTTCCGGAGACCGTTTGATCGCGTTTGATACGGGGGTGGGGGGGGGGGGGGGGGGAGGGGGAGGGGGGGGGGCGCGTGAGGACCGTCGTCAGAGCGCTTTTGGCAGGCGGGCTTCGCGAGAGGCGCGGCGTAATCAAAGCGATGTACTCCGGCGACCGCGCCGGGTTTCCGACCGCAACTGCTTTCGACCGCCGTCCCGCGCCGATCGATGCTCACAGCGACGGCTTCGCCGCGCTGGGCGGACCGGTTCGCTTACCGCGCAAGACAGCGGCGGCGCGCCTCCCTACGCTGCACGTACGACCCACGGGACACGGGCCGGACGAGACCCCCCCCGACCCCAAATAACAACACAAGCCTGTTTATCCAGAGCAGAACTTTACATTACGCCAAATCATGAACAGAACTGCCCCAGGACTGAACAATCTGTGTATCAGACATGTACAGCATGCAGGGCCATCGCTAGTGGGGGTGAAAGGTGGTGAAGATTCTAGAGGCCCACAGCTTGGGGGGGGGGGGGCGGCGACAGCTAAAAAAAAATCACTTTGTTTTATGTAAAAAAAAAAAATGGGCGGGGGGGTTGAGGGTGTTGTTGGGCAGAGCAATATTCCTTTAGGGGCCCCAGAATTCCTAGCTGCGCCCCTGATAGCTTGGGCAGCAGACGTCGAGACCGCCGCACCCGAAGAGCAGAGCGGTCTACGCCATTACCAGAGCGCTGCGCGAAATAAACACGCCAATCAGGACGCGGCCCGCACGCCGAAATCTCTCGCCCCTGTGCGGGAGCGTGCGAGTGTGGAACTCGCTCGAGCGGCAGGACGGGGCGAAACGAGGAGGAGCGTCCGCAGGAGGAGAGACGGGGCTCGCACAGCCGCGAAAAAAAACACGCTCGAAGGAAAGCCGTCAAACGATGCGTGTGAACGTGGGACTGGACCAGCATCTATTGATCGTAAAGATTTTTTTTTTAAATATATATATATATGTTAGCTTTAGAATTCTGCATGCGTCTCAAATCGAGGCCCCCCCCCCCCCCCCCCCGTCCGGACGGGAGAGTTTCAGAAAGAAAAACTGCAAACCCAAGGGGACCAGCAACGTCCCAAACACACTCGCCCCACAGTCCCCCCGGTCCTGAAATCAACTAACTAACCCGCGGAAATATTTCACACGCACGGCCAGCGCTGCTAATCCCAATTCAGAGCAAACGAATCGATGAAGCATGCCCACAAATGCCTTCCGTAGCATTACATCACAGGCGTTTAGCAGACACTCTTTTGCATAGCATTTACACTACATCCATTTATACGGCTGGATATATACTGAAACAATGCAAGTTAAGCACCATGCTCAAGGATACAACGGCAGTGTCCTACCCGGGAATCGAATCTGCGATCTTTCAGGTTACAAGCCCAGCTCCTTAGCCATTAAACTACACTACCGTCCTAGCGTTGCGAAAATGAAACAATACAATATGACTGGTGTGGAGGCCCAAAAAGAGAGCTCAGGACAGACGTTGACCAAAAACAGGCTCGGGATCCAGAGCCAAGGCAGAGACGAAGGAATGGAGGCTATCAAAAGAGCACTGGCTGCATGAGCCTACGTGAAACAGGGGGGAGATTAGAAACGCATTCATCTAAACACAATCTGAATGTAACAGGAATATATTTTAAGAAACATTATGGGAACCGTCACAAATGACTCCTGAATTAAGATGCAAGGGGTCAAGGGTAAGGAAAACACAGCGTCCAATGGCGTCCCAGGAAATAACAGTCCGCCACAGCCTGAGGCTGGACGAGTCGCTATCCCGCACAAATAACATACAGCGCAATATCTCTGCATGCTCCATATTTCAGCCCATCACTACTCACGTGATGATTAATGTACTCTTTTCTTTAAACTATTTTTTTGTTATTTTTTCGAACTACAATCACAGGAAGTAGCCTCCACATGCGCACACACACACACACACACAGACGCGCGTGTACACACACACACACAGGCACACACACATGCGCACACACACGCACGCGCACACACACACACATACACACACACAGACAAGCACACACGGACAGAGAAATTACACTATGAATAAGGCTAAGGGAGATTTCACAACCCGTCTAAGAAAATGAAGGCATTTAAAATACACCTGTCTGAGGCAGAACCGGCCCAGTGCAAGTCTGCACTGTCGTGTCGATTTCTACAACGTCACAGAAATAAAACAACACAGAATATGATTTTGGTTCACTTCTCAGAAGCACGAATGACTTTGGCGATTCATGGAAGAGCACAGCAGGCCCAGCAGTGCGAACAGGCTTTTCCCGATGCAAAATGAAACTGCGGAGAGCAGGAGGCAGGTAAGGGAGGGCTGGGAGTGTTTTAGAATGCCACTCCCTCGCTCCTGGGGGCTGTTTCTAAGAAAGACAGGTTTACAGAGAGAGCCAGCTCTGTTCTCTCCTCTCTCTCTCTCTCTCTCCCCCTCTCTCTCTCCTCTTCCTCTCTTTCTCACTCACTCACTCTCTCTCTCCCTCCTTCTCTCTCTCTCTTACTCACTGTCTGTCTCTCTCATACTCTCTCTCTCCTCCCTCACTCTCTCTCTCATTTTCTCGCTCTCTCTCTCCTCCTCTTCTCTCTTTCTCGCTCTCTCATTCTCTCTCACTCACTCTCTCTCTCACATTCTCTCTTCCTCTCCCCCCCCTCTCTCTCCTCTCTCTCTTATTCACTCACTCTCTGTCTGTCTCCGTCTCTCACACTCTCTCACTTTCTCCCCCACCCCTCCCTCTCCCTCTCCCTCTCTCTCTCTCCTTTCTCCTCCCCCTGCTAGCAACAGAGAGCCCCCTCAGCGCTGGCTAATGCTCATCACCTTCCCCCCGCCAGGCTAATGGAACTGCTCCTCTCCTCCGCAAACATTTAAAGGCAAATATTTGTAGCCGTTGACGCACTAATCACTCAGTGATTGTGGTCTCATGCACAGGGGTGTTCAATAAAGGAGCTGATTCCACCCCCCCCCCCCCCCCCTCCTCTACTGCTCCTCCTTTTATTCTCTCGCTCCTTCTCTTTCACCCACTCTCTCCCGCCCTCCCTCCCTCTCTTGTTCTCTCTCTCTGTCTCCCCCTCTCTCCCTCTTTCTAACTCTCTCAATCCTCGCTCCCTCTCTCTCTCACTCTCTCGCTCCTCTCTCTCTCTCTCTCCCCCTCCCTCTCTCTTTCTCACTCTCTCTCCCACTCTCTCCTTCCCCCCCCCCCCCCCCCCCCCCCCCCCCCCCCCCCCCCCCCCCCCCCCCCCCCCCCCCCCCTCTGGGCAGCGTGCCAACTGCTGTTCCCTGGAGCCGTGCCCAGTGGCCCCGCCTCCTCCTGATTGATGGCCCCTCTATTTTGGAAAGAGGAGGAAGAGAAATATGGAGAGAGAGAGAGAGAGAAAGAGGGTAGGGGAAAAGACACAAACAAATGCGCACACACAGACGCACAAGGACACACACAACACACACACACACACACACACATGTTCCGGGGCATGCCGAGATGCACAGCTCATGTTGCTCACACCCACCCATACGCCCACACACCTACATCCGCCACAATACAAATACACACATCCAAAATAACCTCATGCGACAGTCCGTATTCAAAACAAAAAAGATTCAGCGTAGGAACTACAAAAGCATATCAGACAGACGCATGTGTAAACAGTACACAGAGACGCACACACACACATACACACACATCAGTGCGCACGTACACATCAAACACACACGCACACACATCAGTGCGCACGTACACATCGAACACACATGCGCACACACATCAGTGCGCAAGTACACATCAAACACACATGCACACGTGTGTACGCTTCCCAAACACAGACATCGGTGTACGCAGGTTGGCGTTCACACACAAACATACAGGTGCACACACACACACACACACACGCACAAACATACAAACATGCACACACACACGCACACACACACACACACAATTAGAAACCCTTTCCAAGGCAGCTGTGAAAGTTGTAAGTCCTGTTGCCAAACTCCTGCTATAGTCTCAGAGTTGACGTTATTTTTTAACAATATCTCCTTTAGCCCCAAACAGCAATACAATGCGCTTAGCCATTACCCTGTAATGCATATTCACATTGCTGGCAGCTAACCAGCCTGTCCAAACAGGCTGTGCTGCAGTACTAAACCCTCTGTCCCTGCGAATCTCCTGCCATACAGCATGTCAATCAGCCCGTCACCACAGCAACCATACCACGCCATCGCTAAATACACACATTATCTATTTTAATCAGGGGGGGGGAGGGGGAGAGGGGTATCGAAGAACGTAGCACACAAACACACACACACACACACACACACACACACAGGCACGTTCACCCACACCGGCGCATTCACACACATACCCGCTCACACCTACACACACACGTACGGCCACACAAATACACACATACACATACCGATACACACACAAGACACGCACACACCCACACATGCGCACACACACGCACATACGCACACAAGAGTACTATACACACCTACACACACATGTGCATGCACACACGCCCACACACACACGCAAACGCACACACACCCACACCCACACACCCACACACACACACACACACATGCACACTCACACATTGTGTGGCATCTGCAGCAACTCGGAACCCTTTTGAAAGAATGACAAACCCATTATGCTAAAAGACCAGCTCCAGGATTTAATCACTCTTATCCATTCCAAAAGAGTTAGCTCACTCACTGCTACAGGCTCATTATGCACAAATGAGCTCCATAACAACGCATGCATGTACACACGCACACAAACAGCAAACATACACAAACACACACGCACACACACACTCACACTCACACAAACAGCAAACATACACAAACACACACGCACACACACTCACACTCACAAAGACACACGCACACAAACAGCAAACATACACAAACACACACGCACACACGCACTCACACAAACAGCAAACATACACAAACACACACGCACACACTCACACAAACAGCAAACATACACAAACACACACGCACACACACAATCACACAAACAGCAAACATACACAAACACACACACACGCACACACTCACACGCACACAAACAGCAAACATACACAAACACACACGCACACACACACTCACACTCACACAGACACACGCACACAAACAGCAAATACACACACAAACACACACGCACACACACTCACACGCACACAGACACACGCACACAAACAGCAAACACACACAAACACACACGCACACACTCACATGCACACAAACAGCAAACATACACAAACACACACGCACACACACACTCACTCTCACAAACAGCAAACATACACAAACACACACGCACACACACACTCACACTCACACAAACAGAAAATACACACACAAGCACACACATGCACACACACTCACACACGCACACACACACAAACAGCAAATACACACACACGCACACAAACACACACGCACACACTCACACAAACACAAACATACACAAACACACACACACACTCACACACACACACGCACACAGACACACTCACACAAACAGAAAATACACACAAACACACACACACAAACATAAAATACACACAAACACACACGCACACACACTCACGCACACAAACAGCAAATACACACGCACACACACACGCACACACTCATACACTCACACAAACAGCAAATACACACACAAACACACACACACACACACACACTCACAGGCACACACACACAAACAGCAAATACACACACACACACACACACACACACTCACATAAACAGCAAATACACACACAAACACACAGGCACACACACATAAACAGCAAATACACAAACATACACACACGGACAACAAATGGACACACAAACACACACACACAGCGAATACACACACACTCACACACCTACACACACACACACAAGCACCTCCTCCATTTTGACCCACATACGCACCCACATCCTAATCCAGCTCTTTAAATAAACGGTGAAAAAAGACGTTAAAACCGCTGAGATCAAACCGGGATTACAGACCGGGAGGAGGTGGTGAGAAGGAGGGGACAGGCCCAATCCTATTACGGGCACAATCAGTTTGTGGAAAAAGAAGAGGCATTAAATCAAAGCCTACCCACCCCCCCCACCCCCCACCCCTTCCCCACACACACCCCCACCTCTGGCTGCTGACCACAGAGATGATCTTTGGGATTCAGACCGCAATTTCTACCAAAAACTCAAAACAGAAAAATAATCACACAATAAGGTGCATGAGACTGGACAGGAAGTGCACTGTGGCTGGAAAAAAGCAGATATACACACACACACACACACACACACACGCACACACACAAACACACAAACACACACATGTATTTACCACACACACACACACCCACAAATCCATACAGGCATACACACAGACACACACACACGTATATACCCACCCACACACACGCAGGCACACAAGGACATGCATATTTACACACTCAAAATACACTCACACACACACACAATGACATGCACATTTACACATACACACACACATACACATCCATCCACAAAGTATGCAGCAGCCACACACTGGCTGCATCACGTGATTCATGGAGCAAATGATGAAGAAGGATTGATTGCCAGCTGTTCCGTTTCATTTCTTTAAGGGTCTACCGAGAAATATATCGCAGGAACACATACATTCAGCACTCTGTGCGCCAATCACACATATGATTAAATTCAGCTCTGCTATCTTCTGTAGAGCATGAGGAATGTAGAAAAGCCATTTATGAACGTAATATTAATGTCAGTTTGGAGAAATATTGTATTCATAACACTGATGGCTGCTTCAGGTCAATAGGAACTGTAGCAGTGAGACCCCTTGACCGGCAGTGGGAGAACAGTTCAGAAGGAGGCATATTACGGAAGTGATTCAATTAATTAATGAAAATATGATGCCTTCGACGCGATAAAACAAGCAGTGGCACGCGGCTTTAAAAAATGAGAAAGGGAAATAAGAGCAGCTACTGTTAAATCTATTCATAATTAATTATACCTCGCTAGACCTCAGACTCCATTTATCATTTCACTACTGTCTCGCAGCCCAGCTGTTGGATCGGAGCTAGTAGACCCCCGCAGACATCTCCTCTCCCGCGACTGAGCTGACAGCCTGCTGTGCCGTTCTGCTCTCTCTGGCTGCCGGCCCGTTTTCTCCGCGGGGCCAGAACCCGCCGCGGACCGATTCTGCTTCTCCGCGGAGCGGGCTAGCACCGGCAGCGATACCGCTCGGACCACCAAATCGGCTAAACAGCCCGTGCTAGCCTCGCCGCCGCCGCCGCCGCGGAAAAAAAGTCCCGACTCTTAGTTTTAAAAAATAATAATACAGAGAGTCACCTCGCGCGGAGGCGTCAGTCAGTTAAGTAAAACAGAACCCGGCGATACGCAGCCAAGATGCGTCGCGTGCCAAGGGCCGGGAATTAGCCGACAAAAAATAAATAAATAATCGACTAACAGGCGTGACTTTGCATCCAAGCTCGCGCTGCGAGGGTATGTTAGAGCCCACCACTCCTGCAGGGAAAAGCCGGTAGGGATCAAGCACTGGTGCAGCGGGACTCCAGCCCGTCCCACTCCATTCCGACGCAAGACGAGGGGACGTCAACCCCACTCCGAAACACAATAAAGACACAAACAGTGAGCCTCTTACCTGTTTGTGCATTTCAATGTTCAGTCCATATGACATCTCGTAGTACTGGGGGGAAAAAAACATAAAACAATTAATTAAAATCTGATAAATATTGGACAGAAACGTTCAATTATTGTACGCAAAAATTTTGCTTTGTATTCATTCCACATCTGGCCTAGTTATAGTATTTGTGTAAACTTTCCAGAGTTAACTCTCCTATAGAGTCGACAGGGGATGGGGACATGTATCCTACATATACTGTCGGAATAAAATATACTCATCTTTACTATAATGCTGAACATGTATTGTGTAGTTTAATAGGCTTGAGCACACATATAAATAAACAACGCATAAACTTGTAAATAACCAATAACCTATATCCAAAGCTGGGAAGGGGGAGGACAGAGAGAGAGAG
>CM045886.1:7912500-7967500 GCA_025169545.1 Anguilla japonica
TGTTAGGATTATTAGGGGTCCAAGCAGCGAAGCTGGTGGAACCCTATTGTATTTGTTAGGATTATTATTATTATTCTTATTATTTTTCTCCGCTAAAAGTGTCTGAGGCTCAGCAACCATAAGTCCTGGAGCAACCAAATTTGGCAGGTGGGTTCCTATGGCCCCCCACTACTCAGGCACTAAAAATCACCCATGTCGGCCAGATGGTGGCGCTATAACAAAGGATTTTGCGTAAAAGGCCATAACTCCCACACCATCAGTTAGATCAACACAAAACTTCATCGACCTATGCCTCTGAACGTGCTCTACAACTTTGCCATTGGCACCACCTATGTCTGCCATATTGTTTGCCCGCCATTTAGACTTTTTAGTTGGGGCGTGGCAGTTTTCTCCGCTAAAATGTCTGAGGCTCAGCAACCATAAGTCCTAGAGCAACCAAATTTGGTAGGGGGGTTCCTATGGCCCCCCACTAGGCAGCCACGAAAGATCACCTATGTCCCCCAGATGGTGGCGCTATAACAAAGGATCATACTTTTAAAGGCTATAACTGCCACACCATAAGTCCGATCAACACAAAACTTCATCGACCGATGCATCTGAATGTGCTCTACAACTTTGCTATTGGGACCACCTATGTCCGCCGTACTGTTTGCCCGCCATTTGGACTTTTTTATTAGGTGGGTGCGGAAGAGCTGTTGCTGCAAATTCTAAGTGTTACGACATCTAGTACACTTCTTTACGGCAAGCGACATCCATGGCGACGCAAGTAATCCGACACAGTAGGGTCTAGTTTTTACCAGTAAGGGTAGGGTCTGAACGTCGGGGAAGCACTGGAAGAGGCTACCAAGAGTTTGTTAGTAAAAGCTTTTTCAGAGGATGAATAATTACTTTTCTTGAGCATGCATCGATTTGAAGACAATATCTGGTGAGTTTGTTTAGTCTTTAAATCTGTCATTATGCTGAGAAATAGCTAAACCATTTTATTGATAGTATTTGAGTTTCGTGTAAACGCGCGAAAACACGCTGGTATAATATAACAATGACGGTAATACATATGTAGTCCGCTTCGTTCCGTTGCTACCATAACATAAACTATATTGTGTCTACAGCTGCAGTTTCTCGCTGCAATTTCTAATATTGAATATAAACAAAAGACGCAATTTATGCTGTAAATCGTATTCTCAATTTAATCTCTAAGTTGACTGTAAGCTTAGAGTTGTAACTAGGTAGTTGTTTCGTAGGTGACTTAACTCGTCTTAACTATTGTTAATTTTTGAAGTATATTTAATATAGTTTTCTATGGTTTTGTGTTGTAACACTATTGGCCTATGCTTATTGATATGTTGAACAGGCTTCAACTTAAAGGTTGTTAATAAACCAGGTTTTTAATGCACCGTGAATTCGAAAATGAGGTCAACCATTGTGGTCATTATGTTTCTGATCTATTAAGGTACTTTCTGTATTGTTAGGTACCGAGTATTGAATCAGTATCGTTTCAGTTTATTGTGATACTAAACCTGATATCGGTATCAAAGTCAAATTTTTGGTATCAAGACAACGCTAGTGTGATACCTTTTTCAGTTGCGGCATGGAAGCGCTGCAGCTGTACATATACGCCAGGCCATATAAGTGTTACGACATGCCATCTAAGTGTTACAACATAGTAAAGACCTTTACGGGAAGTGGCCAGCACACATCCATGGCGACGCAACTAAGTCATCCGACAGCGTCTCTTCCCACAAAATTGGCCATTACTCATCAACATTTCATACAATCATCATGATATTCAGTAGATATGTTGGGTGAAGGCATATGATCATGAGAAAAAAGCCATTTTAAAATCACTCCATAGGGGGCGCGATGGTGCCAATGCTTGGACCCCTCCCAACGCCGCTTGCGGCTTTAATTATTATTATTAGGGGTCCAAGCAGCGAAGCTGGTGGAACCCTATTGTATTTGTTAGGATTATTATTATTATTCTTATTTTTTTCCGCTAAAAGTGTCTGAGGCTCAGCAACCATAAGTCCTAGAGCAAGCAAATTTGGCAGGTGGGTTCCTATGGCCCCCCACTACTCAGGCACTAAAAATCACCTATGTTGGCCACATGGTGGCGCTACAACAAAGGGTTATGCTTAAAAGGCCATAACTCCCACACCATAAGTTAGATCAACACAAAACATCATGGACCTATGCATCTGAACGTGCTCTACAACTTTGCCATTAGCACCACCTATGTCCGCCATATTGTTTGCCCGCCATTTAGACTTTTTCGTTGGGGCGTGGCAGTTTTCTCTGCTAAAATGTCTGAGGCTCAGCAACCATAAGTTGTAGACCAACCAAATTTGGTAGGTGGGTTCCTATGGCCCCCCACTACCCAGGCACGAAAAAATCACTTATGTCGCCCAGATGGTGGCGCTATAACAAAGGATCATACTTTTAAAGGCTATAACTGCCACACCATAAGTCCGATCAACACAAAACTTCATCGACCGATGGATCTGAATGTGCTCTACAACTTTGCTTTTGGGACCACCTATGTCCGCCATATGGTTTGCCCGCCATTTGGACTTTTTTATTAGGTGGGGTGCGGAAAAGCTGGAGCTCCAAATCTAAGCGTTACGACATCGAGTAAACTTCTTTACGGCAAGCGACATCCATGGCGACGCAAGTAATCCGACACCGTAGGGTCTAGTTTTTTATCAGCGAGGGGAGGGTCTGAACCAGAGACTGTAAAAAAATACTTCTCTTTGGCATGGATCCATTTGAAGACAGTATCGGGTGAGTTCGATTAGTCTTTAAATCTGTCATTATGCTGAGAAAATAGCTAAACCATTTTATTGGTAGGTTTTGAGTTCCTGTGCAAACGCGCGAAAACACGCTGGTATAATAAAACAATGACGGTAATACATATGTAGTCCGCTTCGTTCCGTTGCTACCATAATATAAACTATCTTGTGTCTACAGCTGCAGTTTCTCGCTGCAATTTCTAATATTGAATATAAACAAAAGACACAATTTATGCTGTAGTTGCCAGTGTCTGAATAAATAACACGGTACTCTGCACGTAGGTAGCATTGACGGCGAGTTGGTATTTCATTTTTTGCTACTAAAAGTTTGTAAGTAAAAGCTTTTTGAGAGGATGAATCATTACTTACATTTCTTGGCATGGATCCATTTGAAGACAATATCGGGTGAGTTCGTTTAGTCTTTAAATCCGTCATTATGCTGAGAGAAATCGTATTCTCAATTTAATCTCTAAATTGACTAAGATTAGGGTTGTAACTAATTAGCTGTTTCGTAGGTGACTTAGTTAATGCACTCGTCTTAACTATTGCTTGTATTTTTGCATGGACTGCGTTGTTGCTGTTCTTGTATGTGTTAGTGTTAATCAGTTTAACCTACAGGGTC
Source organism: Anguilla japonica (assembly GCA_025169545.1). Taxonomy (NCBI): domain Eukaryota; kingdom Metazoa; phylum Chordata; class Actinopteri; order Anguilliformes; family Anguillidae; genus Anguilla; species Anguilla japonica. The sequence goes on from CM045886.1 coordinate 7,915,909, forward strand.
CAAGTTGAACTATGCGGTTGTTCCCTGCACTTGGAACGGTACTTCTCTCTAGAGTTTTCGACACACTTGTTCCTGGTTATGGTTATACACTTTGTTGTACGTCGCTCTGGATAAGAGCGTCTGCCAAATGCCTGTAATGTAATGTAATGTAATATTTCGTAACAACAAGATAAACCCGACATTAGCCCTAAAATATGACAATACAGCAGTGAAAACGCTGCTCGCTGAATAACGAAATAAACGAGACATTCATTTTTTTAATTATACCATGTCATTCTACAGTCCAATATCTGGGACTAAGCATTGATTAAATATACAATCTTACCGTTGGTTTTACGCGTAGAGATGTCCCTTTTGCGATTGAGTGGTCATATATTGTCTTGGACAATCCGTTTGTGATTCCTGTTGCTTACGGCGTTGTCGCCGTTTTTAGTACAATTTGGCTTGATTGACAGTTCATTTATTCAGTAGATGAGAGTATAAGCTTTCTAACGATGTATAACATGTCTGATTTTGCATTTGGAATACCGTTTTATTGTTCAGGGTAACGGCATTTTTCCTTATCGCATTCACTTGCGCATTCACTGTGGCGTAGCATTAAAGACGATGCACCTAACGAAACGTTGTCAACGATTTTCATAATTTCTTGGAGAGTACTATTATTATTGAGGACCTGGGGGCATAGCTAAGCCATTTCTTTGCTGATAGACCTATCTGACATCGTTTTCTGACGCAGAACAGAAGCGGATAGGACTTTGTCATTGCTTTTCTGTCTCTATACTACTAAACACAGATAAAATGTCATATTGCTATGTAAGTATTACTGCTCAAAATATTTCGGTTACATACGTTATTTTTGAAATTGAGTGTCTTTAAATAGGTTAGTGGTATTATATAATGTGGATATTTCACACTGCAATGTAAGCGTTAGTGTAATCGTTTTTTGTGACCCATGGAACAGTGATGACGACAGTGTTGGAAGGTTGCTAAAACGTGGTTGACGGTTGAAAATTATTTTCGCCCCATCCCCATCCGTCATTATGCTGAGAAATAGCTAAACCATTTTTATTGATAGTAATTGAGTTTCTCTGGAAACGCGCGAAAACACGCTGGTATAATAAAACAATGACGGTAAATATAGCCTACATATGTAGTCCGCTTCATTCCGTTGCTACCATAACATAACAGACTATCTTGTGTCTACAGCTGCAGTTTCTCGCTGCAATTACTATTGAATATAAACAAAAGACGCAAATGCTGTAGTCTGCCAATGTCTAAATAAATAATAAGGTATTCTTCGCGCAGCACGCATGCTAGCAGGGTTATCGAGTTGATATTTGGTTTTTTGTTTCGTTTTTTTTAAATGTATTTATTTGGCTATATTAAATATGTATTATTATCCTATCTGTCTCTGAGATACTTTGAAATGTGCATTCTCTGCTAAACTGAGCAATGGATTGGAATATGTGTCTGACGTAGTGTTGCACGGTATACCGAAACTTCAGCACTTTTTCGGTACTTAAAATAAATAAATAAATAAATAAATAAAGAAACGGTTCGCTATTAGAATATTCCGACGTTCGGCAGTTTTGAGTCAAATGTAAAAGCCAGGGAAAATTGTCACCCGCATTACTGATTTAGAGGATGAAAAGTGTCATTTGTCAGAATCTTCGCTAGACGGCAGTAGCAACTAAGGTTGGCAAGTGAGGTGACGAGCGCTTGTGCATTCTTCGTGGTTGATACAGCGCAATCTTAGACTCAGTTGACTTCAGTAGCAATAGGTGTTCTAATTTGTAAATATTTTATTATAGGAAGATGCTGTATTGTTATTGAATATGCTGTTTTTAGATTTATTTAAAAGTGAAAGACCTGTTTAAAGATAATTTACTTTGCAATTGTTTAATTTTTGAAATATATTTAATATAGTTTTCTATGGTTTAGTGTTGCAACACTACAGGCCTATGCTTATTGATATGTTGAACACGCTTCAACTTAAAGGATGTTAATAAACCAGGTTTTTAATAAACCGTGAATTCGAAAATGAGGTCAACCCTTGTGGACATTACGTTTCTTATCAATTAAGGTAATTTCAGTATGTTAGGTACCGAGTATTGAATCAGTATTTTTTCAGTATCAATTATCATGATACTAAACCTGGCATCGGTATCAAAGTCAAAATTTTGGTATCGTGACAACACTAGTGTGACGCCTTTTTTAGTTGCGGCATGGAAGCGCTGCAGCTGTACACAAACACCGGGCCATCTAACTGTTACGACATGCCATCTAAATGTTACAACATAGTAAAGACCTTTACGGGAAGTGGCCAGGACACATCCATGGCGACGCAACTAAGTCATCCGCCAGCATCTCTTACCACAAAATTGGCCATAAGTCATCAATTTTTTATACAATCATCATGATATTCAGTAGATATGTTGGGTGAAGGCGTATGATCATGAGGACAGAGCCATTTTAAAATCACTCCATAGGGGGCGCGATGTTCTCAATGCTTGGACCCCTCCCAACGCCGCTTGCGGCTTTAATTATTATTATTATTATTTTTCTCCGCTAAAAGTGTCTGAGGCTCAGCAACCATAAGTACTAGAGCAACCAGATTCGGCAGGTGGGTTCCTATGGCCCCCCACTACTCAGGCACTAAAAATCACCTATGTCGGCCAGATGGTGGCGCTATAACAAAGGGTTTTGCGTAAAAGGCCATAACTCCCATACCATAAGTTAGATCAACACGAAACTTCATCAACCTATGCATCTGAACGTGCTCTACAACTTTTCCATTGGCACCACCTATGTCCGCCATATTGTTTGCCCGCCATTTAGACTTTTTAGTTGGGGCGTGGAAGTTTTCTCCGCTAAAATGTCTGAGGCTCAGCAACCATAAGTTGTACACCAACCAAATTTGGTAGGTGATTTCCTATGGCCCCCCACTACTCAGGCATGAAAAATCACCTATGTCGACCAGATGGTGGCGCTATAACAAAGGGTCGTACTTTTAAAGGCTATAACTGCCACACCGTAAGTCCGATCAACACAAAACTTAATCGACCGATGCATCTGAATGTGCTCTACAACTTTACTTTTGGGACCACCTATGGCCGCCATATGGTTTGCCCGCCATTTGGCCGTTTTTATTAGGTGGGGTGCGGAAGAGCTGTGGCTCCAAATCTAAACGGTTACGACATCTAGTAAACTTCTTTACGGCAAGCGACATCCATGGCGACGCAAGTAATCCGACACCGTAGGGTCTAGTTTTTATCAGTGAGGGGACGGTCTGAACGTCGGAGAAGCAGTGGAAGACAGTGCCAGACATTATTTGAAGACAGTATCCGGTGAGTTCGTTTAGTCTTTGAATCTGTCATTATGCTGAGAAATAGCTAAACCATTTTATTGATAGGTTCTGAGTTTCTGTGCAAACGCGCGAAAACACGCTGGTATAATGAAACAATGACGGTAGCCTAATACATATATAGTCCGCTTCGTTCCGTTGCTACCATAAATCACAGACTATCTTGTGTCTACAGCTGCAGTTTCTCAATGCAATTTCTAACATTGAATATTCACAAAAGACGCAATTTATACTGTACTCTGCCAATGTCTAAATAAATAATACGCTACGGTAAAGCTTTAAGAGGATGAATCATTACTTTTCTTTGACATGGATCCATTTGAAGACAATAACGGGTGAGTTCGTTTACTGTTTTTTAAATCCGTCATTATGCTGAGAGAAATCGTATTCTCTATTTAATCTCTAAATTTATTGTAAGGTTAGGGTTGTAACTAGTTAGCTGTTTCGTAGGTGACTTAGTTAATGCACTCGTCTTAACTATTGCTTGTATTTTTGCATAGACTGCGTTGTTGCTGTTCTTGTTTGTGTTAGTGTTAACCAGTTTAACCTACAGGGTCCAAGTTGAACTATGCGGTTGTTCCATGCACTTGGAACGGTAGGCTACTGCCCTCTAGGGTTTTCGACACACTTGTTCCTGGTTATGGTTAAACATTTTGTTGTACGTCGCTCTGGATAAGAGCGTCTGCCAAATGCCTATAATGCAATATAATATTCCGTAGCAACAACATAAAAGTTTTTTTTTAATTATGCCATGTCATTCTACATTCAATATCTGGGACTAAACATTGAATAAATATACAATCTTACCACGGGGTTTACGCGTAGAGTTGTCCCTTTTGCGAATGAGTGGTCATATATTGTCCTGGACAATCCGTTTGAGAAATATAGGCTACGCGCATTTGTCACGCCTGGGCTATCTTCAAAAATAGCTGTGCGTAATACCACACCTGTTGCTTACGGCGTTGTCGCCCTTTGTAGGTGCAATTTGGCTTGACTGACAATTAATTTATTCAGTAGGTGAGAGTATAAGCTTTCTGACGATGTATAATATGTCTGTTTTTGCTTTTGGAATAGCGTTTTATAGGTCAGCGTAACCGAAAATTTTCTTATATGCCAGTGTCTACATAAATAAAACGGTAGGCTGCTCTGCGCGTAGGTCGCGACTTGATATCTCGTCTTTTGTTTCGTTTTTTCTTAATGTCGCATTTATTATTTGAAATGTGTATTTATGTGTTATTATTCTATCTGTCTCTGTGGCGCTCTGAAATGTCAATTCTCTGCTAAGCTGAGCAATGGATTGGAATATGTGTCTGACGTAGTGTTGCACGGTATTCCAAAACTTCAGCACTTTCTCGGTACTTAAAAAAAAAATAAAAAAAAATAAACGGTTCGCTATTAGAATATTCCGACGTTCGGTAGTTTTGAGTCAAATGTAAAAGCCAGGGAAAATTGTCTCCCACATTACTGATTTAGAGGATGAAAAGTGCAATTTGTCAGAATCTTCGCTAGAAGGGAGTACCAACTAAGGTTGGCAAGTGAGGTGACCTGCGCTTGTGCATTCTTCATGGTTGATACAGCGCAAGCTTACACTCAGTTGACTTCAGTAGCAATAGGTGTTCTAATTTGTAAATATTTATATTATAGGAAGATGCTGTATTGTTATTGAAATATGCTCTTTTTAGATTTATTTAAAAGTGAAAGACCTGTTTAAAGATAATTTACTTTGCAATTGTTTAATTTTTGAAATATATTTCATATAGTTTTCTATGGTTTAGTGTTGTAACACTGTAGGCCTATGCTTATTGATATGTTGAACAGGCTTCAATTTAAAGGATGTTAATAAACCAGGCTTTTAATAAACCGTGAATTCGAAAATGAGGTCAACCTTGTGGACATTACGTTTCTGATCTATTAAGGTATTTCAGTATCGTTAGGTACCGAGTATTGAATCAGTATTGTTTCAGTATCAATTATCATGATACTAAACCTGGCATCGTTATCAAATCAAAATTTTTGCTATCGTGACAAAACTAGTGTGACGCCTTTTTTAGTTGCGGCATGGAAGCGCTGCAGCTGTACACACACACCGGGCCATCTAAGTGTTACGACATGCCATATAAGTGTTACAACATAGTAAAGACCTTTACGAGAAGCGGCCAGGACACATCCGATGCCAACGCAACTAAGTCATCCGCCAGCATGTCTTAGCATAAATTTGGCCATAAGTCATCAATATTTTACTACGTCAGACACATATTCCCATCCATTGTTCATCGTGATATTCAGTAGATATGTTGGGTGAAGGTATATGATTATGAGGAAAAAGCCATTTTAAAATCGCTCCATAGGGGGCGCGATGGCGCCAATGCTTGGACCCCTCCCAACGCCGCTTGCGGCTTTAATTAGGGGTCCAAGCAGCGAAGCTGGTGGAACCCTATTGTATCTGTTAGGATTATTATTATTATTTTTCTCCGCTAAAAGTGTCTGAGGCTCAGCAACCATAAGTACTAGAGCAACCAAATTCGGCAGGTGGGTTCCTATGGCCCCCCCACTACTCAGGCACTAAAAATCACCTATGTCGGCCAGATGGTGGCGCTATAACAAAGGGTTTTGCGTTTAAGGCCATAACTCCCACACCATAAGTTCGATCAACACAAAACTTTCATCACCCTATGCATCTGAACATGCTCTATCACTTTGCCATTGGCACTACCTATGTCTGCCACATTGTTTGCCCGCCATTTACACTTTTTCGTTGGGGGCGTGGCAGTTTTTTCTCCACTAAAATGTCTGAGGCTCAGCAACCATAAGTTGTAGACCAACCAACTTTGGTAGGTGGGTTCCTATGGCCCCCCACTACTCAGCCACGACAAAAAAAATCACCTATGTTGGCCAAATGGTGGCGCTATAACAAAGGATCACTCTTTTAAAGGCTATAACTGCCACACCATAAGTCCGATCAACACAAAACTTCATCGACCGATGCATCTGAATGTGCTCTACAACTTTGCTTTTGGGACCACCTATGTCCGCCATATGGGTTGCCCGCCATTTGGCCGTTTTTATTAGGTGGGGTGCGGAAGAGCTGGATCTCCAAATCTAAACGGTTACGACATCGAGTAAACTTCTTTACGGCAAGCGACATCCATGGCGACGCAAGTAATCCGACACCGTAGGGTCTAGTTTTTATCAGTGAGGGGACGGTCTGAACGTCGGGGAAGCAGTGGCAGTGGAAGACAGTGCTAGACATTATTTGAAGACAGTATCGGGTGAGTTCGTTTCGTCTTTGAATCTGTCATTATGCTGAGAAATGGCTAAACCATTTATTGATAGGTTCTGAGTTTCTGTGCAAACGCGCGAAAACACGCTGTTATAATGAAACAATGACGGTAGCCTAATACATATATAGTCCGCTTCGTTCCATTGCTACCATAAGATAACAGACTATCTTGTGTCTACAGCTGCAGTTTCTCGCTGCAATTTCTAACATTGAATATTCACAAAAGACGCAATTTATGCTGTACTCTGCCAATGTCTGAATAAATAATACGGTACTCTGCGCGTAGGTAGCATGGATGGCGAGTTGGTCTTTCATGTTTTTGCTATTAAAAGTTTGTTAGTAAAAGCTTTGAGAAGATGAATCATTACTTTTCTTTGGCATGGATCCATTTGAAGACAATATCGGGTGAGTTCGTTTAGTGTTTAAATCCGTCATTATGCTGAGAGAAATCGTATTCTCAATTTAATCTCTAAATTGACTGTAAGCTTAGGGTTGTAACTAAGTAGTTGTTTCTTAGGTGATTTAACTCGTCTTAACTATTGCTTGTATTTTTGCATAGACTGCATTGTTGCTGTCCTTGTTTGTGTTAGTGTTAATCAGTTTAACCTACAGGATCCAAGTTGAACTATGCGGTTGTTCCATGCACTTGGAACGGTAGGCTACTGCCCTCTAGGGTTTTCGACACACTTGTTCCTGGTTATGGTTAAACACTTTTTGTTGTACGTCGCTCTGGATAGGAGCGTCTGCCAAATGCCTGTAATGTAATGTAATGCAATATTCAGTAGCAACAAGATAAGCCCGACATTAGCCCTAAAATATGCCAATACAGCGGTGAAAACGCTGCTCACTGAATTACGAAATAAACGAGACAAATTTTTTATTTTTTAAATTATACCATGTCGTTCTACAGTCAATATCTGGGACTAAACATTGAATAAATATACAATCTTACCATTGGTTTTACGCGTAGAGATGTCCCTTTGCGAATGAGTGGTCATATATTGTCTTGGACAATCTGTTTGCGAAATATACGCGCATCTGTGACTCCTGGTCGGCTATCTTCAATAATAGCTGTGCGTAATACCACACCTGTTGCTTACGGCGTTGTCGCCCTTTTTAGTACAATTTGGCTTGATTGACAATTCATTATTCCGTAGGTGAGAGTATAAGCTTTCTAACGATGTATAACCATGTCTGATTTTGCTTTTGGAATAGCGTTTTGTAGGTCAGCGTAACCAAAATGTTTCTTATCTGCCAATGTGTAAATGAATAAAACGGTAGGCTAACTTTGCGCGCAGCACGCAGATCTCGAGTTGATATTAGGCTACGTCTTATTTTTTTTTTTTTTTTTTCCGTTTTTTTTTTTTTCTCAATGTCGTATTTATTATTTGAAATGTGCATTCATGTGTTATTATTCTATCTGTCTCTGTGGCGCTCTGAAATGTGCATTCTCTGCTAAGCTGAGCAATGGATTGGAATATGTTTCTGACGTAGTGTTGCACGGTATACCAAAACTTCAGCACTTTCTCGGTACTTAAAAAAAAAAAAAAAAAAAAAAAAAACGGTTCGGTATTAGAATATTCCGACGTTCGGTAGTTTTGAGTCAAATGTAAAAAACGCAAGGGAAAATTGTCTCCCGCATTACTGATTGAAAGGATGAAAAGTGTAATTTGTCAGAATCTTCGCTGTAAGCTAGCAGGCAGTAGCAACTATGGTTGCCAAGTGAGGTGACTTGCGCTTGTGCACTCAGCTTCTGATACAGCGCAAGCTTTCACGCAGTTCACGTCAGTAGCAATAGGTGTTCCAATTTGCCAATTTTATTATAGATAGATGCTGTATTGTTATTTAAATATGCAGTTTTTAAATCTTTTTAAAAGTGAAAAAACCTGTTTTAAAGATTATTTAGTTTACAACTGTTTAATTTTTGAAATATATTTGATATATTTCTCTGTTGTTTAGTTGTTGTAACACTATAGGCCTAGCTATTGATATGTTGACAGGCTTCAACTCAAGGTTGTTATAAACCAGGTTTTTAATAATCCGTGAATTCGAAATGAGGTCAACCCTTGTGGACATTGAGTTTCTGATCTATTAAGGTAATTCCGTATCATTAGGTACTGAGTATTTGAGTCAGTATCGTTTCAGTATTAATTATTGTGATACTAAACTTGGTATCGGTATCAAAGTCAAAATTTTGGTACCGTGACAACAGTAGTGTGATGCCTTTTTTTGTTACAGTATGGAAGCGCTGCAGCTGTACAAACACGCCAGGCCATATGTGCGGTACGACATGCCATCTAAGTGTTACGACATAGTAAAGGCCTTCACGGGAAGCGGCCAGGACACATCCATGGCGATGCAACTAAGTCATCCGACAGCGTCTCTTAGCACAAAATTGGCCATAAGTCATCAATATTTATACAATCATCATGATATTCAGGAGATATGTTGGATGAAGGCAGATGATCATGAGGAAAAAAGCCATTTTAAAATCGCTCCGTAGGGGGGGGCGCGATGGTGCCAATGCTTGGACCCCTCCCAACGCCGCTTGCGGCTTTAATTATTTTATTATTATTATTTTTTTCTCCGCTAAAAGTGTCTGAGGCTCAGGAACCATAAGGCCTAGAGCAACCAAATTTGGCAGGTGGGTTCCTATGGCCCCCCCACTACTCAGGCACTAAAAATCACCTATGTCGGCCAGATGGTGGCGCTATAACAAAGGGTTAGGCGTAAAAGGCCATAACTCTCACACCATAAGTTAGATCAACACAAAACTTCATCGACATATGCATCTGAACGTGCTCTATCACTTTGCCATTGGCACCACCTATGGCCGCCATATTGTTTGCCTGCCCTTTCGACTTTTTAGTTGGGGCGTGGTAGTTTTCTTTTCTCCACTCCTAAAATGTCTGAGGCTCAGCAACCACACAAGTTGTAGACCAACCAAATTTTGGAGGTGGGTTTCCTATGGCCCCCCCACTACTCGGGCACTAAAAATCATCTATGTCGGCCAGATGGTGGCGCTATAACAAAGGGTCATACTTTAAAAGGTCATAACTCCCACACCGTAAGTCAGATCAACACAAAACTTCATCGACCGATGCATCTGAATGTGCTCTACAACTTTGCTTTTGGGACCACCTATGTCCGCCATATGGTTTTTTGCCCGCCATTTGGACTTTTTTATTAGGTGGGGTGCGGCGGAAGAGCTGTGGCTCCAAATCTAAACGGTTACGACATCGAGTAAACTTCTTTACGGCAAACGCGACATCCATGGCGACGCAAGTAATCCGACCACCGTAGGGTCTAGTTTTTATCAGTGAGGGGACGGTCTGAACGTCGGGGAAGCAGTGGAAGACAGTGTCAGACATTATTTGAAGACAGTATCGGGTGAGTTCGTTTAGTCTTTGAATCTGTCATTATGCTGAGAAATAGCTAAACCATTTTATTGATAGGTTCTGAGTTATTGTGCAAACGCGCGAAAACACGCTGGTATAATGAAACAATGACGGTAATACATATGTAGTCCGCTTCGTTCCGTTGCTACCATAACATAAACTACATTGTGTCTACAGCTGCAGTTTCACGCTGCAATTTCTAATATTGAATATAAAAAAAGACGCAATTTATGCTGTAAATCGTATTCTCAATTTAATCTCTAAATTGACTGTAAGATTAGGGTTGTAACTAGGTAGTTGTTTCGTAGGTGACTTAACTCGTCTTAACTATTGCTTGTATTTTTTGCATAGACTGCGTTGTTGCTGTTCTTGTTTGTGTTAGTGTTAATCAGTTTAACCTACAGGGTCCAAGTTGAACTATGCGGTTGTTCCCTGCACTTAGAACGGTAGGCTACTGCCCTCTAGGGTTTTCCACACACTTGTTCCTGTTTATGGTTCTACATTTTGTTGTAGCCTACGTCTGCCAAATGCCTTTAATGTAATGTAATGCAATATTCCGTAGCAACAAGATAAACCGACATTAGCTCTAAAATATGGCCAATACAGCAGTGAAAACTGCTGCTCCATGAATAACGAAATAAGCTAGACTAACTTTTTAAAAAAAAAATTATACCAAGGCATTCTACAGTCAATATCTGGGACTAAACATTGAATAATATATACAATCTTACCATTGGTTTTACGCGTAGAGATGTCCCTTTTGCGAATGAGTGGTCATATATTGTCTTGGACAATCCGTTTGTGAAAAATACGCGCATATGTGACGCCTGGGTCGGCTATCTTCATAAATAGCTGTGTGTAATACCACACATTGTTGCTTACGGCGTTGTCGCCCTTTTTAGTGCAATTTGGCTTGACTGACATTTAATTTACGCTTTTTCAGTAGGTGAGAGTATAAGCTTTTCTGACGATGTTATGACATGTCTGTTTTTGCTTTTGGAATAGTTGGCGTTTTATAGGTCAGCGTAACCGAAAATGTTCTTTATATGCCAGTGTCTACATAAATAAAACGGTAGGAGGCTGCTCTGCGCGCGTAGGTCGCGACTTGATATCCTCGTCTTTGTTTTCGTTTTTCTTAATGTCGCATTTATTACTTGAAATGTTGTATTTATGTGTTATTATTCTATCTGTCTCTGTGGCGCTCTGAAATGTGCATTCTCTGCTAAGCTGAGCAATGGATTGGAATATGTGTTTGACGACGTAGTGTTGCACGGTATTCCAAAACTTCAGCACTTTCTCGGTACTTAAAAAAAAAAAAATAAAAATAAAATAACGGTTTCGCTATTAGAATATTCCGACGTTCGGTAATTTTGAGTCAAATGTAAAAGCCAAGGAAAATTGTCTCCCGCATTACTGATTTAGAGGATGAAAAGTGTAATTTGTCAGAATCTTGCTAGGATGGCAGTAGCAACTAAGGTTGCCAAGTGAGGTGACTTGCGCTTGTTGTACTCAGCCCTTTTGATACAGCGCAAGCTTTTTGACTCAGTTCTCTTCAGTAGCAATAGCTGTTCTAATTTGCAAATATTTTATTAAAGGAAGATGCTGTATTGTTATTGAAATATGCTGTTTTTTTAGATATATTTTAAAAGTGAAAGACCTGTATAAAGATAATTTCCTTTACAATTGTTAATTTTTGAAATATATTTAATATAGTTTTCTATGGTTTAGGGTGTTGTAACACTATAGGCCTATGCTTATTGATATGCTGAACAGGCTTCAACTTAAAAGTTGTTAATAAACCAGGTTTTTAATAAAACCGTGAATTCGAAAATGAGGTCACCCTTCTGCACATTACGTTTCTGATCAATTAAGGTAATTTCAGTATCGTTAGGTACTGAGTATTGAATCAGTATTGCTTCAGTATCGAGTATCGTGATACTAAAACCTGAGATCAAAGTCAAAATTTTGGTACCATGGACAACACTAGTGTGACACTTTTTTTAGTTGCGGGCATGGAAGCACTGCAGCTGTACATACACGCTGGGCCATCTAAGTGTTACGACATCCCATCTAAGTGTTACGACAGAGTAAATGCCTTCACGAGAAGCGGCCAGGACACATCCATGGCGACGCAACTAAGTCATCCGCCAGCGTCTCTTACCACAAAATTGGCCATAAGTCATCAATCTTTTTATACATAATCATGATATTCAGGAGATATGTTGGGTGAAGGTGTATGATCATGAGGACAAAGCCGTTTTCAAATCGCTCCATAGGGGGTGCGATGGTGCCAATGCTTGGACCCCTCCCAACGCCGCTTGCGGCTTTAATTATTATTATTTTTTCTTTTTCTCCGCTAAAAGTGTCTGAGGCTCGCAACCATAAGTACTAGAGCAACCCAAATTCGGCAGGTGGGTTCCTATGGCCCCCCACTACTCAGGCACTAAAAAATCACCTATGTCGGCCAGATGGTGGCGCTATAACAAAGGGTTAGGCGTAAAAGGCCATAACTCCCACACCATAAGTTAGATCACACAAAAAAACTTCATCAACCTATACATCTGAACGTGCTCTACACAACTTTGCCATTGGCACCACCTATGTCCGACATATTGTTTGCCCGCCATTTAGACTTTTTAGTTGGGGCGTGGTAGTTTTCTCTGCTAAAATGTCTGAGGCTCAGCAACCATAAGTTGTAGACCAGCCAAATTTTGGTAGGTGGGTTCCTATGGCCCCCCACTACTCAGGCACGAAAAAATCACCTATGTCGACCAGATGGTGGCGATTTATCGCTATATAACAAAGGGTCGTACTTTTAAAGGCTTATAACTGCCACACCGTAAGTCCGATCAACACAAAACTTCATCGACCGATGCATCTGAATGTGCTCTACAACTTTACTATTGGGACCACCTATGTCCGCCATATGGTTTTTTGCCCGCCATTTGGCCGTTTTTTTTATTAGGTGGGGTGCGGAAGAGCTGGATCTCCAAATCTAAACGGTTACGACATCTAGTAAACTTCTTTACGGCAAGCGACATCCATGGCGACGCAAGTCATCCGACACCAGTTCATAGACACCGTAGGGTCTAGTTTTTATCAGTGAGGGGACGGTCTGAACGTCGGGGAAGCAGTGAAAGACAGTGCCAGACATTATTTGAAGATAGTATCGGGTGAGTTCGTTTAGTCTTTGAATCTGTCATTTATGCTGAGAAATAGCTAAACCATTTTATTGATAGGTTCTGAGTTTCGGTGCAAAACGCGCGAAAAGACGCTGGTATAATGAAACAATGACGGTAATACATATTTAGTCCGCTTCGTTCCGTTGCTACCATAACATAAACTATTGTGTCTACAGCTGCAGTTTCTCGCTGCAATTTCTAATATTGAATACAAACAAAAGACGCAATTTATGCTGTAAATCGTATTCCTCAATTTAATCTCTAAATTGACTGTAATCTTAGGGTTGTAACTAGGTAGTTGTTTCGTAGGTGACTTAACTCGTCTTAACTATTGCTTGTATTTTTGCATAGACTGCGTTGTTGCTGTTCTTGTTTGTGTTAGTGTTAACCAGTTTAACCTACAGGGTCCAAGTTGAACTATGCGGTTGTTCCCTGCACTTAGAACGGTAGGCTACTGCCCTCTAGGGTTTTCGACACACTTGTTCCTGGTTATGGTTATACATTTTGTTGTAGCCTACGTTTCTGCCAAATGCTTGTAATGTAATGTAATGCAATATTCCGTAGCAAACAAGATAAACCCGACATTAGCTCTAAAATATGCCAATACACAGCACTGAAAACGCTGCCTCCATGAATAACGAAATAACCTAGACTAACTTTTAAAAACTTTTTTTACCAAGGCATTCTACAGTCAATATCTGGGACTAAACATTGAAATAAATATACAATCTTACCATTGGTTTTACATGGTTTTACGCGTAGAGATGTCCCTTTTGCGAATGAGTGGTCATATATTGTCTTGGACAATCCGTTAGCGAAATATACGCGCATCTGTGACGCCAGGGTCGGCTATCTTCAATAATAGCTGTGCGTAATACCACACCTGTTGCTTACTGCGTTGTCGCCCTTTTTTGTGCAATTTGGCTTGACTGACAATTCATTTATTCAGTAAGTGAGAGTATAAGCTTTCTAACGATGTATAACATGTCTGATTTTGCTTTTGGAATAGCGTTTTATAGGTCAGTGTGTAACCACAATTTTTCTTATCTGCCAATGTCTAAATGAATAAAACGGTAGGCTACTTTGCGCACAGCACGCAGATCGCGAGTTTGAGTTTTACGTCTTTTATTTCCGTTTTTTTTTCTCATGTCGTATTTATTATTTGAAATGTGCATTTATGTGTTATTATTCTATCTGTCTTTGTGGCGCTCTGAAATGTGCATTCTCTGCTAAGCTGAGCAATGGATTGGAATATCTGTCTGACGTATTGTTGCAGCAAAATTGTTGCACGGTATAACCAAAACTTCAGCACTTTCTCTGTACTTTAAAAAATAAAAAAATAAAAAATAAACGGTTCGGTATTAGAATATTCTGACGTTTCGGTAGTTTTGAGTCAAATGTAAAAGCCAGGGAAAATTGTCTCCCCGCATTACTGATTGAGAGGATGAAAAGTGTAATTTGTCAGAATCTTCGCTAGAAGGCAGTAGCAACTAAGGTTACCAAGTGAGGTGACTTGTGCTTGCACTCAGCTCCTTGATACAGCGCAAGCTTTGACTCAGTTCACTTCAGTAGCAATAGGTGTTCCAATTTGGAAATATTTTATTATATATAGATTCTGTATTGTTATTAAAATATGCCGTTTTTAAATCTATTTAAAGGCGAAAAGACCTGTTGTAAATATTATTTAGTTTACAACTGTTTAATTTTTGAAATATATTTAACATATTTCTCTATTGTTCAGTGTTGTAACACTATATCGATGATGAGCATCGTTTAAGTTTCAAGTATCATTTCAGTATTGACTATCGCGATACTAAACCTGGTATCACTATCAAAGTCAAAATTTTGGTATCGTGACATTACTAGTGTGACGCCTTTTTTTTAGTTGCAGCGCAGAAAGAAACACTGCAGCTTGCATACACGCTGGACCATCTAAGTGTTACGACATGCCATCTAAGTGTTATGACATAGTAAAGGCCTTTACGGGAAGCGGCCAGGACACATCCATGGCGACGCAACTAAGTCATCCGCCAGCGTCTCTTACCACAAAATTGGCCATAAGTCATCAATGTTTTATACGATCATCATGATATTCAGTAGATATGTTGGGTGAAGGCGTATGATCATGAGGACAAAGCCATTTTAAAATCGCTCCATAGGGGGCGCGATGGTGCCAATGCTTGGACCCCTCCCAACGCCGCTTGCGGCTTTAATTAAATTTTGTTTCTGTGTCCCTGCCTCCGAACGGCGGCTGTGAAAAAGCCCCTCACGCGCAGACGTGGTGCCCCCGGTCTACCTGCATCAATGCCATGTTAGGAACTTGCGTGCGAACGTCATTCAGGTTTGTTAGATCTGGCTATTGCACCAGATTTACTTATCAGTTTAGACAAAGTGTATTATAACATGAACGCTTCACAGTTTTGTGCTAAAACCATGAATTTATTTGGTAACCCTTATATCATCAAATAAATAGAATGCAGTATGCAATGCCTGTATGACAGATAATTACATTTCCCCCCCCACATTCTTTATACTTGGTATATGTACTGTCATAACGCCTGTCATGTAGAACACATTATGCTCTTTATTATTAAGTAATTTTCCATTGAGTGAAGTTTACGAGCATTTTTAAACATTTTAACACAGCCTGCTCTCTCAGTACACTGAACAAAAACATTTACGAACGCCTACTGGTGTTTTTTCATTCCATTGTCAATATTAGCATGAATAAGAGCATTCAATTCGCTTTTCAATTGCTAGGTATCTGATTCATTCGTATGTGGCGCTATGCGTGCTTTAAGTGCGTGTGAGTGCATATATGCACGTGCGAATGTAGCAGTTTTCCCTGAAATAGCCAGTTGTGCTCATTCAGATGAAACAAATCTTTATGGACGTCTTTATGGGACACTCTCCTAGACAACGGAATGATGCAAATCTGCCACTTGTTAAAACACGGGAATTAAAATTCAATTTCAGTGTCGCATCTCCATTGAGTGGTTGGAATGGGAAGACCGTCAGCCTAAACCAAACATGCAGAATACATTTTTAGAAGTCGGCAGACAGTTCAGTCTCGTTCGCGACAGGTTTAAGACTCTTAAAACGGGTGCAATCCTTCTGGTGCATCTGGCCCATGGTTTTATTTAATCCCCATGTTGACACTATTATACATCACAGAAATGTTTAAATTACTGAGGACACAATCCTTTTCATATTCCCTCTCCATCTCTCCCTCTCTCTCTCACTCGCTTTTTCTCTCCATCCCTCTCACCCCCCCTCCCTTTTCCCTCCCTCCTGCCTCACTCTCTGTATCCCCACTTGCCCCCTTCCTCTCTTTCTTTTTCTCTCAAACTCTCTCTCTCTCTCTTTTCCATCCATCCCTCCCTCTTTCCATAGTGGGACAGACAGCAATGCTCCAGAAAGGAATGGTCCGCTTGAGCCCCTGAAATTGCAGTTGGGTAGTGCAATTTTATTTTCAAAATTCTAAGTCGGTGTTCTAGAACTCCATTGCTTCCAATCGCCAGCAGTGATTGTGACATCAGCATTAGAATGATCAGTTAAGACACACCCACGGAGACACAAACACACACATACACAGGTGACTCCAAATAGATTTGTACCCCTGATAAATTAACCTATTTGAACAATGTTTGCAGAAATACAAGTGCACAATCAATTTTCTTTCGTATAATTAATGGAAATTTTAAAATAACGAAACCCATACACAAAAGCGCAAACAGAATTTGTTTTTTAAAAAAAGCTTAGTAGTTTTTAAAAAGTCAGTAGTAATGATATTAAAGTAACGCTTGGAGGGGAAAAAAAACAGGTCTGAAAATATCAAGCAGTCTGCGAAAACAGTGGGAGGTGACTGCACAATAACTGCGGTGGAACCTAAATAATCCTCTCGCAGAAGAAAGACCTTCATCGCAAATGAACAAAATAGCCCATATGGGCTTCATCTCCCAGTTTTAACTCCTGGGGTGTTTTTTTATTTATTTATTTTTTTAACAAGCCTGAGCTCCAGCGTTCCAGTACCAATTAATCCTACTGTCTGTCCCCCCCCACCACACGTCATCAACAGCTCCACGATAAATCATTCACAGAAAAAAAAAAGAACATCCAGTTCTGCATTTTAAATAATCCCCGAATAAAATAAAAAAAACAGAATAAATAATATATGCGCAAAATAAATAAATTAATAAACAAATGGGATGGCTGTCGGCACGAGTCTTGGTGTACATGACGGGCCTAACTGCCTAAATATAGCCTTCTGGGCTATCTGTTCTCTGTGAAGTAGCGAGCCCTTGCAACTTCACATTATTTACGTGTCTGTGCTTGCACCCTCTCCCCCTCTCTCTCTCTCTATCTAGTGCTTCATCCTCCTTTCCTTGCTTCTCTCCCTGTCTGTGTCCCCCCTTTCTCTCACTCTCACTCCAGATAACTTCGTGTGCTCCATTCCCCCCCTCCCTCTCTCTCTGCATCCCCCTCTCTCTCCCTCTCCATCCCCCCTCCCTCTCTCCCTCCCTCTCTCTCTCCATCCCCTCTCTTGCTCTCCCTCTCTATCCCCCCTCCCTCTCTCTCTCCTTCCCCTCTCTTGCTCTCCCTCTCCATCCCCCCTCCCTCTCTCTCTCCCTCCCTCTCCATCCCCCTCCCTCTCTCCCTCCCTCTCTCTCTCATCCATCCCCTCTCTTCCCTCCCTCCCCATCCCCCTCCTCTCTCCCTCCCTCTCCATCCCCCCTCCCTCTCTCTCTCCCTCCCTCTCCATCCGCCCTCCCTCTCTCCCCCTCCCTCTCTCTCTCTCTCTCTCCCTCTCCCTCTCTCTCTCTCCCCCTCCCACTCCCTCTATCACAGATCAGGGTTAATGCTGCGGGCTGCATAGTCACACAAAGGCAGCCTCTCTGAGTAACAGAGCTGAAGGCAAGCCAACCCGAACCGGATCTCAGAGACGGTCGTAGGCTGCTGCTTCTCAGAGCACAACTTAAGACCCCGGCGCTATCCAGGAGCCTCGACGGAGCTTTGGCGCCTTGTCTCCGCGGTTACCCCCCGCAATGGAGGCTTCTCTATTGGCTGTGTGCTCGTCCTTGACCAAATATGACGTGACAGATTATACGTACGATGCGTCTGAAGGTTGATCAAACGTCACAAATTACCTTTTCGCGTCCGTTCTAAGTGGCCGGAGGACAGCCATTGCCGGTGTCTACCTCAAGACGATCCACAGGAACCAGCACGGTTGTTAAACACAGACACTGGATTACTAATACGTCTTTTAGAAGCAATATATATATATATATGTGTGATTTAAAACAGGAGCCAAATCCAGCATTTTAGCACAGTGGAGCGAGCGGGAGTGAAAATGACAGCGTTCAGCGCTGTTGGCGCCGGCAGCCGAGCGCTTCGAGCTGGCCTCTGCGTTTTAACTGCGGGTCGTAATAATAATCCGCGCGCTGTTCTTCCCCTCCAATTCGGCCTCGCGAAACTCTCGAGTCACCGCACGGATGGTTTTTATCACGTTCGGAACGGCGCCGTCACTGCCGAAGGCCCAGGCCCGCGCAAAACAGCCTCTTCTGCCTTCAGAAACCGTTACGGTGGCCCCTGCAAGTCCTGCAGGGGGAAATAAACCGATCGGCTTTTTTTTTAGCCGCGACCCTGTGTCTCGGCACGGACGGGACGTGAACTCTTTTAGCGGATAAATCGCTTTCGCCTTTTCTCTCCCCCCCCCCCCCCCTCCCCCTCCCCCCCCACCCCTCTCCTTGTTCCTTATTTGATAGTCAATGCTAATCACGCGATGCGCAATGCTAATCCCAATAAGTGGGCCATTACAGGAAAAAAAAAAAGAAACATAAAAATCACTGGGAAGGGTTTGAAAGCGTGCCTGTGTACTGTGGAAACTCACCATGATGTAATGTCTCTGCATCTCTGTCTTCTCACTGGCCAGCTTCTCACATTCCAGCTTCAGACTGCAAGAACAAACGGGAAACAATTTACAATACGCACATCGCCATGGTTGCACACACACATGCACACGCACAGGCTTTGTGGACTGCCGCACACCTAGGGGGCTGCCAGATTTATAACTTGGTAAAACCGGACAAACATGCACAGCTGGAAGCATAATTGGACGGGGAGGGACCCAGGTGGGTTGCCCCCCTTGGAACTGTCGTCGGACCAGGGGGTCACTGACACACCGATTCATAATGTATTACAAACTGCTGGTAAATTTCTTTCGTCGGTTACTCATTATATCGCCCGGTCGGGACCACAAGCCGGACATGCACAAATAATTAGAAAAACTGGACATTCCGGTAGAAAACTGGACATCTGGTAACCCTGTCCACACCACACCACATTATCGATCACAAATCCAGCAAAAACAGGCTGCAAAACACACCCAACATCCATTCTCCATCTATTTTTAAATGCTGTTCTGACCTGTGGCTCTCTGGCTAAAAATATGGTGAGTGCCGCAAGTGATGAATTCTTAATTCAATTGATTTTTTTTTTTCTCTCCCTGCGATTGTAAACAAAGCTGCTAATCGCTGCTGAACACAAGTTCCTTCGACAACCGACGATAACCGAATAAAAGGGATCACAAGTATGGGTTGGCTGACCTCTGGGTTTTATAAGAGGGGCTGGAAATCCCTTTCCTGGGAGACAAACCTATGTTATGTTAGCATAGCTAAACACCTGGCCTGTTTGTATGAAAGCCACACCCATGGTACGTTAGCATAGCTAAGCACTTTGCCTGACAACCTAGTAGCCAGGCCTGTGTTACATTAACATAGGTAAGCATATTGCTAGTTAGCCTGGTAGCCAGCCCCATGCTGTGTCACCATGGCAAAGTAACTGGCAAGTTAGCCTTGCAGCCGAACCCGTGCTGGGTTAGTGTATCTACTCATCAGGCCTGTTAGCCTAATAGGCAGACCTGTGCAATGTTAGCATAGCCAAGTACTCGGCCAGTTAGCCTGGTAGTCAGAGCAATGCTACGTGAGCATGACCACGTTCCTATTGGATTTGATAATGCTCATTTTAACCCATAGTAAATGGTAGCAACGGGTCAAAGAAAGAAAGAAAATACACAATAGGGCAGTCTTGGCCTGGCAAGAAAAATTCAAGTTCTAATTTCTTAAACACAAGAAGCCCCACCCACCCTTTCATTACTGACAAGATTAAACGACCCTTTCCAGACCATTAGGGTCTGGGTGCCATACTAGGACACGTCTTATGATCATAACAAAGTGTAGAATCGTTTTCTGTACACGCGCAACTTTTACCAACTCTACCAGGGATATGACTAAATGAAACACCTATAGAATGACTCATTCACCCCCCCCCCCAATTCCATAGAGAATGGGAGGGTCCGTGAGCCATCATCCCGCATGTTGACGTAACACAGGTTTGGGGCTCCGTGAATGCGCCGCCCCGTAAAACACCGCAGCACTCCGGGGTCCCCCTCGGACGTCCCCAAAAGCGAACGGGTAAAGAGTAACGATTCGGAGGAAGCGACGGGCTCAGCCGAGTCAGGAGGAGAGGATAGATCCGGGAGCCGAACGCGGCGACAGTCACCTCATCTGCCGAGGACCCTCCGCAATTACCACGGCAGCGCGAGCGGCGCATAATTAGCTTCCGCCGAAGACTTCCAGATTCGGATGACGCAAGGCGTCTCTCAAGACTTTTTCCGAGGGACGACTAATTTCATATTCACCCGGGCACAGTCGTTCATCAGCGACTCCGGAAAAATGTTTTAAAAAAAAGTCTAAAAAAAAAAAATTCTATAAAGATTTACTCTATTAATATACTGCGGCAAGCGAGTGAGTGTTAGTTTCTATCCCTCCTTTACCTCCCTAATTTGGAATGCCAAAACGTGTTCATCAGCACTCAGTGGCATGGATGCAGATCCCAGGGGAACGGGGGACAACGGACACCCCCCCCCCCCCCCAATATTATCATGCTGTATTGGGTGGTACTGCTAGTGCTAGTGCTATGCCCCCGCCACCCCCCCCCCCCCCCCCCCCCCCCGCCTATAAAAATTCAATAAACCCACAATTTCCTGTTTTTCGTCCACCCCAAAATTGAACTGAGATGTACGTCCTTGCTCAGTCGTGAGCTAACACTGCTAACCAGTTGAGACCGGTTTGTGCTTGCGCCTACCTGTGGTACTGAGCCTGGAGGAACTGGAACTCTTCCTTAATTCGGTCCAGAGTCTCCAGAACTGTGAACTTGAAGGACTGGCCAGGCTGCAGGGGAACCTGGAGAGGTCAGAGGTCAAAGGTCAAAGGGAGGAAGAGGAGGACATTACCACCACTGCAACAAAAAAAAAAGTCTGTCATAACAAGTGTTTTAGTTTTGTAATCAGACTTAAAATCTTTTTGTTTTCTCTTAAGTGCCTTTTGTCTTACCAAATTGGCAAATCTTGAAATGAGTAAAACCGTCTCACCTCATTGGCAATCTTTTTGTCTTATTTAGCAAAACAAGTAAAGGAATAAAGATTTCAAATCTAAATATAAGACTAAAATGCTTGTTAAGAGTGACTTATATTTTTGCTATGCACCACCCCAGTCTGGACTGAAGACTTTATCTCAAGAACGACAGGAAAGAGAGAGATTACCATTCATCAGCAACTGTCCAACAGCATGAACCTAGCAAATTTACGTCAAGTTAGCTTGAGTTCCGCCCCATGAAAAAGCATCGAACTGTTGATTTATTAGCAAGGCAAGCAGATCCCCAGATGCTGGGCTAACATACTAACACAAACCTTTCTTCAAAAAACAAAACAAAAACCACAACACAAAAATGGGCAATTTCCACTTATGCTGATCTTAGCTTTAAAAAAAAAAAGGATTCTGAATCCCTTGAAAATTTCACTGCGGTGACTTGAGTCCCGGAGATTTTATAGTGATTGAAGCAGGCCTAAGGCTGTGTTTGTTCTTATTGAAATCATGTTAGCGCACAGCTTGCTACCGCTGAGAAGTGAAAAGCAGATTACTGGAATAAACAGACAGTAAGGTATTGACACAGTTCCACTCCCAGTTTTGGTGAGAGAAGGTAGCAGGTATAACACCATAACAATGTAGGCTATGTCCGGAAGTTTGTGACTATAGCCTGAAGGTTCCTGGCCAGCTCTTCAGCTTTTAAACTGCTAACCGCAATTTGAAACGTAGGCTAATGGCTACAGACAGTGCTTTCTTTTGCGGCTTAATTCGGAAGGTAAACAGAGGATAGGCTACCGCTACACTGAAGACTCAACCGACAGCCGAGAATTCATAGGACTGCCAAGTTTTTAACTTCACTAGAATTTTAATACCGCTGAAGACAACCCCATTACGCACATAGCTACGTGACGGTTTCTTTTCAAACTCATTCTAAGACGGCGCGAGGGGGTATCAACGAACAACACAAACACAAGCGCAACTGACAATGTGAAAACGGATTAGTTTTTTTTATTTTATTTTATTTTATTTTTGACAGTACTCTGAAAGGAAAACAGCAAGGACGAGCCAAGGGTAGAAACGGGAAATGCTGGAGGTGGCAGGTTTTTTGCTATTTTAAATTCAACCTGGTTGAAATAGCTGACCTTGATTTAAAATAGGCTAATATAGTTAGCCAGCTAGCCTGAAAATGACTTGGTGGAAGGACAATCAATTATAATATCATACATAAAATAATTTAGGAAACAAACAAGAATGAATGACAACAGTACTGCTTGTGTCATCAAAAAGAACAAGTATTGGGGAACTATAAATCAGATTATTGTTTTACATAATTTAGAAACATCAGTATGCATCTACCCCATGAAATAAACTAAGGCAACAACAAATGAAGTTGTTTAAAAACCTCATGCGCAACCTGTCGATGCTTATGTTTACAGGGGTCATAGCTGCTTTGAAAATGCAAAGAAAAGAAACTCTTTCACCTCATTCTAATGCTTACAAGGAAAGACACTGTTAAGGTGGGGGGGACCCTACCCCCGACCACTGATTTGATTTATGGGAATAACCTCATACCTTTGGAGAAACCTAGACTTTGTATCAAAGGTGAATTAGAATAATTTACAGCAATGTAGGAACCTTGGAGGGAAGCTTTCGGACTGCTGGGTCTGAATTCTGACCAGTGCACTTATCCTTGACCTGTCAATGTGACCATTTCAGTCTAAAGCCTACAAATCGTACTGCGGGTGACTTGTTGCATGTGACCAATCGAATGTGTGCATTACTGCTGTACCTTACTGACCAATCTGCTGGGGTGTTAACTGCGTTGCTGTGATTTCCCCTGTGTGTGTTTTGTTTCGTTTCGTTCTAACTCAGACCAATATCAACCAATAAAATAATTTTTTTTTTTTTTTTTTTTTTTTTAAACATCATGTGACTTAACCATAATGCCGCGCTGGTAAAATACGAGGTTCTTGCGCAACGCAGGGAGTATGAAAGCCTCAGCAGAGGCTTTTAAACCGCATGCCAATCGCGGCGAACCACATCCGACTCCTAAATACCAGCCGACCGATTTTGTCGCCGCCGTCAGCACGGAGCAAACCGGCCTTGGCCTCAGCCCGTTCGTCTCTGTCCCCCATCCCCTCTGGACATCACTCTCTGCTGCGTACCACATCTACAGTATACTTTCTGCAATGCCTCTCCAGAAACAAAGGCCCCTCTGACGTCTACCCCCCCCCTCCTTTTACCCCCTTCACCTTAGAGATGGACACCTTCCTTCATTTCCCCTCTAAATGTGGGGGGGGGAAGCGTCCAGCGGCTAAGCACAGCGCGGGCAAAGGATTGGCGTTTCCAGTAGGAGCCTAATTAGTCTAGACAAGGAAAATTCAATTAAATTTCAATTAGGCTAACGGTGGAGGTCAGACACTCCGCAGGCTTTCCAGTAATTAAGCTACAGGCTCACTGCTGCCTGAGCTGGGGTTCAGGACAGAGAGAGGTGGGGCCGGTGGGGGGGGGGGAGGGGAGGGGGAGGGGGGCTGTATCTCCAGTGACCTTGATTCACACCGCACTGACCTGCCAGAGACACCCTCTCGTAAATCCCCCCCCATCCCTACTTGAAATGGACGGATGGACTCTACCACCTCTTCAACTGAAAGCACAACTGCGCTGGACAGTTCCCTGGTTTTGAGTCCTGCGTATCTGGCCTTGGAGAGACACGGGGGGGGAGCAGTCCGTAAGGCAGCCACCCATCTCAAGCCATCGAAGAGAAACCCCCCCCACCCCCCATGTCCTGCGTGGCTGGGGGGCTCAATCCCCTGCCATGGTACCCAAGGGTGTATAATTCAGAGCCCTGTGCAAATGCAGTGCAAATGTCTCTGTGGCCCCCTTAAAATTGTAGGGCCCTCCAAACTTGAGGGCCCCCCTTTGGGCCCCGAATAGTGAGTTCTACTGATCCACCCCCCCCCCCCCCCACTATGACTGCTCTTCATGGCACCTTCTCAACTTCGATCCCGTCTCTAGCTGTTACCCTCCCTGCATTCTACCCGTCTAAATTAACGGGGAAAAAAAACATTTAAAGGAGAACCAGGCTTTCAACTCAACTCTCCCTTAATGGAAAAAAAAATACTGAGTGTCAGTCCAGCCCAGTGATTTACAGCCCGTTAAAGACCCTTTCCTCTGGATTAGGAACGAACGCTCAGACCCGTTTAGGCGAGAGGGCCGCGGAGGTGTCCCGTCGACCACTCCGCCTCGAGATTCAATTAGTTAATTGGAGACATTATTCACGTAATTAAGACTAAATGTCAGCGGGTTTTTTTTTTCCCTCTCTCTCTCTCCCTTTCCCGCACATTAAGCGCGTTGCGTAATTAAAAGGCATCTGATGAATCCATCAGAATGCAGAGCAGATGCCGCGTCTGCTCCCCGAGGGCAGGGGACGCCGTGGGCGAGACGGGGCAGGACACCGGGGTGTCAGACAGCACGGGGCGTCCGAAAAACTCAAAACAGATCCGGTTAATCTATGGGGTGCAGGGGGGGAGGGGGACGGGGAGAAGTGGGATTTCAGTCAATCACAATTTAGAGAAGCTGGAGCGAGCAAGCGGAGATTTAAAAAGGATTATCCACAGAGGCCTGCCGGAGGAAGATTGTATGAAAAGATCTGACAACAATTGGGGAGGGGGGGGGGGGGGGGTGGTGGACAGGGTGGATGGAGCGGGTGGATGGGGCTGGGGGCACTCCGAAATCACACGACCATCAATCCTATTGCCGTTCAACGGTTGAGCATTCTGACCACCCAGGGATGTGCCCTTTCCCAATTCATAAGCACTGACCAGAGATGGAGGACTTCGGAATGTCATAAACACTGATCAGAGATGGAGGATTCGGGAATGTCATGATAAGCACTGACCCATAAAGGCGTCCTCTTCAGCTGCTGATAACAGGAGAGAATGTTCAGCAATAAAGCCAAACACTAGTCATTCTCAAAATTTAGGGTCTTAAAAAAAAACGGCCACCATTTCCTCCTGCTGGGCAAAACTTGGAAGTATCCAGACACAGGAGAAGCAGGGAAGGGGAAAAATGGAAGCGTAGCGTTATTATTCTTCCCCACCCCCCCTCCCTAACCCCCTTCCTGCACGGTTTCAGATGAGCTGGGCACAGAGACATCAGAAGCACATGAAATAATCATCCGTTGGTGAAATATTTAGAAAAGCGTATGGATAGATGGCAGAGGGGGGGAAGGAGGAGGAGGGAGAGGGGGGGGGTGCAGAGTGTGGGGGGCGGAGGGGGGAGAAGTGTCAGCGGGATCCCAGGAAAGGGGAGAGGATCTGTGTGTCACCGCAGGAAGGCACACTGGCCGCAACACGCTTCCCGCTAAGACCCTTCCTGTTCTCTGCTGCAGCAGCTCTCCATAACTGCCGAGATCTACCTGTTCAGCCCCCCCCCCCCCCCCCCACACTCCCCACACTCACGAATTTACACAGATGGTCCCGTGTTTTTCAGATATGACTTTAAATCAACACCCTGGGTCAAATTATTGATTCAAATTTATGATTTACTCCCGGTACAAAATTCTTCACGTACGATTGTTCGTTTTGGTTAGCAGTGACGTACGTTTCCTTGGAAATTCTCAGCGGATTCCGACTGGAGTGCGATTTCAAAAATTAACTGACATCTGAAGAGCGGAGGAGTATATTTCGAGTAAATGTTTGACACAGATCCGGCTACGTCCTGATTCAGTATGCAAGTACGTTATCTGACAGGAAAATCTATGCCAAGCAAGAGAGAGGGCGTTTTTGGGGCAGGAGAACTGGACAAGCCGGGAATTAGCAGCCGCTAATGCATCATTCTGTCACCTGAGCAGACACGCCCATGATACCCAGCAGCCCCAGTAGTGCATTTGTGCCGATGCGGAGACTAGCCAATAGCAGCGCAAGCACTTGTAGTTGATGACATCACAGGTTGTGCCATGTGGTGATGGATTCCATCGGAGAGGCTGAAGGCACATAGAAACATAGAAACTGCTGCCGGTCCCAGGAGCGAGGGAAGCCGCTGTTGACACAGCATGCTGGCGCGTGAGGGGGGGGTGGGGGGGGTGGGGGGGGTCTAGGGTGGGCGGAGCTAGAAAGAGGGCGGGGCTATGAAGGCAGCACGTATCCACACAGTGGGTCATGTGACCAGACCTGAAATCAGGGAGGAGCCTGCTGCACACTGACTCTGCTGGTCTTCACTGTAATTCCGTGCTTAATTGATCAATTACAGCAGTCGATTGTACGTCTTGACACAACCAACATGGCTTCTTGGGTCTGAATTGGTTTCTAATTACAAGGTGGACAGAAACCAGCACACCCTGAGGTTCTCCAGGACCGGGGCATGGAGTACCCAGCGCTGAATGCCTCTCTAGGTCATTAGCATTTTGGTTTTGTTGCCGAACACTCTATCCTCTCATCACCTGTTAAAGGTATGTGTGTGTGTGTGTTACGTCCCTCCGCCTCAGGTGGGGGCGCTGGCCGTTTGGATACGTGTTTGTCTCGTTAATTGAGAGCACCTGTGGCGGTGCCCTTTTAAGAAGCCTGGAGTCAGCTTCTCCCCAGATGGGGGCTTTTTCTCCTCACCTCTCGACCACGGCCGGGTCTTGATTTTATCTTGTGTTTTGCAGCTATTTTAGTATCTCGTATGGGTAGTTGAATAAAGTTATTGGTTGTTTTTGGGAAGCCTTGGTTTTGGCAGGGGCTTGAGAGCAACCGTAACAGTGTGGTTATGACATACCCAAGTTCTGCCTTCGGTTGAGATGTTTTATGGCCTGAAAAAAAAAAAACTGACTCTCTCGATTAATCAGGAAAAATCCCATTCCTGCGGTTGCACAGTCTGAACTCGTTGACTGCGGGAGGAACTGAGGGCCCCAAAATCTCTGCCGCCCCCCAAAACGGCACCTTCGGTCTCCGCTCGACCCAAGCCCTCAATCGGGGGGGGGCGTGCCTTTCAGACCCCAGAGTAACCCAGCGCGCCAATCACAAACAATAACAAAGCCAATTCACAACGGCTGGGATTTCCCTGTGGGCGGAGCTAAACGAGACTCTGGTAAACAAGACGTGTTTTTTTTCACGCGCGAGGTTAAAAATGGCGGAACTGGCGATAAAGGAAACGGCTGGACCCGTTCCAAACCGAAATTAAACGCTTAAATCATCAGTTGTTGTATTTTTGGCAAGATCAGTTAAAAGAAGAATTTTTTGGAGCTGGGATTATTTCAGAAGCGCGGCGGCGGCGGCGTCAGTGTGGGTGGGCAGGTCACGAACGGCCTTGAATGTTTTTGCGGCGTAAACATGCAGAAGCAGGCAGCCGAAAAAAAATAAACCGGGGTGGAGCGAACGGGAACGCTCGCCGCCGGACGATTCCCTGTGACCCGCCCGCATCTGAGCAATCGAACACGCTAAAGGAAACACGCTACAGCGCAAACAAGACCAAACGAAGGCACACGCACGCACACACGCGCGCACACACGTACGCACATACACACACACACACACACACGCGCATGCACATGCATATATGCACGAGGACACACACGCACACACATACAGGCACACACACACATGTACGCACATACACACACACACACACACACACGCATGCACATGCATATATGCACGAGGACACACACGCACACACATACAGGCACACACACACATGTACGCACATACACACACACACACACACACACGCATGCACATGCATATATGCACGAGGACACACACGCACACACAGACGCACGCCCATACACACACATACAGGCACACACATACGTGCACGCACACACACGCACCCACACAGATAGACACACACACACACATGCGTGCACACACTCACACATACACACACGCACGCACACACACATACACGCAGGCACACACAGACACACGCACGCGCATGCACACACACACACACACTGTTCCCCTCACTGCCAGAGACCCTGCTGTTACAGGGCTGTCGAAACAGAGCGGGAGCCATTCAGTCCCGGAATAGCAGCCCTGTGATGCACCCACCCAGGCACCTCCTATTGTACAAACCGTCTCAAATTCGGCGGGGGGGGGGGGGGTATTTCATGCTAAATTTGCCATGGCAGAGGTGATGTAAAAATAATTCAGTCTAGGCCGTACGGAAAGCCGTGGCCGGTGTCCGATATCTCAAATTAAAAATGGTTATAAAAAGCACAACGCATTACAATACAGCGGGTCAAGTACAACCCCTTTATGGGAGACAAGACAGGAGGCCCAGAGCAAGAAACAAGCACATGAACAAGGACTTATTCACAAAAACACACAAACATACACACACGCAAACAAACACAAATTACACTGCACATGCACACTTTCATACACACTCACATGCAGACAGGCACTCACGCAAACTAACCTGACTCTCCCTCAAGCATGCATTCTCACACACACACACACACACACGCACACCTTCATTGGCAAGAATGCCTTTGACTCACTTTGATGTGGCGGCAGTTTTAATTGTTAATTAAACATAAGTTTTATATACTCTTTTTATTTAGATAGGTTTTGTTTAAACATAATTACTTTTGTTTGCATTGTTCACACACGAACACACACACTTTCGGCTCCCTTGTTCAATTCTCTCATCCACCGAGCAACAAGATCACCACAAATGAACAATTCAGCGTTTGGAAAACTTGTTGTTTCATTGAGTCCTCTAGTGTTCAGCTTTTTGGCCTTCAGGATCACCGAGTCTCCCGCTGTGGGCCTCTGACAGACTGACAGACAGACAGGAATTCTGCCCCCCCCCCCCGTAGTCGGACTCCTCCAGCCTCGTCCTGTCTTATCAGATCAAGGCCGGCTTAGTTTCCAGATAAACACTTTACAGAACTGCTCTATCACAACACACAGCGGGGATCCCCCCTTGCCCAAGCCCCGTTGCTCTCTCGGAGTATGATGCAAATGCAATGTAAAGCCACTCCACCGACGCCAACACCCGTTCGAAACCTGCGTTCTTTTCGAATGCACTGCATTTCCAAATCGTCATTAAGCGCCGTGGCTCATTGCGATCATGATTTCTCCCACCCATCATTTTACATTTAAATCATCGTATTTCTCTCGCTGTCACGAGCGTCTGCCTTTTCGCCCTTAAGTTCTTCCACCCGTCATTCATCAAAGATCAGCGCTACCCTGCAGTTTCTCTTCCTCCCTCTCAATCCATCATTCATCTCCTCTTCTGCTTTTGCTCTGTAGCTTCCTTCCTTCAGTCTCGGATCCAACAGTGATGTGAAAAAAACGGCTGCGGACGTCGCGCCACCTCCAAACCAACGCGACGGTTATATATAAACTTTTGTGTTCATCTTGACTTTAGAGGCCGCGGTTTCTTATTTACAACTTACAACCAAAAATCACAGATACAAACCGCCACACAGCAAGCTTAAAACCGTCGTTTTTTCCCTCGTTCTCATCGACTGTGAATTAAAAAAATCAATTTAATTTCCACTGGCCTCAGGCAAATAATCAGCCCCCGTCAGATAGCGAGACTGACATTTGTAATGGCAGGGTTGACGTTTCGCGGGACCTCTTTGCTATTTGAAGAACATGACTGATCCTGGCAAACGGCCTCCAGGTTAGTCTCAGAGGGCATTTAGCAGCCGTTTGGAAGTTTCGCAACCCTGGAAACTGCAGGCGCGGCGGCTAATGCATTCGCGATCTCTTTTTATTGTTATTGTTTTTGGCACAAGCGGCTCGCGGTGCAGACTCTGCTTCAGATAACACTAAGCAACAAAAAAATCCAGTGGAACCAATTACTGGTCCTGCAGCTGTTTGCCGCGCACAGTACACCCTTAACCCTTTAACGGGGGGACAAGGATGGTGGAACAACGAAGTTTCAGGAAACGCTTTACAAAAACTCTCTGTTGCGCGGAGATAACTTTTACCCTCGGCTTCGCATTGCAATCTGATCCGAGGAAACGAAATACTGTAAAGTTCCGCTCACGCGGGCCCACTGTCAAAACCCAGATAAAGGATCAGATCTGACGCACCGTTGTTGTGTACCCACCCACGCAACAGTCAGGTGTCGGCTCAGCTGGGGATTAATACAACATGGATATCAACCCTTTTGATATAATGGAGAATAGAAACTCTCGTGACCAACGGCAAAAAAATAAAATAAAATAAATAAATACATAAAAAAGAATAGGACACCGTATTGGATTTGTTTTGTCTGAAGAGAGTAAACATGCGAGAAATCGGTTGTAGCTGAACATGACCCCCCCCCCTCCCCCTATACACAATAAAGTTAAAACACACACCCACGCGCGCACACACAAACAAACAATCACACGTTCACACAAACGCACGCCCGCACATCGCCGCACGGGCACAATCGTAGCCCTCGGCTCCTCTCACTGCGGTCAAGATCACGTTTCAATGCGATCCCCGCAATACATCTCTTCTGGCTGCACATGTTATTGATCAGCTGCGACTCCCCCAGTGTTTTTTTTTTTTTTTTTTTGTTTTGTTTTTTTTTTTTTTGTCTCCCGGAAACTTTCCTTACCTCTACCCCGCTACTTCACAGAAAGCACGAAATTCCCCGAGTGTCAGGTTCTTTTAAAAATAACTATTCCTGACTTTTCTCTGGGAAAAAAGAATTGAAAAAAAAGCTAAATGTGCATTTTAAGTGTAAAATATTAGACCCAATTAAATTTAAACGTCCTCCTCCTTAATGCCTGCTGAGGCAGCCTATCCCCCCCCAACCCCCCCCCCCCCCCCCCATCCCCCCCCCACTGTTTGTTTTCCAGTACTGGGCCTGCCTCACAGCTCCTCTTCATAAAATGTCTTATTCAATTCCCAGAGATAGCAGAGCTGCAATGAAATAGCATAGAAACGCCAATGACCCATTTGAGCCGGATTCAAAAGGACTACCCAACAAGAAATGTACTCATTTTAAAATAGCACCCCCCCCCCCCCTGCCCCCAACACCAAGCCCACTCCCTGTCACCTCCCCATACACACGCACGCACACGCATGCATGGTCTCAGACACACACAAACACATTCTCTGACACACACTACATACGCACGTATGCATGCACACACGCAAACACTCTTGAACACACGCGCACACACTACACACACACACGTATGCACGCACACACACACACTCTCAGACACAACTACACACACACACGTATGCACGCACGCGCACTCAGACACACACTACACACACATATGCACGTGCACACACACTCTCAGACACAACTACACACACACACGCACGCACACACACACACACACCATCCCCTCTTTATTCCTGTGAATTACGCAGCGCTGGAGCAGTGGTAGAATTCTCTACTCCTTGTCCCCTCTCTCCCTGCTTAAACAAACACAAGCGAAGTGCACAGAGCTGTTCCACCCACAGACTCCTTTCACTGGCTTTCAGGAACACCTGGACACAGCTCATAGCCAAGATAGGGGGTGTGCTGGAGCAGGGGGGGAACCCTGGCAACTTAATTGTTGCATGTGTCTGTCAACAACACACACACACGTAACCCCAACACACACACACACAAACCCCAACACACATGCTCTCGCATACACACACAAACACACTCATACTCCCAACACACTTACACCCCCAACAAACACACATGAACACACATAACCCTAACACACACACAAACCCCAACTCACACACACACGCTTGCACATACACACAGACACACTCATACTCTCATGCTCCCAGCACACTCACACAAACACAAAAACCCCGACACACACGTTTGCGCACACACACTCACACACACTCATACTCTCAACACACACTCACACACATACACACACACAAACACTCATACTCTCATACTCCCAGCACACTCACACAAACACAAAAACCCCAACACACACGTTTGCACACACACACACACTCATACTCTCAACACACACTCACACACACACACAAACACTCATACTCTCATACTCCCAGCACACACACACGCAGTGAACTTCCCGCACCGCTTTAGTTTTGGTCTCAGGCGGGCATTGCGGCTGGGCACTCACCGGATGGCGTCCCTGTGGGTACATGGTCCCAGGAGAGGAGATGCCCGCGGTCGGCTTGACGGCCAGAGCACCCCCCCAGCCCCCCACACCCCTGCCCTCCACCAGGGAGGGAATCCAAAAATCCACCCCCACCCCTGTCCTGCCCTCGCCTCTGCTTCGCCCTCCGGTAGCTCCGAAACTGGGGAGGGGTGAGGGGGGGGGGGCGGGGGGGGGGGTCCTGCCGCGGAACGGTGGAGAGAGCGCGGACAGTTCACCGGCGCATGCGGGGGGGTTAGCCTCTTCCTCGCACTTTTTACTCCTCGGATCCCGCGCGCCCTTCCTCTTCCTCCTCCTCTTCCTCGGGGAGCCGAAAGTCTCGCTCGCCTCTCACCGCCGCCGCCGGAGCCAGCCCGTCCGCTCGCCCCGTCCGCCCGCCTGCCAGTCAGGAGCGCCTGTGCCCGCGCCCGCGCGCTGACATGGCAACCAAAGTCCGCTCCGGAATTAGGTCTCGGCAGCCCCCCTCCTCCGTCCGTTCACCGAGCCCCCCCCCGAGAAGACGCAAACATAAACACGCTGCTCCATCCAAAGCTGACCCCCCCCCCCACACACCTCCCTCAGCCTTCACACCTCCTTCTCATGAGACTGAGGAAGAATTTTAGTTTTTTTTTCTCTTAATTAAATTCTTTTTTTTTAAAAACGTGCAGCAGTAGTAAGGTTTGGGTTTTCCGTCAGAAAAGAATACGGGGAAAGAGGAGAGGCAGAGAGAGGGAGTAAGGGGGGAGAGAGAGAGAGAGAAGGAGCTGCGTTTTTTAATCTGAATCCGAAAAAACGCAGGAAAACAGGAAAGAACAGCAGGTCAGTAGAAGATCCAGCAGGCTTTTCAGCAGCGAGCCCTAGACTGTAATATATTGTGCCTGTTGGCTTCAACACAAACACGGCAGCCAGCTAAAGCTGCAGTTAAGGTGGAGCTTCGGAGATGAGCGGCGGAGGCAGAGAGAGAGAGAGAGAGAGAGAGAGAGAGAGAGAGGGAGAGAGAGAGAGAGAGAGAGGAGAGAGAGACGAGCTGCTGTGTTAAGTGTGATTAGGCAGAGGGGCCACAGAACGGGCATATTAATGCAGTGTGGCCACACACACGCAGGCACACACACACACACACACACACACGCACACACACACGCAGTCACAATCACACACATACACACACACACACACACACACACAGACACACACACAGTCACAATCACACACATACACACACACACACACACGCACACTCAGTCACAATCACACACAGACACACACACACACAATCACGCACACACAGACACACACAGAGACACACACACATACACACACTCACAATCGCGCACACACATACACACATGCACGCACGCACGCACACACACACACACACAGACACACACGTAAACGCACGTACGCATACACACACGCATGCACGCACATACAGGCACACACATACAGACACACACACACACACACACAAGAACACACTCACATATGCATGCACACACATGCACGTATACACACACACACACAAACACGCATGCACATACATACACACAAAAGAACGCACACACGCACGTACGCACACACACACACACACACACACAAACAACACAAATGCACAGCACTCACAGTCTCTCACACACCTACACACACTTGAATAAATGATGCAGCCCAGTTTCCACAGAATTAAGGAGCAAGCCGCTCCCCTTCAGTCAGGAACACAAAGGGGGTCTGGGCTCCAATGCAGAGCTGATCTGTGAAATTTTCTGAAATTTGACAGTGAGAGGGAACTTGTTTTCAGAAAAAGGCCCCCTTTGAACGTAAAGAGGTGAGTCAAATGCTCTGTTTTCTCCTTACCATTCAACACGTGACCGTTATATATTTTACTATATCAACTCATATTAGCTTTACACGTGTGTATGACTCACTTCTCCATTTGCAATGTTTGTTTTCTGAGTTTCCGTGACGTGAGGGCTTGTGCGTCCTCTCTATTCTAATGCAAAACAGCACCGTTTAAAACAGCAGCAAACGTGCTAACGCTGGCTGACTCCAGACTCGAAAAAAAACCCCGGAATGCTTTGCGACTGGTGAGCCCAATACATGCCTCCGTGGTCCTCTCCCTCGCCTCCTCCTGGTTTCCACCCTGACCTCCTCCCTGACCTCCTCCTGGCCCTCCTCCCCCCTCCTCCTCCTGGCCTCCTTCCTGACCTCCTCCTGCCTCCTTCCTGACCTCCTCCTGCCCTCCTCCCCAGCCACCTCCTGCCCTCCGCCCTGACCACCTCAACGACCTCCTCTTGGTTTCCTCCCTGACCTCCTCCACAGCCTCTTCCTGATCTCCTCCACAGCCTTCCTCCTGCCCTCCTCCACAACCTTCTCCCTGGCCTCCCCCCCCTCAGTGATAGGTCCAGGCCCCTGGCCTCCCTTCTGTTTACCTGTCCATGATTAATGTTTACTTAGGGACAGCTACACCATCGCACCTGGTCTGCCATGGACGACTCCCGCAAAGTTCAACAGCCGCCGCCACCGCCACCCTCCAATACAGCAGCTCTGACACGTACGCCGAGCCACACAGCCATTTAGTAAAGGTCAAGGCACACTCTCCTCCCCTCTTTTGCATTAATACGGGGATCCACATCACTAAGTTTCCCCACTAGAGTTCGAACGGCCCATATGAATATGAGAATGCTTTTATTTTTTTTTTTTTATTTTTTTTAAGAGATGTCAATACCTGAGACCTGAGTACAGCGCATTCCCCTGGACCAGAACGTCCGCTGATCAAACTTCAGTGGTGCTGTCAAAGAGATGTTTTAAGATTTCATGACCCGCAAAAGCTCATGACGCAAACACCCTGTAACCTGCAGCAGAACCAACACAAATATTCTTTTTTTTTTTTTTTAACCTATTTCCCCAAAATTATCTCCCAATATTTTGTATGTAATTATAATTAACTCTTTTTAAAAAAAGTCATTTTTTTAACTTACATTTACATTTAATAATTTCTTGTGCACCTCTGTACACAGTCCAGAGCATCAGACACACATACAGTCAACATCCATCACACCAGGCTACCTTCTCTTCTCTTCCTCCATCACACTTCTCTTCTGCCTTTTTTCCCTCCCTCCCTTTGGTCTCTCTCTTCTTCTCACTCCTTTCATCGCGCTCTCTCTCTCTCTCTCTCTCTCTCTTTTGCAGTCCCGCTCATAATCACCCTTGGCCCACTCCATCCATCTATCTATCCATATATCTCTTTAGTCTCGTGCTCACCTCTCATCCGGCTCCTTCCGTTACCCCCTCCGTCCCCACAGGTCAGGGACCGCACTAATCATCGTTATCTAATTGCGAGGATTAGGCAGGTAATTATTCACACGGCTCCTGCTCACTGCAGCTAATCACGGTAACGAGCGCGGGACCGTGAAACCGGCTTTCGGGGGTCTCTATGGTATTTTCCCCCCCCCCCCCCCACCTTGGCGTGCACGTACTACTTACTTCCGAACCCCCCCCCCCCCAAACCAACCCCCCCCGCAACCCCCCCGCCCCCACCCCCAACCTCTCCGTTTCCTCTCTCCCCCTCTCTCTCCTTCTCTCTCTTGTGTGTAGAGAGTCAAATATGAGGCAGGGTGGGGGAAAAAAATGCAGGGGGCATGGGTCAGTCCCACAGGGGCCGACACAGAGACAGAAGACCCAGGTAATGCTGCCCTTCGCATTTTTCCAAAATTCTTGTTCTGCGTTTAGCACCTGTACTGCAGAGGTCTGGCAATGGGGTGCGCTACCTTACCTGCATGCCCAGAGGTCAGCATGACATAGAATTTTTAGGAAAAAAATCACAACTTCCCATTTATGGAAAAAACAATAAAAGGCTTCTATTGTGACACACAGGGCTGAACATTTATGAGAAGGGGAAAAAAAAAAAAAAAAAGGGGGGGGGGGGTGGGATTTTTTCTTTAGCTCGGCACCGAGGTGTGCCTGGGGAGGGAGAAAAATACTGAGGAAAGCACAAAGACTGTATTAAATCGATAGCACTTACATGGGGGGGGGGGGGGGGGGGGCATGTATTTTGCAAGAACCACAGCATCTCAGCCGTACTCTACAAGGAAACAGTGCTGCTGCTTCTTTGAGGTCCGGGCAAACCCACCCCGCTACGCTGCTTCTTTCTTCCACGGCCTAGCGTTCTCCCGCACAAGCTGCCGCTTAAACAGACCCCCCCCGGCAATGTAACCTCCATACCCCCGAAGACTCTAGAGCTGTACCCCTCTTCTCTTCTCACCCCCCCCCCCCCCCCCCCCCACCCCCATGCCCACTCCCAGAGTAACCCTCAGCCCTCTCTACTCTGCTGGCAACAGTTCACAGCCCATATCCGTTTGTACGTTCTGGTTTCGGGGGGAGTACCGAGCTGTCAATCACACCCCCGCCGCCGCCGCCGCTGCTGGTCTGTATCCTGCTCAAAACCCCCCCCCCCCCCCCCCCCCCGGTCTCTGCCCCTCCCTCTGACTGTACTTCCTCCTTGCAAAAGACCTGCTTCTTCTCATCTCGGACCCCCCCCCCCCCCCCCCCCACCCCCCTTTTTAGTGCTTGAAGGAGAGCTCGCTACTGCTGTAACAGCATGGCACGGTTTCAAAAAATTCCTCCCATCGCTTTTGGGGATGTAGCTACGTTTGGTAGGCGCTGGTGGTGAGGGTAGCAAGCTTGCTTGATGCTGCAGATCGGAAAGGTTTCGGATGAAACCCAGGGAAGCTGTTGCTCTGCCCCTGTTTAACCCTGATCAAGGCGTGAGATCACAAATATGTGTGACTGGAACATTCTTAACTGAACATTCTAACGCTGATGTCACAATCACTGCTGGCCATTGGAAGCACTGGAGAGTTCTAGAACACTGTCTTATAAATCCTGCTCTTCAGATAGAGGGTTAATAAAGCTTGTTTGAAATGCACTGCATAATTCCTTGCTGTCATAAATGGATGTGTAGAATGCAAGTTACATTAGTACACCTGCGTATGAGTATCATATTTGTAATCTATATTGTAATGTATCTGTACCATTTAACAGAGATCATGTACAACCTGAATGTCAGTTGTACCAGTTAGCTATTCAGTTAATTTACATCTACAACAGGCCAACAATGATAGGCTACGAATAAAATGATCTAAAAAAATTTTAACATTTTTTAAAACTAAATATTAATCTTTTCAAACAATAATCGGGTTCCACAAGCTGTAGAATGAACAGTGCAACTTAATTACCACTTTTCTGTTTAAATACGATTTAGTGCTGGCAAATGTGTGGGACTATTTAGCGATTTTTAAAATAAGTTTACTGCACTAATATGCCTATTGCAATAACATTGTACTTTGTGTAGCTGCGGGACTACTGCAGCTTAAATGCTCTGGTATTTGCCTTGGAAATAACATACCGCCAAATAAATATGCATTAAAAGCAACCGTGGCAATAAAACGGCTTTTTGAAAACCCTAATTGCCATTCACGTTCAGGCCAGTGTACTTGCCGCATCAGACCTCACAGCCAGAGAGCAGGTTAAATACGAAAGTGATTCGGATGTAGCCTAATTGTGAAACCCAATTGCTTACTTTAAGCAGCTACCGTCATCCGTGAGTCAGTGGTGCAGTAGTTTTGTGTTACCGCTGTCCCGGAAAGGCCTACTCCCCCAGTCAAACCAGCCCGCGGAATGCATGTTATTCAACCCTATGTCAGAAGCACACTGCAGATAACAGCAGTAAATCGTAATACAAACTGACAAGAATCAAAGTAGGATTTTCGATAACTTCTTTCAAGCACGTTAACCACAAACAGTTGAAGCAGCAAGACACACAAACGCCATATTCAACGTAGTCTAAACTCGGACCAGGGGTGCAAGTAGCAATTAAACATATAGCTTGCTAACGACCTGGCCAGTTAAGTGTACCATTAAGTTGCTTACTGGACTTCCAAACACTATTTCGTATGCTAGCAAACTTGTAAGATTATCGCTATCAAGCAAAATAATGCAACTTCCAGTAACGGTTAGAACATTTTTGGGAACGAATACAGTTTTTAAAAAAAAAATTTTTTTTTTTAAAACTGTGCGCCTCCAGTGTAATACTAAAGACCGTTAAACCTTCCAGTCCAGACGACAGGTCATTACATCTCCTCGCGCCACCTTAAAAGCTCGCTGCTGCTGAAAAGTCTCCAGCCACTTTCCGATTGGTCAGATCGGCTTACAGGCTACAGCCAATAAATGTTACTATGCCCCACGTTGGGTCTTGACATCAGAAGCCAAAACCGACCAATCGCTGCGTCGGTGGCCAATAACTGGCTGCAGGCAACGGAGAGGGAGTTGCGATGTCTGTGGGGATTGTGGGCAGTGAAGTTCCAATTATTCTATACGCCCCCCCCCCTTCGACTCCCGCCGTCATTCACGCTACATAAATGCTCGGTAAATTCAGATGTTAATTTCTGCCCTACCCTTTTTTTGCTGTATTTTTCCAAATAAAAAAATGCACATATTATTGCACATGTGGCTAGCTTTCATGTTTATTTTCTTTTAAGCATTCAAGAACAACAGCAACAACGAACACTGAATCGTTCATGTGTTCATTGTTAAACGACTGCCGTTTAAGAAAATTATATATTTTGTCACACCAACAAAACACTACAAAGGGACAACAGAAACGGCACACAGGGTGCAGGAAATATGTGGACTGCCTGGGTACGTTCAGAATTCCCTCATGCCGTCTACTTTTTTAATAAGCCTTCTCTGTGTTCCCCGTCAGCTTGGCTGTAACACAGAAGAACTAAGGTCACTACTTTTTCCGGCCCTAAGGGGAGATTCAGACAATCTCTATACAACACTCCGCTGCGTGACGGCGAGTGTCAGCGTCGCGGCCGTCTGCGACTGCGTTACCAACTGCCCACACAGACGCAATCCCAGCGACAGCGTATCGATCGCTTTGATAGATTGGGCTTATCCTTCTGACAGCGCGGCCAGCCCACCTCTGGCACCTCACCCCATTACCTCCGGACACATTTCTGAGCTGTTATTCTCCTCTAATTTAATTTCCCCTCGCTTGTCGTTACTCTCGGCAGAGTGGCCTTGTCTTGTCTCACGACACGTTTTGCTGTCACTCACTAGCAGCGGGAACTGTTCTCTCGACGTGGCGGCCAACTTAAAAACGATCTTTGACAGGTATTGTCGGAACCGCGGGTCACAATGAAACGTGTTATCTTCCTCTAAAAATAAAAGTTAAATCATATTATTGCTCTCTGTAAAAATTGGTGCAGTGCCATTTGTTACGACCGAGTTAAGAAATTTCAGCAGAAAGTGGTGCTTTTAAAGGCAGCAGCCTAGACTTTTGTTTGTGTGTAATTTTCGGTTCCTGTCTCTGTGTAAATCACCCTGTGTAAGTAAGGCTTCAGTGCACTGCAGCACCCTAATTACATTTATCCCTCTTATTTCCTGTATGGGTGGGAGGTTGTGGGGGGCGGGGAGGGGGGTAGTTTGGCTAGTGTGTTTGCGTGCGAAAGGGGGGGGGGGGGGTGGATGTTGTTTAATGAGAGCGAGGTGAAAAAATATCGTCACGTGACAGGAAAAGCGTCCAAAACGAAACTGGATGAAACGGCAGGCTATTTAACTATCCTGCGCTATCAGTGTCTTTGTGTCGATCTGTGTTTCCATCTATTATCCATCTGCGTCTCTCTCATTCTCGGTCACAGCATGCATAATTGATGCGAGTGTGTTACAGATAGTGATGTGATGTTTTGTGTGTGTGTGTGTGTGTGTGCTTGTGTGAGTGTGTATGTGTACGGCTGTGTTTGTGTATATATATATACACTGTGTGTGTTTGCGTGGACATGCTTGCGTCCTGCTATTTCTTGAACCTTCTCTGATGTGCATACACGTAGCCTACACATGCGAGCGCTCGTCTCTGTTTATCAATCTGTGAACACCCTCGTGGAGATCGCATCCCGCGCGGAACGATGTTGTTGCTCCTCTGAGCTGTATCCTCTAATCAGATTGTTTTTGGCGAGCCCAGTTGTGTAACTACTTGTGATTCAGGTAAGTTACACTGGATAAAAGCACCCTGCGCCTATTAGCCGCTCGCATTACCAATGCCGATGTTCGGTGCCACGGAGAGTAGCGGTGTGGCATCGTGTGCCGTGCCGCGTGGGGTCAATTCCCTCACGGTTGGCTGAGTGCGGATTTCAAATACCCTCAGAGATGCGGTGATATTTGAAATGTGAGGCATTATAGGCCGACTGTCTGCTATGACAACGGGAAAAAAACGGCGATACAAAGTGATTTGCTGTTTAATGCAACGTGTTAGCATTTACATTTAAACAGTTTTTTCTGAGCGCAATGTACGTTGTGCTGTCTAACACACGGCGAAGCTTCTCATTTATAATCCCCCCCAACATTGTGTTTGTGCTGATTTGAGTGGGCTTTCCTAAATAAAGCCAATGCCCTCCTCCCTGCCCCTTTCCTCTATCTCTGCATCATAGACCCCCTTCTGTTAATCTCCCATTCACATGAGATGCATTTTACAAGTTCACTGACAGCGTGTACTGCCAACCAGATGCTATTTAGGACCTGGTGCGTGTGTGTGTGTGTGTGTACTTGTGAGCATGGGGGAGTGTGTGTGTGTGTGTGTGTGTGTGAGAGAGAGAGAATGTGTGAGTGTGTGTAGGTGTGTGTGAGCATGGGGGAGTGTGTGTGTGTGTGTGAGAGAGAGAGAGAGAGAGAGAGAGAGAGAATGTGTGTGTGCTTTAGTAGGTGTATGTCTTTGTATTGTGCGTGTGTCTGTTTGTGTTAGAGCATGTGGCTCTGTGTGTGTGTGTGTGTAAAGGGGATAGTGTCTGTATGCATGTGTGTGTGTGTGTGTGAGAGAGAGAGAGAGAAAGAGCATGTGGGAGTGTGTGTGTGTGTGTGTGTGTATGTGTGTGCGAGGGCTAGAGAGAGAGCATGTGGGAGTGTGTGTTTTAGTCAGTGTGTGTCTTAGCATTGTGTGTGTGTCTGTTTCTGTTAGAGCGTGTGGCAGTGTGTGTGTGCATGTGTGTGTATAGGGGATAGTGTCTGTAAGCATGTGTGTGTGTGTGTGTGTGTATGAGAGAGAGAGAGCATGTGGGAGTGTGTGTTTAGGTAGGTGTGTGTCTTAGCATTGTGTGTGTGTCTGTTTGTGTTAGAGCGTGTGGCAGTGTGTGTGTGTATGTGTGTGTGCGAGGGAGAGAGAGAGAGCATGTGGGAGTTTGTGTTTTAGTCAGTGTGTGTCTTAGCATTGTGTGTGTGTCTGTTTGTGTTAGAGCGTGTGGCAGTGTAAGTGTGTGTGTGTGCGTGTGTGTGTGTGTGTGTGTGTATGTGTGTGTGCCTGTGTGCACAAGCGCAGTTGCTCTTGCTGGCAGAAGGGCAGGCGGTGGACGTGAATGCTAAAAATGCCTGATGGCATGTTCGGAGAGTCCTGGGGGGGGAGTCCTGCGGTTTACAGGACCCCGAAGCAGCTGCCAGCTGGGCTTTAGGTGCGGGAGTGAGCGTGAGGGAGCGTGTGTGTGTGTGTGTGTGTGGGTGTGTACGAGCATGCCTGCGCGAGCTAAAGAGGGTAACTGAAGGCTTTGTTACCGAGAGAGAGAGAGAGAGAGAGAGAGCGCCACACCAGCGGAGCCCAACGCAAGCGCTAAAAAGTAGGCCTCTTCCCAGCCACTACGGCCATACAGGAAGCAGAACCGACAGAGGAAGGAGAGCGTACTAGGGAAGAACATATCAAAATATACGCAGGGAACAAGGGGTAACCGAGCCAGAGGAACCTGCATAGTCTAGCAACGAAGGCCAGCCTTGTGCGGGGAGGAAAAACATGGGAAATCCACTGTTATGTAGCAGAGAGAAGGATACACACCTCTCCCATGTGTTTTTCATATCCGTACTGAGAGAGAGACGCTGCCCGGGCCTTTCAGCGATATCCTGAATTAGTAGCGTTTCCTGCATTCGGAGAAGCCAGCTCTGCTGAAAATGTTTCGACTTCTAAATCTAAATTCTTCCTTAAAAGTGACCACCACCAGAAATGTGCTATGAAATACACTGTGCGTATGCACAACACTTTAAGACAGATTGATTTTTGCAGCTAAGTTTCTTTTTTAATGGACTATTTGTTGACAGAATAAGTAGATGCAAATACAAAGGAGTAGACGGATTGATGGAGGTGGACGAAAGGATGGATGAAACAGTAACTCATCCTCTCATTCTCTCCCTCACTTATTCTCTCATTCCCTCTCCCCCTCCCTCCCTCCTCTCTCTCTCTCTCTCTCTCTCCCTCCCTCCCTCTCTATCTCTCCCTCCCTCCCTCTTTCTCTCTCTCTCCCTCTCTCTTTCTTTCTCTCTCTCTCTTTCTCCCTCCTTCCCTCTCTCTCTCCCTCCCTCTCTCTGCTCACAGCTGTGGAATGGCCTGGCTGATTGGCACAGTGCCTGGGTCATGTCATGGCAATTAAGTTCAGCAGCTAAAAGAGCTAAAAGACTTCCATCTGGGAATCCAGCATGTTACTGACAACATTAACCCTTCGCTGAACTGGGAGTGACACACACACACACATACGCGCACTGACAGACCCACTCATACACATACAAACACAAATAAACACACACACATATGCACATTCACATACATACACATGCACACACCCACGCACATAAACACACATATGCACACATACACACACAAACCACACAAATATGTCTGAAAATACACACACACCCCAATTCATACAAAACAGTGTAGAAATTAATTATCTTTAATGCATTAATGCATATCACCTGGATGTCTAAATAGATATGATATTAATTTGATTAATTATTGCCTGTACGAGAGATGTGGAAAAATAGAAAACAGTAAAAAATAAAAAATAAAAAAACAAGAAATGAGACATAAGGAAGTGACAGGGAGCAAAGCATACTGGGAGAAACC
Source organism: Anguilla japonica (assembly GCA_025169545.1). NCBI lineage: Eukaryota > Metazoa > Chordata > Actinopteri > Anguilliformes > Anguillidae > Anguilla > Anguilla japonica. Next base: position 7,959,548 of record CM045886.1, read on the forward strand.
ACAATTATCTGGCCAAATGACACCATCTGGTGGAGAGCTGGGACACCATCAGGGGAATTAGACTACAATACCCACAAAGCTCTGTCAGGTATTGTAGTTTCCTGAAATAGCGACCCACAAAAGTCAGCCTGACTTCCCTGAGTAAACACCTGCCGTGTTACCATCATTAACTGTACTGCATTCAGACAGCCTAATGGAGGTAGTGACCAGATGCAGCCACAGAACAGCAACAGTGGCCAACAAAACAAGCTGTCTGAGCTTTGCATTAAAATAAATTCAGTGGACTGTATGGGCAGCATGTCCCTCCTACTATCTGGTACATGGGCCATAATAAATAAGCAAGCCATACTTACATTCCCATAACTAGACTATTTGTAGAATAATATTGTATGATACGTTTGATAACTTCCCTTTAATGCATAGATACCATCTCTCTCTCTCTCACTCTCTCTCTCTTCACTGAGTAATATATATTAATTAAGAGTGTTTCCTATATTTAGCGAGAAACTAAGCTAGTTGGGGGGGGGGGGGGGGGGGGGGGGGGGGGGGGGGGGGGGGGGGGGGGGGGGGGGGGGGGGGGGGGGGGGGGGGGGGGGGGGGGGGGGGGGGGCATGGTGCCCCACAACCTGAAATTCTGCCAGGAGCCACTGGAATCAAACCACTTAGCCTCGCCACCATATGCCATGCCTTTGTGTCTCTCTCTCTCTCTCTCTCTTTCTCTGTTTCCTGCTCGCATTTCTCTCCTCCCTTTAGCCTGTACCTTCCCCCCCTCTCCCTTCTCCGTTACTCATCCCGCTGTCTCGCTATCCCGCCATCCCTTCACCCCAGCGCCCTTTCCCTCTGCAGCGCTGCCCTACGTCCCATCATGACTCAGGTCAGACACGCACCCCTGGCTGTTCTCCCATAAATCTCGGACGGATGGCGGTGTGGCCTCCACGCACGCAGCGGCAGTTATGAAAGCCTATCATAAAACACGGCGGATGCGTTGACTGCCACTGCACTGTGTACGCTTCACAGATTGGCTTCTCTCTCTTTTTTTTTGCGGCTTGGAGAGACAGAGAATCTCATGTTCTTACAATATATCACAATCATTAGGTTTTCTTGTAGAGCTGTCGTCAGCAGCGAAGAACTGGTATGGCACAAAGTTTTTGTAATTACAGTCCAATCAGATATGTCTGCTTGTTCTTAGCTTGGAAACATGCACCCTTCGCAACAATGCGACGCTTGGTTATGGACCAGTGTAGGTCAGGATGACTAACTGCAATTTCGTGCCCCCTAGTGGTGATGGTGGGAACAACAGGGACTAGGCTTCTGTTAGGCAAAAGGGATGCTGTGGACACAGATGCCTGGCTGGTATTTCTTGAGAATGTGCTGTGGCTTTTGCTGTCAAATCATGTGCTAGCAGCTAACAGATCCTGTATTTTTATACGCATGCCAGAATAAGACAAGCACCAGACAACTTACCCCAAACCACTGGAGAAAGGCAGTGGGAGAGAGAGCAAGGGTGAGGGGGGGGGTGAAAAAGGGCATCCTCTGCATTTCTGTAAGACTTTAATTTGCCGTAGAATTGGTGTTGGGTAACTGGTGGTTAAGTTGCTAAGACAATGCTTTGGCAACAGAAGTATATACTTGTAATGCCAGTAAAGCATGAATTTAAATTTGAGGGCGAGAGAGTGTGAGAGAGACAGGGAGGGAGGGAGGGAGGGAGGGGGCGGAGAGAAAACCGCACCGACAGAGCAGACAGGCCACACTCCGACCACACGTCACTCTCATCGCGACCACAGTTGAATGACAGCGGGAAGCGTGGGCAGGCAAATGAAAAAAAAGAGGGAACATCTCACCATTCACCAGCTGACGAATCAACGGACGCTATTTGGCACTAGATTTGCTCATCAGGTTCAAATTCGACCGCAGAATAAATACAAAATACTGGTGCCGCTAGATGGCAATTAAAAAAAAAAAAATTTGCGATTACCATTCAGTTGTCGTGCACTAGCGGTTAGCATTAGATACAGTCGGGGCGGTGTTGCAATCGTAGCCAGGAATGTTTTCATACTTCAAAGCCCCCCGCTGGGTAGAGGTAGCAACCAGATTCATAAATTATTAGGATGGGGTTGAAGAGCTTTTTCCAGAAACAACAGCAGGAGCAGAAGCAGTCAAATGGAGACGTGCGAGAGTTCGGACAATCGGCGGTTGTCCCTGACCACGCGCTTTCGCTACCCCAACGGCCAAAGCCGAGCCGAGCCGAAGCCTTAGGGGACTGCGCTCTGCCGGGATTGGCTCTCTCAGTTGGACAACACTGGAGGGTTCTACGCAGTACGTCACATACAGGCATGTCCAAAGATATGCGAAAGTCTTTGAAACAAAAGAGAAAATGCATTGCCTAAATCAACCAATTAAATGAAGCCTACTTGTATAGCGAATTTCACATTTTGCCACAATACGCTTCTCAGCATTCCCAGGCTTTAAGCTACCGCATGAGCAAACCTAGGGCGTCCGTGGAAAGGAAAAACTCTCTCGGTCAACAAAGACATTTATTGATAAAACTAGAATCTAGATGACAGAGGCATAGGTTGCCTTGCACGTGGCGAAGAGTTATAAACCATACACGAAAAATGAGGCAATCAGCAACCCCTTTTACGTACTGTAAATAACGATTGCGTACTGTACATGCAAATGAGCTACAGAATTGAAAAAAAAAAAAAAGAATGAAGTATTCAAAATTCTGCCCACCCATGATTGCCTGGTACAGACAGAGGGCCTCTCTCTGAATTGATTTAGCTGGCTTTAATCAGGGAAGATTCCATTATATTTCCAAGGGGAGTGAGAGACCGTGGAAGGGGTTGGAAGGGGGGGAGGGTGTAATGTTGGTACTCTCATTGTAACCGGGAAATGAAAGTGGCAGGCAGCCCCACAGACAGCTGGGTAACAGCCCCACTGCATCACGGGACCGTCCCACACAACACCACCATGGGGGGGGGGCACGGAGAACATGCCTTTTCCTCTCTTCCAGGTGAGCAGTGTGATCTTTACACACAGAGACAGAAGGGAGAAGTATGAGACACAAGATGGGGGCTGGGGGGGGGGCTAAATTTATAGTGATGAAAGAGGAGGCAAAAAAGTCTTTTTTCATTCTATCCATCTGTATTATAGTTTCCCTCACTCCAGTTTCCTGCACGATTGCTACTGCTGGAAAAGCTACTACAAATCCCTGAGCCACTCAGGGGTGTGCAGAGCTGTCCTCTCTGAGATATCTTCAGGTGATGAAGTGCATGTGTGTGTGTGTGTGTGTGCGTGTGTGCATGCGTGCATGTGTGTGCATCTGTGCGTGTGTGCGAGTGCGCGTGTATGTGTGTGTGTCTGTGCATCTGTGCGTGTATGTGTGTGTGTGTGTGTGCATCTGTGTGTGGGTGTGTGTGCGTGTTTCTATGTGAAAGAGAATGAGAGAGAGAGAGGCAGCTAAAAAAGAAAAATAGAGATTAGAAAAACCAGACACAGAGGGCTGTGGGGGGTGGGGTGGGGTGGGGGGGCACTGCATGAGGCCCATCACAATGTCAACAGCCCCCCCCCTCCCCTCCCCTCAATTAGACTGCAGAGCAACATGTGACCACACAGAAACAGAGGAAGAATGAAAGATGGAGAGAAAGGATGAGAGAAGTGTGAATGTGGGCTATGAAAGAGAGAAGGAGATGGAGAGAGGGAGGGTAAGAGAGAGAGATAGAGAGAGAGAGAGAGAGAGAGAGAGAGAGAGAGAGGGAGACAGAAGAAAATGAAGGCTAAGATGAGAAAGAGAGGCCTTCCACAAGGATGGAGCAATTGATGGAACAATAGAGTGAGACTGACAGAGGGAAATGGGAGAGAGAGCGAGAGAGACTAAAGAGACTGACATAAGCAGAGATGGGGGGGGGGGGGGGGGGGGCAGAGATCGGAGGGGGGGCAGAGATGGAGAGGGAGACAGAGATTGACAGCCCACGGTCTCCGGGACACATGAATAAAACAGCACAGTGTGTGTCACCTCTGCCAGCCAGAACGTCTCTATAATCAAGCCGAGAGAGAGAGAGAGAGAGGGAGGGAGGGAGGGAGGGAGGGAGAACGAGGGGGAGAGGGGGCAGAGAGACAGCGAGAGATGGAATTTAGGGATGGAGAGAGATGGAGGGAGGGAGGGAGAGACAGAAAGGGAAGGAGATGGAGGAAAGATAGAGAGATACGGAGGGATAAAGGGATGCAGAAACGGTTCTTGAAAGAGTCGATCGCGGTGAACGAAGAGCGAGCTCTCTTCCTGTGGGCCTCCCGCCCGTTTTCCTTGTGGAACGGTACAGCGTTAAACCAGACGCAGCGCACGAGGCACGCGTGATGCAGCGCACACACGCGCGCGTGCTACATATCTGTAACACGTATGCGAGCAGGCAGGTGCCTCCCTCCGCGCTTGTACTCTGGCCGTGTAGCACGTACGCGAACACGCACGAGCCCTTTCTCCCCGAATCGGTCGCGGCACGTAAAGTGTCACGTGTGTGCATTTCCTGTCCCTCCCGTTCTGTTCGTTTTGGCTGTAACATGCGTGCGGGACGTTAAAAAACAAGACCGTGCACACGTCTGTTCCTCGCTCTCTCTCTCTCTCTCTCTCTCTCTCTCTCTCTCTCTCCTCCCGTTCGCTGGCCTTAGCATCATGTAGCTGACATCTTTCATCCAAGACTAAGGCTTCAAGAGCATAAACATCCAATCTGCCATATTACGGGTGGCGGAGGGGAGGGGGGGGGGGACTCTCCACCACATCCACTCCACACAGAAAGGCCAGTTTCCCAATACAACAAAATAGGGCAGTTCCCTATTTACTTAAGTGCTGGGCTCAGATCCAAGAAAAACCACTGGGAGTTTGAGACAGGGGGGGGGTGGGGGGGGATTGGGTAGGCCTGCTGGGAGCACTATGGGTGTACCACCAGCACATTTTCGGACCACGGGTACTCTGTCATTCAGGACAGTAGACAAACACGGAGCTGTGTGTGTGTGTGTGTGTGTGTGCGTGTGTGAGAGAGAGAGAGAGAGAGAGAGAGACGGAGATAGAGAAGAGAGGGAGATAGATATAAAGAGACAGAGAAGGAGAGAGAGAGAGAGAGAGAGAGAGAGAGAGAAAGAAAATACGCAAGACACAATGAGGGACCCCTTTTGTGAGAAACGTCCTTGCCATTCTCAACGCAGCTGCGGCAAGGTTGCGGAATGGGAAAGATTCTTTTCACAAATAATTAATATAATATCAGCAGGCTCTGAATGATGTGGAATTAATCGAGGCGTTCCGTTGTTGATGGAGAAATGATTTTTAAGGCAACACTGCCCCCCTCTGGATGTGATGTGTACTGTGGACATATTTTGTACATTGTTCCTAAATTACGTCCAAACTATATTAAATCAGTAGATAGCCACACACAACAATTGAAATGTATGCTACGCTACCACATCCGATGTTAAAGGGGCAGCTCACCCCTTTTAATCGTTTTAAAACTTCGTTTCCACATTGCTTTGACAACGTTGACACTACGCCCCAGAATACTGGGGTTCGCTGGATGAGAAAGGATGTGCGCAGTTAGCGAGTAGTCAGTAGCCAGTAGTTTTCAGTGGAATCACGCACAACTAGATCTGTGGATGTTTGAGAGCAACCGCGTCGTAATATTGGGAAAGAGACGCTGCTGTTGAGTTTTTTTAATGTACAATTTTGCTGCAGTGAGCACCATAAATGTTGGCCCCGTTGAGGTCCAACCTATCAGGGTGAGCTGTAGTGGATATCCAGAGAACTCATCAAATCTCAGCGAAACTCTGGGTGGAGAGCACTCCGGGTAAGTGGAAAGATTTATTTTATTTTTGGGTGAACTGCCTCTCTAAGCTGGCAAAGACTTTACCGCCGCTACATCTAAAATTTCCAGCGACATTCAGTTTACCTGTACTAATTACTAATATAAATGTGCCAATATTAATTTACCAATATCGGTAATACTTATTACTTCCAAATTCCCTGTTCCAGGTTCCAGAACAGCTCCTACATTATCTATTGAGAGAGAAAGCCATTTCACTGAAGAAATTCAGACCACTTTGCACAAGGGCACAGTACTCCATTTGGGATTTAAACTTGCAACCCCGAAGGTTAGAATCCCAGTTCCAGCACAGCCACCGCAGACTTGCCCGCAGACTTCCCTTCTCTTCTCTTTCGGTCACGTCTGTCCTTCATCTCTAAACTGAAACTCCCACCTCCCCAGTGTACTCCCAGCATGCATTTCCACCTCACCTGATGCGACAACTCACCTATAACTCACCTATGTGAGACGCGGGGTCACACTGAAACCATGGAAACGACGGCGCTTGGGTGTGCCGTCGCAAATCCTCGCCTACGCCCGTCTCACAACCGCTTTTGTGGTGGCAACCAGTCGCATTTTTGTTGGCCAACTTTTCGGTTTTTTCTTCACTTGGTGAAGTTGTCGACCAACTCTTTCGCAAGCCACTTTCACTACCAAAGATTCACATTTTACAAGTTCCGCTATAATCAATGCATTCAAGTTTTACAAAAAAAAAAAAAAAACAAAACAAGGCTGACCAGTCAGCTAATCCAAGAATGCGCTATGCTTTTAAACTAGCTGGGAGCTCTTGTGCTAACGTAGATCAGTAACTATGACGACAGATATACTGAACATAGCAAACGCACCTCGCGTTCAGTTCAGCTTCCGGTACCCTACCTCTCAACAAAACGTCAGGAGCATATTAGCATAAACATAAACCTACGCGCAGACACAACTTGACCTTCATTGATTTTATTTTGTAAGGCACAATAAATATTCCTTACTGCTGAAAATTTTCTTTCATTTATAGTAAATGCTTTTTTTTTTTTTTTTTAACTCCCCCTTCCCCCCCGCCCAACACCCCTTTCTTTAAAATGATAGTTATAAGTATTGATTTTCATAAACACAAAACAACGTTTCTGGTCAAAGCACACACTTAAGGTTTTACATACATCACAAAAATAAGAATTAAAAAAAGACCTTTTACAAAGCTCCAGCAGGTTACAATCCATCACACCCTTGTGGGGAGGCAGATAAAAGGGGCGGGGCGGGGCAGGGCGTGGTGGGGCGGGGCAGGGCGGGGCATCTCGCAGGTGTTTCGGGGTCCCAGTGCGGTCACTCTTCTGGTGGCAGGTGGGTACTTTGGAACACTAACGTCCAGGACAGACACACAGGATGCAGCTGTACACACTTAAGGTCTTTTTATTCTATGTATATATCAGATACATAAACCGTGTACATGATCGACCCTTCACAAAAACAGACGTACATACCATTCATTTGTCTGAATCTTAGTCCTCAGCCTTGTTCCTTGTTTATTTCTCCAGATGCCTTTGTTTTTAATAACATTTTTTCTTGTTTCGTATGGGTAATGTTTAAGCCCCAGTGCATTGAACATAGCCTTACAAAAAAAAATAAAAAATAAAAAAAAATAAAAGTTGAAAAAAGTTAATTTGGGTAAGAATGAGCCGGTTTCAGATGGAGTCCAGATCAATGCCTGACTTTTCAGTTAAGTCGCTTTCCACTTACAGGTCATGTGTCTGGGCACCGATTTGGACACACACACACACACACACAGACACACACGCAGACACACACACACCCACACCCAAAAACAGAAACCAAACTCTGGGCTGAGGTTGTATTAAAATCATTTCCAACATCAAATTGTGATTTGGGGTGTTTCTCGTAGTCATTTTGTGGTACACCATCATATATATTAGAACCAGACCATGGTTAAACAGACTCTATCGCAGTATCAAATAACGTAATCCGCTAAAAGCACAGAAAATGCCCGACTATAAGTTTTATAGGTGAAATGTTATCATTAAATGTAACTATAAACAAGAGGAAATATTTTATCCAATTATACTTGTATACATGCCTATGGACAACAAAAAAACATAGGCAA
>CM045886.1:7975000-8180000 GCA_025169545.1 Anguilla japonica
ATGTAGATTGTGTTCTTGCTCCATGCGCACACATTATACAGTGGAAAACAGAACATTTTGTGATGCTTTCATGCACTTCTTAAGCATTATCACAGGTTTGGATGCTGTCTGCAGCTGACTGCAGGGCATCGTTCTAGCCTGACCTCTTTTGTGAAACAGATTTTAATGTCAGTGAGAATTTACTTTAATGAAATAAATAAAATTGGGAACCTGTGTGGTTTATATATGTATGAGCGTCTCCTGAAAGCGGCCTGTGGGTGTGAGGGAGTGTGAGGGAGTGAGAGTGAGTGAGGGTGATGGGAGGGTGGTGTTGGCCTCTTATATTACCGGCCTAGATGAGTGCCCCCCCCCCGACCCCCCCGTCCCCCTCGCCTCCTCCCCTCCCCACACACACACACACGCACATTCACACAAGCGTGCGCACACACACACACACACACACACACACAAAAAACACACACACATACACATGCACACACATACACAGACACATGCATGCACACGCACTCGCACTCACACACATACACACACACACACACACTCGCACTCACACACACGCACATGCACACAAGCGTGCGCACACACACACACACAGACAAAAAACACACACACATACACACACACAGACACAGGCACACATGCGTGCGCACACACACACACAGACAAAAAACACACGGACACACACACGTCACGGCTCTGAAACAAGCAGCCGATTTTAGCAAGGGGGGGGGGGGGGGGGGGGGAACGAGGCCAGGGGCCGAGGCGCGCCTCCCTAAACCAATTACGGCTCCCGAGAGCGGGCGGGCGGGCAGAAAGGCACGCAACCCGATAGCCAATTAGAGCGCAGGAGCCCGGGCCGCGAGGAGCGGCGGGCGGCGGTGATGGATGCCCGCGCGATGGCGCTCGGATCAGACAGGGCTACGCCAGAGCAGGGATCAATTAGCCGGGGATATCAGACACGGACCGGGCCCAGCGACAGGGAGACTTACAGAGGGGAGGGGGGGGGGGGGTGAAAGAAAGGAGGGGGGGGGGGGGGGGGGCGGAGGGAGGGGGGGGGGGGAGCGGAGTGAGGGGGGGGGGGGGGGTGGTGGAGACAAACAACGTGAGGACAGGGAAAAGGAGAAGGCATAGATGGGGAAGGGGGGGTGGCGATTAGGGGTGCCACAGGTACAGGAACGTTGGGACAATGGGGGTTGGCGGCGGGGAGGGGGGGTAAGACAGAGCGACAGTTATGACCTACATCACCCTGTGTCAGGAAGTCTAGCCCCCCTGGTCTTTAGCATATTCCAGCCGCCCCCCCTGGCGGACACGCTCTGAAGCGCATTCTTCCGGAAGGTTCCGGAAGGCTGGCCACACTCACCATGATGTAGTGACGCTGCATTTCCGACTTCTCGCTGGCCAGCTTGTCGCACTCCAGCTTCAAACTGCCGGGAAGACAAGAACACCCCCCCCCCCCACCGTTAGCCACTCCGAAACACTCTGAACAGAAAACACTTCCACACATCAATCGCTCAACCACCGTGAACTTTAAAATGAGCACCAGGACACGCCCGGCAGGTGTGAATTTTAAAGAACCGGCACATTCACAGCACGGTGAAGCATTTGGCCTCGTGGTTACACACACACACACACACACACACACACCCAGCAGAAGGGTGCTAGTGTAGGGTAGGGGTTAGGGAGGTTACAGGTATGATCCCCCAGGTGTGACCCCCCCCCCCCTGCTAAGGATCTTATCCTGAAAGGCTTCAGTAAACACACAGCCGTGTAAATGGATTACATGTAAAAGGCCGTGAGCTGTCTAAGTCGCTGTGTTAAGAGGCTGAAGCGTACACAGGACGTTGGGGGGGGGTACTAATGCATGGATCGATCAGGGGCTCTTACGTATAACACCAGCACAACCCAGCAAAGGCACACGTTGTTATTTATCTTTACTGAGGTAGGAATCTACACCAAGGAAGCCTTTTCTGTTGCAAAAAAAAAAAACGCAGCTGATTTGAAATTCATCCCTTAGCCTCAAACCGACTCCACAGCAAAGTAAAGATTCACAGAAATGCCTAGAGTACAGTTCCCAGCCTCTCTCTCCCTTTCTCTTTCTTTCTGTCTGTCTATCTCTCTCTCCCTCTCCCCCCCTCACTCCCTCTCTTTCTCTCTCTGTCTGTCTCTCTCTCCCTCTCCCTCTCTCTCTTGCTCTTTATCTAGCTCCGCTGTAGGCTCAAGACTGGAGTACAGAGATCGGTAATGAGGAAAGAATCACTGCTTTCCCAACTGAGGTCGTACGGAATAACTGCAGATATAAATACTCGCATAAAGACCTTCGTTGGTCCCAGACCATCTCCCCATGCCCGCTCCATGGGCTCCCACTGAAGCCAGCGAAACATGGATTCATCGCAGGGAGTCCGAAATCAAGCATGTCTCCACCCCTAATACACCGGCTGCCCGAGTTCCTCATTAAGGACATCAGAGCACATGCACAGCGTGAGAGATAAGGGACTTCTCTGCCCCGGGGGGAGGGGGGGGTTCTTTTGGATCCAAACTAAAGGGAGGTAAGTTTTTTGGCAGTACTGGGTTGCTATGATAGAGTGAGGGTAGCCTTTAAAAATAAGAAAAAGCAAATGGACCAACTGGCCAAAAAATCTAGCATTGTGCCATCACAGATATTTTATGATTCTATTTTTGAAGGCTGTAGAGGTGTGTGGTTGGGAGCGTACGGATGCATGCGCGCACACACGCACACGCACACGCACGCACATGCACACGCACACACGCACGCACGCACACGCATGCACACGTACACACACATGCACGCGCACGCACGCACACGTACACACACATGCACGCGCGCACGCGCACACGCACGCACACACGCACACGCACGCACGCACGCACGCACGCACGCACACACGCACGCACACGCACACACACACGCACGCGCGCACACACACACGCACACGTACACACACACACGCGCACGCACGCACGCACGCACACGTACGCACACACACGCACGCACACGTACGCACACACATGCACGCGCACGCACACACACGCACGCGCACACGCACGCACGCACACGCACGCACACACACATACACGCACGCACGCACGCACGCACGCACACACACACACACGCACGCACACACACACACACACACGCACGCACACGCACGCACGCACACACACACGCACGCACGCTTCTTTATCAGAGCCTGCCACTGATCGCTTTGCCTAATTACTCTCTCACCTCCAGCAGGCATCAGAGTTTCCATGGAAACCACCTCCCTTTGTGACACACTACCTGAGACCAGCCCGGGGGTTGCGGGCCTGTGATTGGCTAAGAGCAGCCCAGAGGTGCAGGCCTGTGATTGGCTACGAGCAGCCCAGCGGTGCGGGCCTGTGATTGGCTACGAGCAGCCCGGAGGTGGTGCAGGCCTGTGATTGGCTACGAGCAGCCCGGGGGCGGTGCAGGCCTGCGATTGGCTACGAGCAGCCCGGGGGTGCAGAGAGGGACGATTTTCAAATGACACTTTGATGGAGTTTTAGCGCCTCTCCTTCCGCCTCCAAATCGCGCCCGTTGTCATTTTTATGCTGATTTATGTATTCCATCATCTGCTTACGCATTTCAAGTGGAGCGCTTGTTCTGCAGGTTTGGCACCGGGCCCCACAAGGCTGCCTGCAGTGTCGCTTTCCCTCAGAAAGCTGAACACTGCGCTTTGCAGAGGCCTGTGTGTGGAGCTTCCCCAAATATCAACTGATGTCAACAACACAGCGTACGGGACGTGCCCCGAATACCGGAGGCGAGCTTTGATTTTGGGGAGGGGGGGGGGGGGGGGCTTTTGTTGCTCTGAGGGGGGTTAAACTGCTGCAGTCTCTCCTGGGACAGTTACTACACAGCCTCCTAGCATCTCTGATAGCTACCGCAACCACAGCTGTGAGCTGCATGCTACTACACGCTTAACGATTAAAGCACCGAAACAAAACAAAACAAAACAAAACACAGGCGAGCGTAATGCAGCACCGTGGCACAGGTGGTAATGCGGAACGATGGCTGGGGAATTAGCCTTGTAACTCGGAGGTTGCGGGTTTGATTCCCAGCTGGTGCTCAACCTGAATCATTTCAGTGAAAAATCCTACCGTATAAACGCTGTATGTTTCATAGTAAAAAGGAGACTGTGCAAGTTTCTCTAGAAAGTCTCTCTGTTCAGAAGCATCTGTATTTAAGGAGAAAAATTAAATAAATCACACCTCATATGTCCAATAGTACACTATCACCGGAGAGCTGTCATCGTTTGTTTTATTTTTAAAAATAAAAAAAAGGTCACATGACCGTTCCTCTCATTTTAATAGCGAGGAGAAGACGGCGGGCGGTAACCGCGCCTTCCTCACGCGAGAGGAAGAGCCGCCATTGCGCCCGGCGTGGACGCCTGAGCGCGGGGACGCCGCGACGTGTAATTACGATCAGAACCCCCCCCCCCCCCCCGTATCAAACCGCCACAGCTCACGGCTGCCCCGGTGGATAGGGCGCGGCGTAGCGGCCGTAGTCACGGTAACGGGGAAGCAGAAAGGTTGCCCCTCCCGCCTCCTGCCCCCTCTGCCCCTGCCCCTGCCCGGCACGGCACGGCACGGCTCGCCGGGCCCGAGGAACGAGCCCCCGCTCATCTCCCTCATAATTGCGTGGTGAATATTTAATACCCCTTCCACTCTGGCGATAATGGAACGGCGAATCACCGTGAGGCCTTCGGCGGGGGCTAAAAATAAGGCGCGCGGCTCTCCGCCTGAAATATTGATGCGCGATGCGTGCGCGAGGATAATACTAATATTTAGTTTTTACTTCCTGGGCGCAGAAACTACGAAGAGCGAGCGGAAGGTTTCGCTTCGACGGAGAGTTTGGAGAGTCGTCACGGCGCTAACGCGGTTAGCCTACGAGCAGCCGGCCTCTGTCCGCTTCGCGTACGGAGCGCGGGCGGCCGTTAGCTTGGACGCTGACCACCGTTTCTTGTTGACCGTTTTCTTTTTGATTGGGACAGTAAAAAAAAAAAAAAAAAAATGTACTCGGCTTCTGGAAAAAAAAAAAAAGAAAACCGAAAACTCAAAGCTGATTAGGCTGAGTCACTCCTAAATCAAAACCCTGAGGGAGGGGAGAGAGGGACCGTGCGGCGTAGTCTTTAGGGTGGCCGAATCCCGTACTGTCATTCCATCCCACCTCCATCTCTGCCTCCGCTTCCCCTCCTTCTGAATAAAGTGGAGAAAACGCAGAGGGAAGGGGGGGGGGGGGGGGGACGACTGTCCGCTCTCTCCCCCCTATTAAAAAAACAGCAAGAGAATAATGGCGCCTCTCCCCTGTGAGGTAAGAGGCGTGCGCTAAATGTTTTATAAACCCCCCCATTACCGCTGGACCTGCTGGCTGGCAGCTTCCTAAGGCCCCTGGGTGTCAGGCCTGTGAGCTCATACCAGACAGGCCCGCTGCATTTACAGCCTTGAGTAGCGCACTCTACCCCCGCCCGCTCCACAAAAAACCTCAGGGGCACAGAAAACGAATGCGATAAAAAAAAAGAGTAATAAATAAACAATCAGTAATAAACGTGATGCATGGAAATGTCCCGCAAACACTTATCTATCCGAAAAAGATAAAAATGCTAAAGGAAGCCATTCTTCCCAGGGTGCTATTTAAGCACGAATGTTGGCATAGAAACAGCCAACGTTTGGTTAGAGTGCTGCTGTCGACAGGCTCGAGTTCAGGAGGGAAAGCAGTGGCAGTAACCTCAGTGGGCACAGGATTCATTCACAATCACACAGCAGTTAGTTCCGGTCGAGCAATCTGATTGGACGAGAGGCATTCCACGAGCGCTGATATCACAGACATATTGCATATTTAATTAGATGAGGTTCTCTTTGGTTGTTAAATCACCTGTTCCAACGTACACTCTTTGACAGACATACAGTACAGCAGCACTGGAAGTTTTTACTGTAAGCTATCATTCCGCTTTGTTTATATAGGCTGCTGAAAAAAATGTTAGCTCAGGCTGACTGTTTACATGTCGCGTAGCAACATTTTCTGTTAATGGAATCCTAAAGGAGCTGTATTTGTTTGCGGAGCCAAACGAACAACAAAATCATAATCATAAATAGTTTATGGGGCAGTAGAGCTGCTGTATAAAAGCAGTATCGCCCTCGAGGCCGTGCTATTACGCTGTATATCACCACGCGGCCCGCGGCCTCGTCCCCACGACAACCCCGCCGACACACAGTATAACAGCACACCCTCTCGCGTGACACTGCTTAACCCTTTCAAGCGCAGGTTTTCTGGAATATTCTTATTTTCAAAATTCTAAGCCAGTGTTCCAGAACTCCGCTGACTTTCAGCCGCCAGCAGCGATCGTGAAATCAGAACGTTCGGTAAGGAACATTCTGGCCGCCCAATCCGTGATGTTGACTCCTCGAAGGGCCAATTAAACCCGCAGAAATTCGCCGGGGAGGAAGCGGGCGCAGCTGCGTGCGCGCGGCCAGGGGGGGAAACGACGGTATTGGCCACCCGCCTACCTGTGATATTGTGCTTGGAGGAACTGGAACTCGTCCTTGATCCGGTCGCAGGAGTCGGAGGTGGTGAATTTCAGCTGCTGGGACGAAGCCTGGGGGAACCAAACGGACGAAAATGCTGTCAATCGCGAGACGGGACACAATCAACAGCAGCGTCGGGACATAGACGGGCACACGGCGTCGGGGATGTCAAATCCCGGTCCAGAAAGTAAAAGTCCTCCCCGGTGTTTTGTTCCAGTCACCTGGATTTGCCAATTAGCACAATTCTTCAGCCAGGAGGCAGAAGCAATTAGTGAAATCAGCTGGCTGAGTTTATTGGTTGAAGAAACACCATGACAGAACTTTTAATGTCTCACACTTGGACTTTCCACCTGTGCTAGGCATACAGTATTCAGACTGCTTATAGTGCTGGTATTGTAATGTTAATATGCCAATAACAGATAAAACAGACAAAGTAACTTGCAAGCCTTTGCTGTAGTGGCTAACCAATCCTGTTCCTTAAGATGTACCGTCCCGTAAGTAACGCTAACAAAACGCACCTCATACGACAGCAGAGATCTGGGTGAGCTGCTAATCAGAAGAATCAGGCGAGCCACATTAAGGTTGAACTGAAAACCTGCAGGATGGGAGATCTCCTGGAACAGGACTGGTCAACGGTCAACACTGTCCTACAGAACACAAACCATTTTTGAAAAAAAAAAAAAAAAAAAAAAAAAAAAAAAAAAAAAAAAAAAAAAAAAAAGAGTCAGGAATTAAGAGCGTACTCCAGGCCCGACCCCTCACACATGACCCCTCACACTGGGTGAACGAGAGGGGCGTAGACTGGAGGGAAGTGTCGCTACGCCCAGATCAGACTCTGTGAAAGGCCCTGGTGTGTGAGACACGAGCGCCGCTCTCTTAGAGGAGAAACCCGCGGTGCTGAGGTGACCGGGGGGGGGGCGCTCCACACGAAAGAACACTGGAGAGAAACATCCATCAAAACACTGACGCTTTTACAGGGACCCTGCTGCTACTGAAGAGCACCGCTCTGCTGCAGCCTGTTATTCTCCTCCCCCACACACACACACACACACACACTATACGCACACTGTACACACACACACACACACACACACACACACACACTATACACACACACTATACACACACACACACACACACTATACACACACACAATATACACACACTATACACACACACACACTACACACACAATATATACACACACGTACACTATACATACACACACACACAATATACACACACTATACGCACAAACACACACTATACACACAAACACAAACACACACACACACACACATTATATACACACACACACACACACACACACAAAACGCACACACACACTACACACACACACACACACACACACACACATACACACATTATATACACACACACACTACACACACACACACACTATACACACATGCACAAACGCACGCACACACACTATACACACACATACACACACACATTCACGCACACACAGACAGACAGACAGACAGACACACACACACACACACACACACACACACACACAGACGTGCACGCACACACACGCGTGCGCACACACACGCGTGCGCACACACACACGCGTGCGCACAGACAGACACACACGTGCGCACACACACACACGCACGCACACACACACACGCACGCGCATGCACACAAACACACACAGCTACATGTAGCGAGCTGAGCTCTAGTTTTTTTCGGAGACTACACAGCTCCCGCAGTGATTGAAACGTGGCTCAGGCCGGCCGCAGGAAGCAGGGCCCGCGCCAGCTCATTAGAGGAACTCCGGGAGAAGGTAATAGAGAGGAAGTGTTTGGCATCCGGTGCGGGCTGCCATTCTGCCATTCTTGCCAAACCCCTGGAGCTACCGCCGCCGCCCGCCGCTGCCACTCCAAACAGTCAGAGGGCCTCTCGTTCCCGTCCGCGGGCCAAAGCCGGCGCGTAGAAACGCTTAAAACGCCGTAGGTTCCAGAGGCAAACCGCCTCGGGTGGCGCTTCACCAAGACGACTTCACCAAGGCTTTTCAAACCGAAACTTGGGCCCCGCCGCACTGCCCCCGCCCCCGCCCCCCCCCGCCCCCCTCCCCCTCCCCCCCCCCCCCAGGGTTTAAGGTGTCACCGCCGCGCCCGAAAATCTAAAAGCACTGAAGGAGAACGTTCAGACGATGCCCAGGGGGGGCGTGAGCGTCCTCCGCCACCTCACCACAGCAACATCACAAATTACCACGTCACCTACAGAAGATGAAAGGATGTTTACTTCCGTCCCCCCCCCCCCCCCCCATACACACCTTCTAAACTGAAGCTGTCCACACTGGGGAGTCATTCCACGGGGAATCTCTTAAGTGCGCCTTTTTACCAGGTTGAAGTTTGGGACGCGCCGCGCGTGTAATTGGGAGGAAAATTGCAGCGAGTGCGTCAGCAGGGAATATCAGCCGGGGCGGTGTGGAGCAGTGTTCAGGAGGAGGAGGTGTCTGACAGGGGAGGAGGTCTCGGAGAGGAGGAGGAGGTCTGTAGGCTACTGTTAACACCTCCTCATGCGGAGAGATCAACTGGCTGAGAGGCGTCACTCTTAGAGATTCACATTAAAGCCTGGAGATCCACACACACACACACAACACGCATGCACATACAGGCATACGCGCACAGATGCACATACACACACAACAACCTCAGACACGTACACGTACACGCACACACACATACATGCACACACACACACATTCAAGCACACATACAAACACATGCACCACACACGCACAAACGCACACAAAAACCTCAGACACACACACACACACATGCACACACGCACGAACACACACACACACACACACACGAACCTCAGACACATGCAAGCACACACACACACACCTCAGACACAGCCATAATTCAATTGGGCTCCAGTCCTGTGAGATGCAATTAAGGCTTAAGAAGCTCGGTGCTCTGGTGCGCTGACTGAGAGCTTCTCCGCAGCCTAAACGAGACTCATCATCTCAGCAAATTACACCCCCTGGAAAAAAAATAATCATAGTTTACGGCCCCAGTCAATTCCTCTTAAGGCCTAATGTCTTTATCCTAAAACGCGGACCGCGAAGACGGAAACGTTCCGGATCCTTCCGCAAGGCTGGGTCTGGGACTGCATGCGGAGGAAGAGAGCGGGCGGGCGAAATCAGCGCCAAACCCGCGGCCCGCGTGCATTAACAACAGGGGCGTAGACCTCAGGCCTCACCACGACAGGACGCCATTTTGGTTCTCGAAGCAACGGTTCAATATTTTCGGTAGCATCGCAAATTTTGCTACGATACGATCCGATATAGTGAGAAACGGTTGATGTATATGATCCGCTGACACAATCCTGTCACTATTCAAGAAACGACAGCATTTAGCATTTATTTCAACATTCCCTTACATTTACATGCGTTGACTACGCGCTCTTACTCAGAGCAAAGCAATGGGAAACATCTAAATATGTGCTCAAAACGTTAGCATGTCTGACCTCCATCTTGTTTACACTGTGTAGATATGTAAAGCACACGGTCATGTTCTCTAAATCTTTTCCGAATATGACCTTCCTTCACACAGACGGCAGAGCCGTAGGTAGCGTAGCATCGCAGTTGGGTAGCCGACCTTCTTAACTCTGAGGTCACCGGCTCGCCTCCCAGGTGTGCTGCCGCTGCCGTACCCTCGAGCGAGATGCTTAACCTGGCCGGCTTCAGGTGAACGCCCAGCCGTGGAAAAAGGGCCGCGTTTAAAGCACGTAAAACTGTGCAAGTCGCTTTTTTGGCTAAGAGCGTGCGCTGAATGCCAACAGTGTTTTTTTTTCCCCGTTTCTCCAAACTTTGCAGCGCTCAGATTTGCGAAGGCCAGCTCGCTGCTTTAAAACCCGCACTCCCGACGCCGTTCTTGCCGCTTCCCAGAAGCCGCCGGCGCCGCACGGTGACAAGAAAACCGCGACGGACAAAAAAAACCGCGATCTGTCGCCGGTCCTGAACAGCGCTCAACCCGTTCGGTTTCCGAGGCGGCTCCAACTCACGAACGAGCGTAGCCTGTTTCAGCGGCGCGCGTCAGAAAAGAGCGGGAAAAAAAAACGGATGAATCGAGCGGCTCGAGAACGGCGGCTGAAACGCCCCCTGACGCAGGAGCGGAGGAGATGAACGACTCTTTTATGGCTCCGGGTGAGCGGCGAGGAGCAGGTGCAACAGCGTTTTCCGGAAGGGGAAACTAATCCCGCTTAACGCATCGTTACCTTCTCCGAACATCGCAGGCCTCTCTACGGGAATCCCCGTCCAATCAGGAGCCGGCCGGACGCCAAAATCAAAACCTAACGACTGCGAAGCGATATCACCATCCGTCCAGGACAACACGTTACAATACAATCCCACTGCCCAACCAGTCAAAATGGCGTCATATCAGAAGTCCTCATTTTACAGATTTAGCGGAAAATATGCCCAACGTCCTTATTTTACAGATTCAGTAAATAATATGCCAGAAGTTCTTATTTTATGGATTCAGTTAAAAAATATGGCAAAAATCCTTGTTTTACAGATTCAGTGAATAATGTCAAGAGTCCTTATTTTACAAATTCAGTAAATAATATGCCAGAAGTCCTTATTTTATGGATTCAGTAAAGAATATGCCAGAAGTCGTTATTTTACAGGTTGAGTGGAAGGTGTGTCTAAATGAACAGCGGTCCCAGGCTGGGAGGGCTCTGGTCCTCGATGCTGGGGGGGTGGAGCTGAACTGCAGACAGGCACACTAATCCTGTTCTGGGCGGGAGGCAGAATTTGATTATTACCTCCATGGGCCGACCACAGCTTAGCCCTGACTTCAGCCTGCAAGCATAAGGCTGAGTGCCCCCATCATAAGGCCCGCTTCCCACAGACACACACACACACACACACATATACACATAGACACACACACACGCACACATATACACACACGCGCACACACACACACACACACATGCACGCACAAGCACACATATACACACACACACACACACACACACACACCACACATACACACACACGCGCGCGCGCGCGCACACATACATACATACACACACACACACACACACACACACACACACACACACACACACATATATACATATACATATACACACGTACAGGCGCACGCACACACACAGGCACACGCACACACACACACACACACACACACACAGAGGAACACAGAGACTGATGGGCAGGTTAGCAGTTAATAAGTCCTAAGCGGGAATGGGGGGGGAAGCTACGCAGTCATGAGCGAGATTAAAAAGCGTGCAGCGGAGGTGATTGTGCGAATGACTGATGGAGTGTTGTTAAAAACAGGGCGATTTCTCACCAGGGGCTTTAAAAAAAAAAAAAAAAAAACAAAAAAAAAAAAAAAAAAAAAAACGAGGGAGATGATTATTTCTCCATCTAAAAACGAACGACTGAGGCGAGCCGAGAACAGGCGGAAAGGGCCACGCCGCCGGAATGGTGGGATGCCGTCAGCGTTTTAACGGGGATAAAGTGGCCACTCGAGGCGGGCGGGCGGCGGGCGGGCGGGGGGAGCTAAAATGGCTGCTGTAATGAGCCTGGTTCTGGTTCTGGTTCTGGTTCAGAGGGATTCACACGGCTGTGCTTTGGGCCCAGCTCGGCGAGGGAGAGGTTCTCCTGCGTGGTCTGCACGGCCACGGCAACGGGTCTCAGGGCGGCCCTGGGGCTGGGGAGTCAGCACCCAACCTCCCCTACGCCCCGACTCCCCCCCCCCCCCCCCCCCACGGTGAGCCGCTCGTTCCAGACCAGCGCTTTGCTCCGAGGCACTGCCTCCCTGGCAAACACACTGCAGCTCCTGAATACTGATGCAGCTCCATCAGCCCCCACAAACTCACACACACACACTCACTCACCACTCACACACACACACACTCACCACTCATACACTCACACACACACACGCTCACACCACCCACCACACACACACACACTCACCACTCATACACACACAAACACACTCACTCACCACTCATACACACACTCACACACACTCGCGCACACACGTACACACAGTCACACACACGCACGCACACGCACGCACACACACACACACACACACACGCTCACACACGCAGTCACACACACCACCCACCACGCACGTGAACACACGTGCGCAGACGCACACACAATCTCTCCACAGTCAGATCTGCATGCACACATATGGCAGGCACATCAAAGGCTCACAAATACACGCACACACTCGCTCGCTCACACACACACACACACACGCTCACACACGCAGTCACACACACCACCCACCACGCACGTGAACACACGTGCGCAGACGCACACACAATCTCTCCACAGTCAGATCTGCATGCACACATATGGCAGGCACATCAAAGGCTCACAAATACACACACACACACACTCGCTCGCTCACACACACACACACACTCGCTCAGACACACACACACACACACTCGCTCGCTCACACACACTCGCTCACACACACACACTCACTCGACACACACACACACACACACACTCACTCAGACACACACACACACACACTCGCTCGCTCACACACACACACACTCGCTCACACACACACACACTCGCTCCACATGCTCAGATCTGCATGCACACATATGGCATGAAGGCACATCAAAGGACGCTCAGACAAACTCCGCCAACACAGATCACACACTGTGCTGCACGAGTCAACACACACACACACACACACACAGACAACACAGCAAAGAGGGGACATTTTCCCTGCCCCAAAAACAGCAGGAGGGGACACTACAGCACGTTCAGTACAAGCAATTTTACCCCCCACCACCACCACCACCACCAAAACCCCAGGTTCACTTGACTTGCTCGACAATGTAATACTTCAAATAAGATTCACTTCATGTAAATACTTCAATAAGAATATGCTTAATTATAACACAATATTATTATTTATCATTATTAATTATATGCTTAAATTTACACAATAATGTTGTGTGGCACGAAGCTTGAAACTTTAGAGTACGCAGCTCAAACCAGCCTAGACAGCAACCCCCTCAACCCCGAAAACCATTTTGCTGAAGGGTGCAAAGAGCCAAATAACAGGCGTGATTACGCTGGAAGTAAAATATTTCATTTAATGGGAACGTTCAGGCAAAATGGACTGAACGCTGTTCTTGCTGTACGTGATACTTAGGCCACTGCGTAGTTCTGTATTTGTAAGGCTGCAGTTTTGTCAGCAGCGGGGGATATAAGAGTGAAATGTGCAGTAATGCGTTTTCTGTAATTCTGTAATCACGGACTTGGCCCTCGAAAAAAAAAAAAAAGGAACGAAAAATTGGGCCCTGGAATACCCGCTTTCAAGTGGAACAGGGTCAGTCTGAGACGAAAATGGAAAACAATTTTCTTTTCCCTCCAAAAAAAAAGAAAGAAAAAAAACGCGAAATGAAAGGACTCGAACGGGATGGGGTCCCTCGGAGGTTTTGTCCAGAGAAACGAGGTACCAAACACTTCCGCACGTTCGCTGACGAAAGCAACGAACCGTACTGACCCCGCGCAATAAAGCATTTTACAAAACGAAAAATGCTCCCCTTACACTCTCTCACAGCTCCGTGTACGTAATAAAAGCTTAATCTAAAAACACGGAGCATTATGGGTATTATTCAATTCACAAAAGGATACAAAATGGCCACAACCAAGCTGGGAATTACAAGAAATATATCCGCAGCCAGATAGCCGTTCACCTTGTAAAACACCTCTAACCCTGTTATGTTCTTACGAACGAACACTTGCCAACGGTTCTGAAACTAAAGTTGAGTGTTAACACGGCCTCGTGCTCTTTAATTTGAATTCCCACTCCAGCTACAACCGATCTCAGCCTAAGGCTAGTTAACAAAAGGAACAAACGAAACGGAACAGCTGCTTTTAAAATAACGGCCTGAAAAAGCATCTGTTTCCTGCTGTGTGGCAGCATGTGGGGAAAAAAAGAAAACCTTATTATAATTCTCATTTTAACTGTTAAGGCTGTACTTTTCACAGAAATGAATCTCCGTGAGTTTTGAAGCACAAATTCAGGGCACACACTGAAAAATGGTCATCAGCTCAGTTTTTATTACTTTAATTTCTCGTAAATGCATTTATTCCAATTCTATGATGATTCAATGTTTTCTGGAGAAACAAATTATCTGTGACTTAACCCTCGGGAAGGCGGTTAGCCGGCTGTTCCAAGCACAAAGAAAACCAGAACCTTTAAATGGTCCGATTTATAAAGGGTTTTATTTCTCATCCCAGGCACTTGTAAACAAACACCCCGTTTATTGTGTTTTTTGTCATTCACAAAGTTCATAAAATTTACAGAACAAAGGGTGAAAGTCTAAACAAAATGGGGGGGCAGGGAACTAAATCTAAACAAAATGAACAAAATGGGGGGAGGGCTAGAAACTCTGAATTTACCGTTTTCCATTCAAATCCTACAAGACTCAAGTGGTCTTACAACTGTTTACTTTGTCTGTTCCAAAATGGAAGCAAAAACCAGACGTCCAGGCACACTCACTCGCCCAATTATACAGGATTTAAACCATACAAAAAAAATACTACTAATATACATCTCTTCAGCCTTCTAACACCATTAATAACCAAACAACATATGCAATCTGCATTGTGAACTGTGAGGTCATGATATATACATATCACACATGGCAGTATCACCATAGTTACGATATGGGGCCCAGCTTGTCTCCGTTATCGTCATAAAAGCGCCTCACTGCCGATTATGCGGGGACACGATCGACACTGTAACCCGTTAGAGCACAAGAGCACACGCCCCACTTTGGCTCCAGACCAGGGGTGGGCAATATATTTCA
Source organism: Anguilla japonica (assembly GCA_025169545.1). NCBI lineage: Eukaryota > Metazoa > Chordata > Actinopteri > Anguilliformes > Anguillidae > Anguilla > Anguilla japonica. Next base: position 7,990,433 of record CM045886.1, read on the forward strand.
CCAGGACTGGATCACCTGTCAGTCAGGCCAAAGGGGAGGGGCTTCCGCAAATAGGGACTGAACCACCTTGTCAGTCAGCCAAGGCAGAGGGGCTTCCTCTGCCTTCTTTCTCTAAGCAGGCATTGCACCTCAGTCTGATTTGCTACTATCCCATGCTCCATCTTTATAGAAGAGGGGCTTTTCCTTCACCTGCCCCAGCACATGACTACAGCGACTGCATCATCATCCAAAATGTGTCTGCGTCCTACCACGTATCCAACCCTCTCCCTGTAAACAGTATCTGCAAGTCTGCAACTCCTCTTGACTGGGCATCAGATGCCTTCGTTTGACCTGCACCTCCAGCTCAAGCATCTCACCGCTTGCCTTACGATGTCATTCGACGCCATTTCTGTTTCTCACTTGTTTTAGAGGCGGGCTCTCTCCCCATTCCTCTTCACGTCTGTAATGTTTGATACATCATGTTTAAAAATATGGATTGCTTTTCAGTCGATATTAATCGCTTTCAGGCAACTCCTTCAGAGCGTCGTACTAGCAAAATACGATTCATTTTTTAAAACTGAAAACAAGCGGCACTGAAAAGACACACAAGAAAATTCTATTTGCAATACAAAACTTGTTACGTTCATAAATCAGTCCAGTCTTTTGCCATTCAAAAACACTTAAATACATAATAGGCCCTAATCCCTTTGAGGGAGTAACCTTTTAAGCTAAAACATCTACGAACAATTTGTAAAAAAAAAAAAAATTTTTTTTTAAAAAAAAAGGAAAAACTTCAGGTAATGCAAGACTCGTTTAGCGGTGGTGGTTAGCCTCCTGCTCTCTCTCCATTAATAGCCCTGCGGTGAGAACGAAGGCTAGCTCCACCGACCGTTTTTGAAAAACAAAATGTTTCACTTTCCTCCAGAATGAAAACGATGCGGAAAAAGGTTAACGCTTAAGTACGCTAGCATTTCCTTCCGCGTGCGCGCGACCGCGCACACATGCACAATGCCCAGCAGCTTCATTAGCCCTGGGAGAGGGACACGGCACGCCAGGAAGTCACTGAGAGATGCTAAAGTGTGTCTGCGGTTTGTTTCTCATTCACCCCGACTCCAGCTCTCCCGCATTCTGCCTTCCTGTTCCACGGGCTAACGCTCTCGGTGTTTCTCTCTCTCTGTACTCCTGGATTCGCACGGTTTGTATTAATGAGACCATGTGTCTGGACACTCCGCTAATCTGGACACATTTTAGAGCTAAGAGGAGACGATGTGTGTGTGTGGGAGTGTGGAGTGTGTGCGCGTGTCTGCATGCGTGGACATGCGTGTGTGTGTGGTGATTGTGTGCGTGGGCATGCATGTAGTGTGTGTGTGCGCACATGCGTGTGGTGTGTGCGCATGCAGAGTGTGCACGCGCGAGCGCATGTGTGTGTGTGTGGTGTGTGTGTGCGTGTGTAAGGAGTGTGTGTGTGTGTGTGTGTGCGTGCGTGTGTGTAAGGAGTGTGTGTGTGTGTGTGCGCAGTGACTGCGAGCGAATGTGTGTGTGTGTGCGTGGTGTGTGTGCGTGTGCTCAGTGACTGTGAGCGCATGCGTGTGTGTGTGTGTGTGTGTGTGCGCGTGTGTGTAAGGAGTGTGTGTATGGGTGTGTGTGTGTGCGTGTGTGTAAGGAGTGTGTGTGTGTGTGTGTGTGTAAGGAGTGTGTGTGTGTAAGGAGTGTGTGCGTGCTGAAGAGCAGCGGGAGTTCCTGGCAGTTCTTTGGCCTCCCACCGTCAGAAATCAATTTGAGCGACCCGCTACAAAAATCAATATCACCTGTGACCTGTGAGAGCCCCCCCCCTCCCCCCACCCCCCCGGGGGCGGCGGCTTACAGAGCAGCCTGATTGTCATGCAAATGAGCAGCCGTGCCCTTAATGACACAGACATCTGCTGTGCTCTGCGTGTCAACACCGCCATTCAATTTGTTCCCTCGGAAACAAAAAAAGAGGATAAGACCCAGGAGGCTGCGGATGTGTGTGTGTGTGTGTGTGCGTGCGTGTGTGTGTGCGGATGCGACTGTGTGTGTGTCTGTCTGCGTGTGTGTGCGTGACTATGTGTTCATCTGCGTGTGCACGTGTGTGTGACTGTGTGTGTGTGTAACTGTCTATGTACGTGTGTGTGTGTGTGTGTGTGTGTGTGAGTGACTGTGTGTGTGCGTATAGCTGTGTGCGTGTGTGTCTGTGTGAATGAATGGGTGTGTGCGTGCGTGTGACTGTGTAAGCGTGTGTGTGTGCGTGTGTGACTGTGTAAGCGTGTGTGTGTGTGTGTGTGCATCTGTGTGAGTCAATGTGTGCGTGTGGCTGTGTGAGTGAATGTGTGTGTGTGGCTGTGTGTGTGTGTCTGTTTAAATGTGACTGCCTGTGTGTGCGTGTCTGTTTGAATGTGACTGCCTGTGTGTGTGCGTATAGCTGTGTGTGCGTGTGTCTATGTGAATGAATGTGTGTGTGCGCGCGTGTGGCTGTGTGTGTGTGTGAGACTGTCCATGTGTGCGTGTGGCTGTGTAAGCGTGTGTGTGTGCATCTGTGTGAGTGAATGTGTGTGTGCGTGTCTGTTTGCATGTGACTGCCTGTGTGTGCGTGTCTGTTTGAATGTGACTGCCTGTGTGTGCGTGTCTGTTTGAATGTGACTGCGTGTGTGTGTGTGTGTGTGTGTGCGTGTCTGTTTGAATGTGACTGCCTGTGTGTGCGTGTCTGTTTGAATGTGACTGCGTGTGTGTGTGTGTGTGCATGCCTGTTTGAATGTGACTGCGTGTGTGTGTGCGTGTGTGCGTGTCTGTTTGAATGTGACTGCGTGTGTGCGCGTGTCAGTTTGAATGTGACTGCGTGCGTTCGTGTGTGTGTGCGCGTGCGTGTGGCTGTGTGTGTGTGTGTGTGTGAGTGTCTGTTTCAATGTGACTGCCTGTGTGTGCGTGTCTGTTTGAATGTGACTGCGTGTGTGTGTGTGTGTGCATGCCTGTTTGAATGTGACTGCGTGTGTGTGTGTGTGTGCGTGCCTGTTTGAATGTGACTGCGTGTGTGTGCGTGTCTGTTTGAATGTGACTGCGTGTGTGTGTGTGTGTGTGTGTGTGCGTGCGTGTCTGTGTGCATGTGGCTGCGTGTGCGTCTTCACTGACAGTGATAAAGTGTGTCTGTGTGTATCATTATTACTGAATCCGGGCGTGTGACAGCTCGGCGATTAGAATGAAATGTGAATGTGTGCATCATTATTACGGCAATGCAGTGCAGCGGCGGGAGGGGGAAAAAACGGGAGGCTGAGGACAGACAGTATCTTTGTAATTGTGTGCGTGTGTGTGCGCGCGTGTGTGTGCATCTGTGCGCGCGTGTCTGTGTGTAGGCAGAGAAAAGACAATGCTCAATGTATGCACCTCAACAAAGAAAAGCATTGGAGTGCTCTGAATACAACCGTGTGTGTGTGTATATACATATATATATGTATGAGTGTTTGTGTGTGAGAGGGGAAAAGATTGTGTGTGTGTGTGTGTGTGTGTGTGCATGCATGCAGGCAGTTATACAGAAAAGGCAACGCTCAATATATGCATCTCAACATACAAGAAATGCACTGGACCACTCTGAATACAAATGTGTGTATGCATGTGCTTGAGTGTGTTTGTGCGTGAGAGAGAGTGTGTGCATGCGTATATACGTGTTCGAGTGTAGCTGTTTGTGTGTGTGGATGGGTGTATGAGAGCGCGTGTGTGTGTATGTATGTGGTGTGTTTGTGTGCGTGTGCGCGCGCGCATGCTCTGGTGTGTGCGTGTGTGTGTGTGCGTGTGTGTGTATGTGCGTGTGTGCGCGCGTGCTCTGGTGTGTGCGTGTGTGTGTGTGTATGTGGGGTGTTTGTGTGCGTGTGTGCGTGTGTGCGTGTGTGTATGTGTGCGTGTGTGCGCGCGTGCTCTGGTGTGTGCGTGTGTGTGTGTGTATGTGGGGTGTTTGTGTGCGTGTGTGCGTGTGTGTATGTGTGTGTGTGTGCGCGCGTGCTCTGGTGTGTGCGTGTGTGTATGCATGTGGGGTGTGTGCGTGTGTGCATGCATGCGTGCGTGTATGAGGAAGGAAGAGAGGGAGAGGGGAGGGAGGGAGGGAGAGTTTGTTTAGTGGGAGAGGCTAGGGACCGGGGGGATTAACCTTTCCCCAGCTGGGGGCTTTTCAACAAAGGCTGGGGGCTGTGCTGTTAATTCAAGTGGGCTTAATAACGCCTCCACACCCCCTGCCCCCCCCCCCCTCACTCCCCCCCCACCCCCCCCAAGCCCACCACCACTACATCGCACCCGGGAGGAAGTGCAGAATAGAGACAGGCAAGCACAGTGTGTGTGGCCTGGTGCCAGGGGAAAAAAAAAAAAGACACAAAACACAGGGCTCGCTGCTTTCGATGCTCGCTGCTCCCCCCCCCTCCTCCCCATGCCCCAACCCCCCCCCCCCCCCCACCCCCACCAAAATATAATTCCAAATGATTCCAAACGCGCTCACGGATATGTGCGACTCCAAACGTTCTGATTCGTTATGCGTGGAGATCCCCGTTTTACGGTGGATTTGGGATTCTTCTAACCCGACAGCACAAAAGCCACGGCTTTAGAGGGGAGCAGGGAGGAGACGGGGGTTTGGTAATGGGGGGGGGTCATGTCATAAGAGGCAGCCTTACACGTGTGTGTGTGTGTGTGTGTGTGTGCGTGTGCGTGCGCGTATATGTGTGTGTGTAAGTGTGTCTGGCGGTCAGGCTCATCAATCTAAAGAGAATAAATCAAACAGCCTGCCTGAACTAGGGACCTGGACAAGAGCGTACGATCAAAGCACAAAGACGCTGAAAACTGGTTGTGCAAATACAGGTCATGATGAGGTCAAAGTTCAAATGCAAACTCCTTTAGTTCATACACCTGAAAGGGAGCAAATCAGGAGAGATCCCAATTATGGGTGCACGTCATTCCAGTAAATTCCAGCAGACTGAGTGGCTGACTGATCCTCACCCAGGGTCATCGGCCTGTCACACTCACATGCACACATTGTCATTGTGTTTTTTTGACGGGGGTGTTGCACTGTAGAAGATTCGACAAGAGCCAAAATGCGCGCAGACGGAACCCCGGAGTCCCGGGACAAACGAGCCGCGGTAACGGGAGGCGGGACCGAAGGGTCTGGCGGGGACGTTTCGCGGTAATGCGATCATCCTGATCCACTCCGGGCTTCGCCGAGATTACCAAGTTTCATCCGCAAACCCAGTTAGAGAAGGGAAGCAGTCGACTCAGCCCGGCTGTGCACCCGCGCTACGACCAACTGAAGTGGTGAGGAAATGAAGGTCATCGCCGCTTCAGGTGGCAAAACGGCGAACGTTAATAAGGCGTTTACCCACAAATATTTAAATAAAGACCGGCCAGGGACAATAAACGAGGGCTTTGAACCGACGAGACTGTGAGAAACGAATTTCTTCAGGCACGTTAACTGCCAGACCCCCCCCCAATCTCTCACGCTCATGTCTTTGACTTCCTCATCTTTCCAAATGCCCCTGTACAACCTGTCTTCCCTGCAGATGACAGATTGTTCTGGAAGAGGGGGGGGGTTGAAAAAAAAGACCTGCTTACACTTTGAGGGTCGAGCGATCCAGCGCGCTGGGGGGAAAAGCGTGGCGTTAAATCCATAATCCCCCGCCACCCCCCTGCCCCCCCCCCCCCACCCCCACCCCTGCTTAATCCCGTGTGCGGGCGGGTCTTATTACTCCAATAAAGTGGCATAAGGGAATTTAATTGGATTAGAGCACAGCGGGGGCGGGACCCCACAGAGGCCCGCCCCCTGCTCAGGGGCGTACTGAAGCGTACCTGAAGAGCAGGGGGTGAGCCTCCGCCAGCTTAGCCCCGCCCACCCCCACAAAAACCCCATACCTGAACGAGGGAGTGTGTGTAAAGGGGCGGGGCTCCGGGGGGGGGGGGGGGTGGTCCGATTCCATTTCAATTCAGGAAAGGAACCGAAATTCTACTCGCAAATCGAAGAAGAAAAAAAAAAAGGCCACAATTTTCTATGAGGATTATCTTCTTTTTTTTTTTTTTTTTAAATGAATAAGTTGAATTTTAATTTATTTTCCTGAATCGACTGAACCAGAATGGGATTCTCCCCCCCCCCCCCCCCCCCCTTCCCGGTTACCGCGGAAAGCCCAAGAGCACTGGCTCTCCGTATCAGATCGAGTGGCCTTTTGAGACTCAGTAGGAACAGCTGAGTCTGTCACACAATTATAAGCCTCTTTGTCCAATAGTTCTTTATGATTGGGGGGGGGCGGGGAATAAAAAAATCAATCCTACCTACTGAATCGCATGCCACTCTCAAAACAAGCAAAGCCAAAGCACTGTTGTTGTATGTCAATAGGGGCCTGGCGACATTCAGGCAAACAGCCTGGGCACGCTCGCCACTTCCATAACAACGTCACGGTAACCGTCCCTACGCCACAGCCGAGGACCCTCGGCAGGCGCCATGGCAACAAAACTGCCCTTTTTTCCCCCCCCCGATGCCAGCGTAAGCTCTCGTGTTCTATTTTTTTTTCCTGGAATCGAGCTCGCGGACAACGGACGTCCGAGATCCTTAAGAAAATCCAAAAACACTTCACTTAATGAAGTGCCGCCATTTTCAGCGTAATTACTTCAAGAGCGGCCGACGCTCACTTAACATGATTTCAGATGTGCAGATATGGGCATGCTCTCAGACTACCGAGTTTCAGAACTTGTCCAGTGGTTGGGTAGACTGTTTCATCAGAGTGCCTAAACGCATTGCACAGGCATACAGGTCTCCATGTAATCTTCTTTAGGTTCTGATCACCTTAAAAGGTTTTCGCTAATGATGTGGGTTCACAGAATGCACTACTCCAGCAGTGAATGACATCGCAGTTCCCAGAAAACCCTGCATTCTTTAAGGAGGGCAGAGACCATCATGGTCTATAGGATTTGGAATGTTTTAAAATCAATTTACAGAACAGTGGGGGGGGGGGGGGGGGTCGCTCCTTATAACACTGAGCAGTCTTTATTGGCTACGTGGCCTTCTGTCTGCCTTTAAGCCACCATCTCTGCATGCGAGAGAGCTGCCACATATACGGAACCAGCATCCCCAAAGGAGCATCAGTCTGTACTCGGAACAGGACTATCGGGGCAAATATGAAAGCAGAGTGAACTGGGCAATTTCAAACTCCAGTCCTCCACCAGCTGGGTTGGCAGGCGAACTCTGAGCAGGAAACAGAGCAGTCCACTGTAAATCAGGCAGGTGACAAGCTAGGCTACATAACCCCTCCCCACACACACACACACACACACAACCATACAATATGAAGATTCACGTTTACGCGGCACTTTACATCAATGGTTGACATACATTTTCAAAGACGTTTGTTGTCACATAATGGTGCCATTTGCAAAGAGGAGCAACCAGCCTGCTAGCACACCACCGCCTTTCTAGGCACATTACCCGCCCACAAACTGTGACTGATGTGAGTTTGCGTAGTGCTAGAAGTTTCCGCTGGTTTAATTTCCTGCATATCTGTACTACAAATCCAGCTCATCACCAAACAAAATAATTACTGAATATCATTCCGGGTCCCAGTAACGGATCAGTAGTGGAAAGAACGGCACATCTGCAAAATGAAGCACAGCTCCGTCGCATGAAGCCTCCTACTCGATTCTAGAATGTCACTTACTGAGGCATCGCTTAGAAACAAAAAAGAGAAAAGAGAAGAGAGAAAAAAAAAAGCATTGCGAGAAGTTTGATTTGGTTCAGTTAAGAGTGAACTGTTTGAGGTCAATGGGATGGATGATTCAGGCCTAGTTTCAGTGTTATTGAAAAAAAAAAAAATATATATATATAGTTACCCGACAGGAGTGCAGACTACAGCATCTCTCACCTATAATGTGTTAATGTTCATTTGAATGAATGGATTTGCTAACGCACTTGTTTCGGGGAGTGTTACAATTCATTCAACACCTCTGAAGCCCCTGGGGCTAAAAATCAGCTCCAACATTAGCATTCAGAGTAGGTAAATAAAGAGGCACATCTTAATTCTGATGGTGCACGTGAGAGATATCGACAGGGTTTAAGACTCAATAATGCCATTTCAAGTGATCTGCTCTTATAGACCACCTCTGTACTGAAAGAACTCAGGAAAAAAACAGATCTAGTGCCATCCAAATGCCAACATGGTTTCACAGCCGGTTCTCCAACAAAACTGCCCGTACACCAAACCGTAGATCTGCACATTTTCTTCAATCGAGGGCGGAGGTCAGTTCTACTTCTATTCAGTCAATGGTGCACATAAACAGAAATTCCATTCACAAACTAAAAAAAAAATTCCACAATGCTCCATGTGGATTTCTCCAATTCACTGAATTTCTATCCATTTCATGGAATTAACCCCCTGACTGCAATCATAGTTCCTCTTAACTTCGAAAATTAGCCCACAGCATTCCCCCATTGTAGACCAGGCCTACTAACTCCACACATACTGTCGTGATTTTTACCTTGCTACTGCAAGGAGTTCAAAAAGCAGTACCACAGATTTAGAGGCACATTGTTTTTCTTAACAGTAGTCAGATATTTATTCATTTATTTTCAAGTAAGATTTAGGCTACTGGCACAATATCAAAAATATTTGCTTTTAACACTAAACACTACTAGTGGCCACAGATTTAAGCTACCTCTGAATGTTTTTTTAATTTTTAAAAAAATTATGCAGTGTGGTCATTATTTTATGAAGAGGCCCAAGGTAGTGACAGAGAAATATTTTACTTAATTTTACCTCTAGTCCAAGTACCTGCTGCCTGGCTATATTTTAAACAGTCACTGTAAAAGGTGTGGAACACTTTTAGGTAGTACGACGTTTCAGTGTGCATCTCTACACAGTTCACGGGCTTCTACACAGGACACAGGTTGTTACACAGGAAAACAGCTAAATAGCTAAACAGCTGTGTCCACAGGGCGACACAGGCATATCAGCTGCTGTGCAACACCAATAAAAGTACCAAAAAAACAACAACAAAAGGGTTGTCACTTCAGGAAATAAGACAGCTATGATTGTTTTTTTTTTTTTGTTTTTTTTTTAATAATTATTCCGCAGTCCGTATGTGGTACACTTCGCTAAGAGAATCATCTCAATTATGTAATTGCTGGCCGTCCACCCAATTCTTTAAGAAAAACAGGGCAAGGCATACTTCAGGTGGCATATTTTACATTTTTAACTACTGGCAAAACGCAATCTGTAAGCAGTTGATGCTTTCCAAATACGCCTTTGGCCTGGTGGCGAAGCAGGAAAAAAATCCAACGTTTTTCAGTACACACTGGAATACTTCATCCTCCATTTAAACTGAACACACATTTAGTCTCATACCTGTTCTCTTTACGCACATCCGAGAAAAGGAACAACTGCGCTACTTTTTTTTGTAAATGGAGTGCCAATTAAATAATTACAAATGCATCAACACAACGTGATAGTGAAATTTTTATTTCATTCGATAGCTGGCTAACCAACTAATTACTGCGCATCTCAAGTATAGCGGAATTACCCACATTGCAGCTACTCGTGGTTAAACCACATAAAATGTGCGTCGAGGTGTAGTACAGAAGACTAAACACGCATAACTGAATGAAAAACTGATAAATTACTGAATAATGTTAGTCTTGCTGACTAATATAAGTAAGCCGTCTTTCAAGTACCACTGGCTACAAAAAAAATATTTTGTAACAAAGGAGCACACGGTCGTTACCTGCAACTCTTTACCCACCTCGCAAAGCGTGTGCAACTTGTGATCTGAAATTTCTAAGATGACTAAATAAGAGTCAGCCATCAATAATTATCTGAACTAGAATTTAGCATTAGCATATTATAGCATCGCGTGCTCGTGCTAGTTAGCGCAGTGTGAAAAGTATCACCAGAGACCATTTAGCCAACGTGAGCCATAATTCAAAATACAGCCATTTTGTAGGCTAGCTAACGTAGAAATATTCGTGGGAAATGCTACTGAAGTCACCATTTATTCCGTGTTCCAAAATGTCCTAGCTACTGCTAATACACCTCCATTTAGCCGCAATTAAGATAAGTTAGCTACCTAGAAGTTAATAGAAAAGTTTTGACAGTCTCTTATTGGCAACCACCTGGCTGGTTGGCCAGTAAGCCAACTACCGTGATAGTTAGCAGCACGTCACATAGCAAAATACTGCTACCGAAAAAACAACTAAGTCCTTCACTATAGCTATTCACCTAGCGCCAAGCTATCCAAAAAACCTTGGACAGTGAACGTTAGCATGCTCCACATCTCATGCGACGTTAGCTAGTTACGATGCTACCAAGGGGCATTTGCAACACAGACGTTAGTGGCGGCTACCATTATAACGTCATGACTACCCGTTTATAATCTAAGCGATCTAGGTCTAATGAATTAGCGTTAGCTGGCAGCTAGATGACTTGCTAGCTAACCTTTTCGGACTTGCTATACATTTGCGATTATGTTAGCTTGTCGGCTAGGTACCACTTTAACAATGGGTCTTGGTTTACAATCCACCCAATTAGTTAGCTAGCTGCATAAGCACATGAAAACGAATAATGTAAATAAATGCAAACGTTAGCTTGCTCGACACAGACAAGCTCCGATTAGAAAAGCAGACAAGCTGCCACAAATATAGAAGCGTTAGCTAGCTAACACATTGCACCACGTAGCTAGCTAGCTAAATAGAAATAAAGATACACTTACTGAGTGTCTGGATTGTGGAAACATCATGTCAATTTCTCATTTAAAGTATTTCTTTCCAGACAAGAACAAGTGCCGTTTAGTTAGTTTCTAAAACGATTTTTCTTCTTTGTTTCGTTGATTTTCAGCCGCCCGAGTGTTGGGAGTCAAGATTTCGCCCCGTTTGTGTTTATTCAATCTTTATGAGTCAGGGTAAGGCAAGAGAGGAACAGCTTCAATCCTTTCTTCATGAAGACTAAAGTGGATACATACTGTATAGCTAACTAGCTATGTGTGCTAGCTCGCCGTTAGCTACGTGCATAGCTAGCAAGCTATAACTAGCTAACGGTAGATATGATTGTTTTATCGCTTAGCTAGCTGCCCAGCTAGCTACAGTACTTGATTGTTCTGAAGAACGCGTAATAGATAACGTTGGACTAGATCATCCCAATGTGGAAAAGGGAGTTTGAAAAACGACTTTAAAAACAAACAAAAAGAACCAGTGTAGCACCCTTTCGCAAAGCCTATCGTTTCCCGTTGATGTGAGATAAGACGAGCTAACGACGTTAACGAAATCAATTATGCCAGGTATTACAGCTTCGTTCCCAGCAATATCCAAAATCGTAGCTCTTTTCTTGTTTGAACGGTCTTTCTAGCAGTTGAGAATGAGAACAGGAAATCCGTTGTTTGGAGAGAATCTGTCTAGCGCACGCTTCCCTTAGAACAAATGCAGTGATTTTTTTCAAACCACCGATTTCCCCAGTTAATGCTACCTACGTTATATGCAGCGTCTACATAAAAAGCACGAACTGCACACAGTGGCGCTGCTTTCCACGACTGTGCGTAAATGGGCTTTACACGACAGTGTAGCTCCCAATACGATATCGAGGAACGAGCGCCCCTTGCGATGTCAGATAGAGGTGACCGTCTGTTTTAAGGCCCATTTTAGCAAGTTCATGAGTGAAATGTTTTAATAACCGCGGCTCAATTAACTATAACTAAACGAGTCAAGGAAGCCTCTTCCTCTTCACTGGATACATGAGGATGTGGAAGTTTGCATGCAAGAGCTTCGGGTCACGGGGCGTGAACCACTTTTCTGCTGCTACCGAATGGAGATTTGTAGCTGTGTGAAGAGTTTTAATTGGCATGATGGCCGGATATTGATTAGGATTCTTCCGATCTGTGATCAGGTAATGGCTGAGAGCTGATATCCTACGGGGGGGGGGGGGGGGGGGGGGGGGGGGGGGGGGGGGGGGGGGGGGGGGGGGGGGGGGGGGGGGGGGGGGGGGGGGGGGGCTGAATAATTGGATTTCACATTGCACTGCTGTGGACAACTCTAAATGGTGCCATTTCTCAACTGGGACAATATTTCCTAGGTTCTGTGTCCTTGGGGTGTGATGTACTTTGGATGATGGCACCAGAGCTGCTTTTAATTTGCTCCGGGCGTACTGGCATGAAAGGATATACATTGGCGGTTTTATGCTACAGCATGCTACATCCAGGATAGGATATGGGTTTGGCTATAACTACAGCAAAACATTTGGAATAAACCGGGTATTCTTTTGAAGCCATTGGTGAACAGAGAGCCAGTCATCATTTCTTAACATAAACCAGGGCTTTCAGAACCCAGAGAACTGCACGCCCTCCCTTTCTTGTTTTGTGGAGTAGAGTATGTCATGGTCTCAGTGTCAGTTTTGGCCACAACAGGCTCATTACAGGAAGACTGAGGGAGGCACAGTGATCACTCCATGGGCTGTACAATGGGGAGGCATGCCCCCCTCACGCTCTGTGTGCCCCCCTCACGCTCTGTGGCTTCATTGGGGGAAAGGCTCTCACGCCGCCGTTTGGGCAAGGCCGTGTCTCTGGGCCTCTCTGGCATGACGACGAGCAGGTGAACTTATTTACATGGAGTGCGCAGGGCCGCTCCAGCGTGGATGGAGTTCAGTTAAAAGTCACGCATTTGAACCTGGGGGGTGGGTCACATTCCTCCTCTTCCAAACCAATAAGTACACCCCAGGCCCAACGCAAAACATTCGCACAATGTCGTTGGCAATGTTGTGACATTGACAGAACATTCCGGTAGCACTGTGAGAACATTTCGCGTTAGCCGTACGGCTGCTTCAAACAGGACAATGCCAATACTCACCAGTAACGGCTGCACAAAGGACCCAAGTGTCAACTACTGTCCAGTAGCCCCTTTGTAAACAATACAAACCGTTCTGTTTGACTGTGGAAGAGTCTATGGACACTGTATACCAGATCGGGGTCAAATTCATACGCATTTAGATATCTATACTGTATTGGAAAAGGTAGTTGAATAGTTGAAGGGTCTCATTTCCAAATGCACTAGCCCAAACAAATTCTTTATTTTTTAAGACTTTAAAATAAATTGAGAAACCAAGTACTTGTATATGACGTAGTTTGAATGAAAATGTGATACATTTTCCACTGCATATATTTGGAGAATACAGAATGTTTGTATTGAAATTTTGACTGTTCTTTTCTCAATAAACTTCCCAATTCACTACCCAATACTTGTGTGATTTTGCATGTATACATTTTGGAGATCCCATTTTGTCACTTTTAAACAAATAGCCATGAAATAACAACGTTGTACCATTTTGGTGCAAAACAGTAAAAATTGTTATGCAATTAGTCAGAAACATACACCTTCTGTCCATAAACAACAGCCACAGTTATAATTCTATTATATTTCCCTGCTTCGTTGCTGGAACAAAAAATAAGACTTTTCCCAAGCAGCCATTTAAGTGTCTGAGACAGATAAACATCCGTCTTTTTGGAATGTTCTGGAGAGCATAGCACGAATTACACCTTTTGAAACTAGGGCTGATCTACAAACCAGCCCACAAACTCGGCACAAAAAAAGTAACTGACGTTATTCCAGCGCAGCCCTGTTGTTCGGTCAGACATTGCTAATTACGCTGCAGCAGCGGTGGTTATAGGTGGCACCGAAACCGCAGCTTGCCGTTTGGCCCGCGCATTAAGCGCTAGCATGTCTGTGCTTGCTCTTCCAGAGAGCTTATGTTGTTCCGCCCGTGCACCACTTAAAGAGCAAGTAAACATAATTACCAAATTTGCATGGAGAACTTTTTTTTTTTTTTTTTTGCTTCGGCTGGTTTTCGTTTCGTCTCCGATGAAACCACAAACCCTTGTTGACACTCCCATTACCGGTCGGCAGAACCTCCACACGCCATTCCGGACAAATGTAAATCCTACTCGTCACACCGTGTAAGGTAAAGGTTTACAATAAGATCAGGGTTTACAATGGCTTCAACGTCCTGTGTTTCTATAGCTTGACAGTTAAATGTACTCCCACGCAACTTTGAATAAACAGGTGTGAAGATGAAAAGAAATAAGTGGGGCCAACATTCTTCTGCTCTGCTGCTATACAACTGCTTTTAGAGTGTGTGGACAGAGCAAATATCCAATTCCGCATGACCAAACTCACATTTAACACCAAACAAATGATGCAAGCACAAGGTATAGGAACAGTTTTTATTCCAATTTAAAACAGATAATTTTTTTTAAATCGTTTTTTTTCTTTGTAGGAGAAGGCTATGAAAATCATTTCATGTTTGAATGAGGTTCAGGCAACAGTGGTTGAAATGAAACAAATACAAAAAAGAAATATGGCTAAAATACTTTAAATCAATAACCTTTATGGCCCTTTTAAGAAGGGTTTTGCATTAATACATTTTCTTGTCTCTCCCACCCCCAACCCCACCAAAACACATGCAATTAAAATGACACAATTCTTTAAAAACAGCAGTTTCTCTTTTAATCTTAAATACAGAATTAAGTTGTCGTTTTCCATTCATTTCTAGCACATATTTAGTGTTTTATTTGTTTTAAAAACTGGACCATAAAATACATTGGCCCATAATGATTTTCACAACATTGGCACTTGAAAAGAGTCTGGCTCTACAAAGGAAGATTGGCACACTCATTATAGTACATCATTTACATTTGGTATACTTAAAAAAAAATAAAATAAAGAAAAACAGAAAAAACATAATACATTACTTTAATTTTATACACCACTACACAATGTTTAATTATCCTGTTTTTTTTATTTAAAAAAGACAATTATATTAAGTGGTCCTACATACAATAGTGTTCAGGTAATTATCAGCCAATAAAAAAAAAAAACAACAAAAAATAAAAATAAAATAAAACAAGCTTAAAATTCTCTGTATCCAGCACCTCGGTGTGGATGTCAAGCAAAAAAGCGTAAAATCCATCAGTTATGAAGACATCTCATAGTACCAGCAGAGCTCCTGAACGAATAAACCGATGAGAGGAACTGGCAGGAACCCAAGCAGGCCCCTAAAGAGTGGGACGGGTTCAGTGCATTACCCCCCCCCCCCCCCAGGGGGACGGGACAGGGGATCCACGCACGGGGGAGAAATGCCAAAAGTGTCACAAAACCACCTCTCGCTTACTTGCACGTGCACGCACATGCACGTATATGTACACGTGCACGCATTCACGTGCGCACGGGCACGCAAGCAAATGCACATGCATGCAAGCGCGCGCACGCACGTGCACGCTTGCATGCACACCGGTAATGCTGCAGTTTGAAGTAACCAGTCGCCACACAGATGGCGTAACGCCTTGTAGCCTTAAAGCTCACATAGAGCAGGCCTGAACTGTGTGAAAGGAACGAGCAGAGACATCCAACAACCCCCCCCCCCCCCCCCCCCCCGTTTCCTCACTGCGATTCTCACCCCATCTCGATCTCAGCTTTCCTTTGGTAGTGTACTGTTACCCCCAGTGACATTCAGTGCCGTTTTAGTGCACAGAATAAGTAGCTTTCCCACTAAAACCTCTATAAACAATATCTTCAGTCTAGTCACAGGCATTACCTATGCTTCCGTTTCCCCATTACTACACACTGCACAGAATACTGCCTTCCCCTCAGCATAGCTGGACCCACCGTTCACACGCGTAACCAGAATAAAACGGGAAACGGTGTTTTCTTCTTTTTCGGTCACGTAACCGTAGCCCCACCATGCCACAGAATCAGAAAATCAACTGTAGAATTATTTAAAAAAATTTTTTTTTTTAGTACTTTGACTCCAACATCAACGCGAGAGAACGGTGAAAGGAACGCTCGGCTTATTCACCAGCAAACACTGCCCAGAACACAGATTTATTTAATACTCGGTACCCCTGTACCACAGGCAAACACCGGTGACTGTAAGAAGCGGAGAGCAAGTCCTTAACTTAAAGAAACGCCACTGCCACTGAACCGCCCAGAGGACTCGATAGCTCGATAAAGGGAGTCTCACACACTCCTGAAGTGTGTCACTGTGTACCCACAACTCCAATGCGGGATCCAAACCTCAGGTTAACTGGTGTGGGGTGTAGAGTGTGCCTGTCAAGGTAAACGTAGAAAATGAATAACACACCGTCTGAAAGATGACGCAATGCTCCATACCAAGCAGCATCTCCTCATTGCACATCCTACCCTCAACAAGTGACTACAGTAGAACTTGACCATTCAAGACCATTCAAAACCGATATTTACATTCATTTTTTTTTTAGTGATTCGATGCACAAATTTTGACTGGCCCACCTCCACAGCTCACGTATAACTTGTAGTGCTAGAAATTTAAAGTGTACAACCAGCCACGTATGGGTACATGAGCTGCTAACCATCGATGGTTCTGAATAAACGGGTATAATAGGCGGGAGTGCAAAAAAGGTAAACTATATCGTCCTGTTATCTTACGGTATTTACTGAGTACACGGTCTGGTTTTCGAACTTCTGACAGGTAGAGGACCGCTGACTCCCAGAACACACTGGGCCACGGGGTCACGCAGACGTGACCTAAGCCTGGGGCATCACGCACCGAACCACAACCGGATTTTAAAAAGACACACAAATGAGAGCACCAATAAAACACGGAATAGCGAACGGAATTTTCTATCTGCACTGTAGTGATTCACGGAGAGCGAGACGTCATCGGAGCGTTCGCGCGCACAGATCTCGGCGGCGGTGGTGGAGTAAAGCGCCACATTCGCGGGGTCTTTCGCCGTAACTTTTCCGCGGATAAAAGAGCCGTGACAGGACGGGGAAATTACAGTAAGGAACCGTGAAGCCTAACACCAGCCAACTACAGCCTCATCCCCCCTCTGCGCAGAAACAGGAAGTGGGGTGAGAGCAGGGAAAGATTAAAGTAACTCAACCGTCCTGTCCTCAAGAAATTGGCCGCAATTTGCTGGTACTTCGGCAACTGACAATTTATGTGAAGTCCATTATGTTATTGATTAGGCTCATATGCCCCTCCAATCTTAGTTTCAACTCCTGGCAAGTTCCCCCACTCGAGTCCTAACACAGTAAATACAAGCCAAACATTCACTCTTAATTCTTTTGTGTTCTGTCTCCTGCCAGTAGAGGGTGCTGTAGTGCACAAGATCAGTACTACAGGTATCTATGGGAGGCCAAACTGAAACCGGTCAAGCACACGGATGTCTTCCGCTATGATTCAGCTCGATACAAAACCATTTTCTCCTCAAAAAAAAAAAAAAATCAACTAGATTTTCAGGTGTTACAATCAAGTGTAGTTAGCAGTAGGAAGCATGGTTTGTGAGGTTCAGTATAGTATCTGACCGAGACTCTGCAATGATTTTTGCGGTGGTAGTAGCACTCCACGAGATAACGGCACTGTCCCTCTCACCCCTGGGGGGTTCTCATTCCGCACAGTCAACCACCAGCCCATCCAGGGCACTGTTTTAAAAAAAAAAAAAAAAAAAAAAAAAAAAAGAAACAAGATGACGGATTCATCTTAAAATTACAAGGCCAATACTCGGACTCCTTCCAAAGCTGTGGGCGTGGCCTAACGATCCAGAATCCACGGACGGGCCCGCCCCCGTTCATGCACCGCGCGCCCTGCCCCCCCGCGCAGACACCCCGCGGCTCGACCGCCATCCATCGAGTCCTCTCATTCGCCGGCCTCTCGGCTTTTATGCAGGTTAGTAGCCCTTGTAATGAAAACGTATGAAGAGTCACCCGATTCACGCGACGAAGACGGAAAAAAACGAGCCAACTGTAAAAGAGACCTCACTGCCTACGAGACCTCCGGAACGATTTCACGCCAAAAAATTAGCAATGGGATTAAAAGCAAACCAAAACAATACAAAAAAAAAAAAAAACTTTCATATTACAAAATCAATGCAAGCATAGACCAGACAGAGAGCTTCAGACACTGATATTTTATCTTTTTCAAATTCCTACATTCGCATAAAGCACTGCCTCAATATGAAAATTAATCTTCCATCCTCACACTAAGTAGACTTTTTTATTATTTTTTTATTTTAGAAATAGGACTGCCACATGTAAATAAACAACCATAAAAGAACGGCAACAGCCAAGTGTGGGAAAAGAAGTCTAAAAAGCCGATAAAATGTGTTTTTTTTTTTTTTACAGCAGTTGAGAGAGTATCCCCCACTTTCATAGCTGTTTGAGACCATCTCACTATGAGAGCAGAGAGGGTCATCAACACCTACCAATCTGGTCCATAAATTAGATAAATAAAACTATTTACTTCTCCTTTATAATTCACTTCTCTCATTACACAGCCCCAAATGGGAAACGAAACCAAAATAAGCAATCTTTACATCGCCGAGCTGTAGCGTTATGTGGAGGACTCTCCGGGTGTTCACGACAAAAACTTTTCAAAATCGGTTACATCACACTATAAGCTCATTGCCATTCCAACTGTTCAACCACATAGTAAAGTACAGCTAACTCGTATTTAACTTCAATAAAAAACGAGAAAAAAAAAAACAAAACAAAAGAAACAATCACAGTATCAAATAATTTTTAATTCATATGAGCAACATCAAAAAAAAAGGTCATTTCTTGTCATGTTTGCCGTAGTTTGACCTTCACCTTTCTCAAATATCGCGAGAAAAATCAGGAGGATGGCACGTTATAAAAAAAAAAAAAAAAAGAAACACCATAAAAAAAAACAGGACACTTGTTAATGAAGAAATTAATGCTCTTGAATGGAACGCCAGGCGTGTTGTGTTTCAGCAGAGCTGTCACCAAGAAAATTGTACGGTTGTCAAGCAAGAATCCCCCCCCCCTCACCCCCACCCCAATTACTTTCATTTATTAGTCTCACTTAGCCCGATAATTTGATTGGATTTTTTTCTCAGAGTAAGCAATACATTTACATTGAATATGCACAGTTGAAGCAAATGACATTTTCTGGAAAAGATTTAGTCGGTGCCAGTCTAACAAGTCGAAAATGCCGATATTTATGACCGATTTTTCCAAGTGAACGTACAGATATATATATTTAATTTTCACTGGACAGATCTAAACTTCATAACATGAGGGAAGAGAGAAAAATAAGAATAAAAGTTTTAGTTTTTTTCCTTAACTCCACCCTCGTGCATCCTCAAAAGGCGTCCTCAAAACAGCATCTAAAATTACGGCAAAACTTAACATGGCCAAGCATCAAATTTCCACTTTTTTTCTGGCAGACTTGACCATGAAATGACCCAACAGTACATGGTAAGGAAAAGAACAAGAAGTTTTCTCTGAACCAAAGTTAGTGTACCACAGATAGTGTAACACAGGTAGTTCAGGTAGTGTTCACACACACGTACACATGTACAAGTGTGTCCACACGCACATGCACATGTACAGCCTGCTTTCGCATGTTTTAGAAGACCCCCCCCCCCCCCCCCCCCCCCCCCCAACCCCCAGCAATAGAGTGGAAATTTTTCACGGGGTTTTTGTAGTGCCAAGACTGCATGAGCGAAAGATGCTACTGATGGTTTTCAGTCGATGTTTATAAACGTTGCGGAATTTGGTGAATCAGCAGCAAAGTGTAGCACAGGAAATTCAATAAATTTTGGCAAAATGTATAATACAGTAAGGGTGGGTTATAAAATAAAGCCAAACGTGATGTGGCAATAAAAATCACTGTTGCACAAAACTCATCTATTTTGCGTCAAACAACACTGTGGTAAGGAAAACAAAGAAAACAGAATTTCATACAAACATTTCTGCTGTTAGCGCACATGTGATAAAGTTCGATAAGGTTCGTCATATAATTCAGAAGGGGCCATCAAAGTCAGATTGGGCTCAAATAAAGAAATCTGCAAAAAGCTTTGCTGTCAAATAATTCATTACCCTTTCTGGTTATTTGAAAGTTTTAAGTCGTTATTTATTTTTTTCTTTCTTTTTTTTTCTATCTTGTCTTCTGTTATTTTAATTTCCTTTACTGTTTATCTGATAGTAGTAGTAGTAGTAGTAGTACTAGTAGCAATAGTAAAAATGATTATAAATGTTTAAAGAATTGTCAGCAATATACACATAGGATTTGAATGATTTTCCATTTCCTTCCCCCCCTCTCTCTAGGTCCGAGTGTGTTATTTTCTACGCTTAGACTTGAAAGTTACATTCAACGATGCAAGGTAAAGTCTAGCCCCAGCAGAGACGTGTGGAAGAAATTCACCTCATCACCCGGAGATGACCCCCTCCAACACAATGCTTCTTCATTGCCTCCACGCATTTAAAATGATTTTCATACACTACTGTGCGTACCAGGTTACCCACAATCCTCCTGGGGACCCCCCCCCCCCCCCCCAGCCCCCACCATCAGGAAGGGGAGGGGGGGGCATCCTCCAGTTTTCAAGCCAGCTTCTCTCTGCCCTTTGAAAATGCACCTCCTCCTCCTGCCAATCACGGCTTCAAACAATCTGCCCACACTACTCCACAAATCAGGAAGCTCCCCCCCCCCCAATCCTTCTCAAAGGGGGGGCAGAGCGGAATTTCACCACGAATCAGACCCGGCCCAAGGCCGTAGGAGCAGAGGGGCCCCACTGGTTGAAGCTATGACACCGGGTGCGACTTTTATTTTCCGATTGGACGAGGAGCGAGAGGTGGGCGGAGCCCGGGAGTGTTGCCTGGCAACCAAGCTCCGGGCCGTTCAGCTGGCGTGAAAATCAGGAAGAGGACATTGGGGCAGAGGGCGGGCCTAACCTGGCAGGTGTTGTGTGGGTGTGTGTGTGTGTGTGAGTGTGTGCGCGTGTGCGTGTGTGTGCGTGTGTGTGTGTGTGTTGTGCGTGGGCTGCAGTGTCTCTCTCACACCAGGTTGTACTCCTTCAGGTTGAGCTGCAGGATGGTGTCCTTGACGGCGGCGAAGACGAAGCGGATGTTCTCGGTGTCTGTGGCGCAGGTGAAGTGGGAGTAGATGATCTTGTCGCTGTCGGGGTTCAGGTCCACGAACATCTTCAGGATGAACTCCCGCGCCGCCTGGGCGTCCCTCTGGGGGCCTGAGGGGACACGACACAGTCAAACTACATCACACACCACGGCAACGCAAATGAAATCAAACTACGTCACACACCGCGACAATGCAAACGATATCAAACTACATCACACACCGTGACAGCGCAAACGATATCAAACTACATCACACACCGCGGCAACGCAAACAATATCAAACTACATCACACACCGCGGCAACGCAAACGATATCAAACTACGTCACACACCGCGACAGCGCAAACGATATCACACTACATCACACCGTGACAACGCAAACAATATCAAACTACATCACACACCGCGGCAACGCAAACGATATCAAACTACGTCACACACCGCGACAGCGCAAACGATATCACACTACATCACACCGTGACAACGCAAACAATATCACACTACATCACACACCACGACAACGCAAACGATATCACACACCACAGCAACGCACATGAAATCAAATTACATCACACACCGCAACAGCGCAAACGATATCAGGCTTTATACAACTGAACTGTATAAAGACCTGTCAGACAATCAGATACATATTTATTGATAAATATATTCTTGCACTAATTATTTATGATTTTGAATGCTTTCTAAGTTTAGAGCTCATGGGATGTTGCTTGTTCGAAAAATGCCGTTTAGGCGATCTGTGATACCATAAGGAATGTATAGGACTATATTAACTGAAGCAAATTCATCTATGAAAGATAATGAAGTAGAATCTAACCTTCAAGAGTCTGTCCAGCTAAGCTGAAGGCCATGACACTAATAACGGTTAATTTTTAAAAGAGGTTCAATCTCAGTATTCATTAGCACCACGACTTCATACATCAACTTTAACACACTTCTTCCTCATCCATGAGAACGGTTTTAATCTGCAGTAACTCAGTGGGTTGAAAAAAAAAACAGCAATATAATTTGCACGCAAAGAGCAGGAGAAGGGTTTATACAGCCTCAGGCCCGACTGCCTACCTTCACACGAACACGGCAACTGACAATCATTCACTGCCAGGGTGTTTCCCCACCCACCTTTTAAACTGTTACATGTTGTAATTCACCCATTAACCACAAGGTGGCATCATGCACTCACAAAACACTCGCCTACCACAAAATCGAGTGAGTCCTACTGTGGCACTAAGCAAAACACTGGACCGCAAAAAATAAACATTAATTTACACATAAATTACAGAGCGCTTCACGATACTTTTTTTTTTTGTGTGTTCCCAGAACCCCCCCCCCCCCAGAGAAGATAAACAGGTCTGACACGGTCACGAGCTGGAAGAAGAGGTGTCAAGCAGGCCGAACGGAATGACGCGTCAGGAAATTTTAGGCCGCGACCGCCACGATTGAGCAACGTCGCCCCGCCCTTTACGGGACGGGGCGCGCGTGCTCCGGTGACGAGCGTATTTCGAAATCCACAAATTCCTTTGAGTGACAGGAGGCGAGGAACGCCACGAAACGCATCGTTAACGCCTCTCTGAGCACCGGGGTGACCCTCAAATGCTGGCGGCGCACGGGAGGCGGGAGTTCCTCGGCACGCAGATGCATTCTGGGTTGAAATGCTGTGCATTTGTGGCGCGGTGAATAACAAGAGCGAAAGCTTCCCTTATTTCTGTAACTCTGTCAGTGTCCAGATGTGTGTTTTTTCCAAAGACTGCGTTGTTGCCGTTCTCGTTTGTGTTAGTGTTAATCAGTTTAACCTTCAGGGTCCGAGTTGAACTATGCGGTTGTTCCCTGCACTTGGACCGGTACTTCTCTCTAGGGTTTTTCGTCATACTTGTTCCTGGTTATGGTTATACACTTTGTTGTACGTCGCTCTGGATAAGAGCGTCTGCCAAATGCCTGTAATGTAATGTAATGTAATGTGTGTGTGTGTGTGTACCACCCGGATTGTCCTGGGACTGACGAGGCGAACTAAGTAGAGCACAGCGTTCGATACGTTAAAAAGCAGGGGGGACCGCCGATTCGGGAGGAAGGTTTTAAAAAAAACTCACCGTCAAACTCGGGGAAGTAGTCCACCAGGTGGGAGTACATGATCTTCTCCTCCAGCAGGTCCTTCTTGTTGAGGAAGAGGATGACGGAGGAGTTCTGGAACCACGGGTACGTGATTATGGTCCGGAACAGAGCCTTGCTCTCCTCCATCCGGTTCTGAGAGGGGGGAAAACCAGGGAGGGGGGAGGAGCCGAGTCAGAGACCTGAGCCTGCGGTCCCGGCAGGGCCACGGGAGACCAGGCCTGCAGGACCGCACCATCAGTGTTTTTCGGGTGCTAAATTTAAATCGGCGGCCAATTAAAGAGTCCGCACGCCTCTGTTTTCCCAGGCCAAAACTTACTGCCGATTGAAAGAACAAAAAAAAAAAAAAAAAAAAACAAACCCAGATAACACTGTAGCCCTGCAGGAGTATCACACCCAGGGTGTGAAATTAACAGCAAACCACACGTTGGCAAATATTAATCTGCGGCTGGTACGGTTTCAGTCGACTCCACCCGCCGCTTTGACAGGTAATTGCCCATCACTCGGAGGACCTGTTCTACTCTAAACATCCAGCTGTCCGGTAAAACAGGCAGAAACTGGCTGGTGAATTTGGGGATGCACCAGCCACTGTGGCCAGCGAGTCTCTCGCCTGGGTCACATGACTGGGCGGAAGTGAAAACTGAACTGGTAATACCTGAACTGGGACTGGTAATACCCTCAGCACTGAGACTGAGGCCTGACTGGTAATACCCTCAGCACTGAGACTGAGGCCTGACTGGTAATACCCTCAGCACTGAGACTGAGGCCTGACTGGTAATACCCTCAGCACTGAGACTGAGGCCTGACTGGTAATACCCTCAGCACTGAGACTGAGGCCTGACTGGTAATACCCTCAGCACTGAGACTGAGGCCTGACTGGTAATACCCTCAGCACTGAGACTGAGGCCTGACTGGTAATACCCTCAGCACTGAGACCAGCCCGACTGGTAATACCCTCAGCACTGAGACTACGGCCTGACTGGTAATACCCTCAGCACTGAGACTGAGGCCTGACTGGTAATACCCTCAGCACTGAGACTGCAGCACGACTGGTAATACCCTCAGCACTGAGACTGAGGCCTGACTGGTAATACCCTCAGCACTGAGACTGCAGCACGACTGGTAATACGCTCAGCACTGAGACTGAGGCCTGACTGGTAATACCCTCAGCACTGAGACTGAGGCCTGACTGGTAATACGCTCAGCACTGAGACTGAGGCCTGACTGGTAATACCCTCAGCACTGAGACTTACGGCCAGACTGGTACTACCCTCAGCACTGAGACTGTGGCCTGACTGGTAATACCCTCAGCACTGAGACCAGCCCGACTGGTAATACCCTCAGCACTGAGACTTACGGCCAGACTAGTACTACCCTCAGCACTGAGACTTACGGCCAGACTGGTAATACCCTCAGCACTGAGACTGTGGCCTGACTGGTAATACCCTCAGCACTGAGACTTACGGCCAGACTAGTACTACCCTCAGCACTGAGACTTACGGCCAGACTGGTAATACCCTCAGCACTGAGGCGGGTCCGCCTTTATTTGCCTGAGGAACACATCCTGTTACGCAGCCAATCACCAGGCGGTCCCTGGCAGAGGGCGTCAGAAGCTTCCGGTACCTTCCGTCACCCAGCCTCCGGAGCTGGCACATGAAAGAGCGGGGGGGGGGGGGCAGTGCCAGGGCAGCGCCCAGCTGCAGGACCACAGGCGTTTGATCTCTCATCCAGACCCGCCCGCCATTACACAATTAGCAAGCAGGCTGGGAAAGTGCGTGCGTGTGAGCTTGCTTGCGCACACGTACGCACACACAGACTCGCTCGCGCATGCACACACGTACACGCAGGCACACATGCACGCACGTACACGTGCACACACACACACACGCGCGCACGCACACACAAAATAAATATACCGAAAGTGAAAAACGTGAACCAATCTAACTGAGTAAGAATGACGGCCTAATACAGGCGGGGTTCTGCCTCAGAGTGCTGGCCCCCGTTTCGGGGGGGCCTTCGTCAGAGTTTGGGGGGCGACGCACCTCGTTGTCGGACTCCACCAGCACCTGGTCGTACTCGCTCAGGGCCACCAGGAACATGATGGAGGTGACGTTCTCGAAGCAGTGGATCCACTTCCTGCGCTCGGACCGCTGCCCGCCCACGTCCACCATCCTGACGGAGGAAGACGAGGAGGAGAGGGCGGGAGAGAGAGAAAGAGAGGAAGAGGAACGGGAAAGAAAAACAGCAAGGCAGGAATTCAAAGATATGAGTATAGAAAGGAGCATAAACATCACTTCATCAAGCCTGCTGCAGTACCTGAGCACAAGTAACTTCAGAGTGGGGCAAAGCAAGCCTGGAACACTCTAATGCTGATGTCACAATCACTACTGGTAACTGAGTAGTGGAGTTCTAGAACACTGGCTAAGAATTTTGAAAGAAACATTCCAAAAAACCTACTCCTAAAAGGGGTAACAGACTAACAGGATGTACAGTCAGGTGTCCATGTATAGTGTGGTTCTTGTAATTCAAAATGCTGAAATGGGCATTGTAGCGCACAAAATACTACCACGGGTGAACGGGAAGTGGATTCACATCACAGGATCAGTACATAAAACCCCTTCCTGTAGTGACGTCCTGTTAACTTCACCCGTAGTGAGCCTACCCAAAAAACCATAACCAAAAAAAAAAAAAGACATTTTCTGCTCTCCTAACGCTTGATGTCACGCTTTGAGCTGCTTTCAATGTCAAAAAAATTAAATAAATCTCCCGCTAATCGCCTATTTAAGGGCGATGAGCAGCGAGCGCGGGCAGGAGGACCACGCGAGGATTACGACATCATATCCCATTACACACTTCCAGCGGCGCGGGCGGGCGGGCGGGGCGCTACCGTCCAACTGCACGCGCTTCCAACCGTCATAGGAAAGCAGCGCTGCCGCGTGGAGGGAAATCAGCACCGCGTTCAAAACAAAAAGATATTTTTAAAAGCGTAACGCTCAACTGACTGCCTAACCGACACTGCAGAGAGAGAGAGAGAGAGAGAGAGAGAGAGAGAGAGAGAGAGAGAGAGAGAGAGAGAGAGAGAGAGAGAGAGAGAGAGAGAGAGAGAGAGAGAGAGAGAGAGAGAGAGAGAGAGAGAGAGAGAAACGACACAGACTCCTGGCTGTACATCCTTCAGCACCTGCAAGTGCTGCTTTACACCCCCCCCCCCACCTTAAGTGGACTGTGAGGACGCTCACCAAACACTCCCTGCTTTTACCAGTAGTTGCCTACCCCCCCCCCCCCCCCCCCCTCACCCATCCCCCCCCCCCCCCCCTTGTTCTTTGGGTTCACCACATAATCATTTGGCTGTAACTGGACATGCTTACCAGGCTGCGAAAGTGGAATTACTGATGTTACAAATGCTCGTACTGCAGTAAGGTAAACATCAGGGGGGCGGGCGTAATAAACACACTATAAACGCAACGGCTATGAACCCAGGAGAAAACGCCCCTGGGGTTGAAAACCCTTATTTCATTATCACACAGCTCACCATTAATAGCATCTAACAAAAACAATCCCTCTAAAATGAGTAAACACACTCCACCGAACACTACAGACAGACCACAGGATGACGATCTTATTCCGCAGAAAATCTTGCGTGTGTACGTAAACAAAAGGCCAGACTGTTCACACTAGAAACTAAATCAGCACAATCTACAATGATTTTGTGGATTTTTATTTTTTAATTATATTTTTTTTAAAGGAATAAGATTTTTGTCCTTCTGGTCAGAATTGTGGATACATCAGTGCAAAGAAGTGTCTTGCTTTTTACCACTGTCTAACAACGCACATGTTACCGCGGTAACAAAAGTAATAGGGCCCAAACAAGCGGGCTTAACCATTTAAATTCACAACACAAAGGAGGCGTAAAGCAAAACTTTGCCTTTTGATGAAGGCATTAATGTACATGCATGAATTAATGCATGTCACTGTGCTGTTGGAAAAAAAAAGGGGGGGGAGGGGCTATAAAGCTCACTACCTGGTTACTTCCTGTGCACAGATGCATTCCACATAGCAGTCATGCCAAAAATTACTTAACCCCCCCACTGCAGGGCTGCCCAAACCAGATCCTGGAGATCTACCATCACGTAGGCTTTCACTTTCACAACTCCAACAGAGCGCACCTCATTCCACAGCTCGAGCTCTCGCTGATTCGTAGAGTCAGGTGCGCCAAATTATGGTTGTGAAAACCCACAGATAGTATATCTCCTGGAAGTGAATTTGGGCAGCCCTGCTGTACTGCATCCCCTCTGTCAGTGAACTCAGCAGCTCAGAGGTCAGAGGCTAGTGCAGTCAGGGGAGGTTAAGTGACGCACAGACACACAAAATAAATAAGAACAACGACCAAAACATGCACAGTGCCCCCCTGTCACCCCCCCGTCGGCCCCCACCCAGACACAGGCCGTTGCAGCAAGTTCCAGGGAAAGGCGGGGGGGCGATGGGAGTTCTCCCACCCCCCCTGCCCCACCCAGACTGTGACACCCAGTGGCCCTCCTTAGCACAAGCCAAGCAGCGGTGTGGAGATGAGCAGCCCCAGCCCGGGAGGAGGAGGAGGAAGAGGTCAGAGGAGGAGCAGGAGGAGGAGGAGATAGGGAGGGAGGGAGGGAGGGAGGAGAGGACAGAGGGAAGAGTAGAGGTAGAGGGCAAAGGAGGAGGAGGAGGAAGAAAAGAGGGAAGAGCAGAGTAGAGGAAGAGACGGGCAGTTCTGAGGGCACCTCTTGAGGTCCTGTGGAGGAGCTGGCAGGATCCTTCAGCAGAGGATGCTGGGAAATGAAGAGCCCTGCGTAATGTGCTGAAGAGGAACTGGGACAGGGCCCAGCGGACGCCAAGGACAGCCAAGTAGCGGTCACACGCGATTTAAAAAAAAAAAAAACCGTTTGAGCCAAACCCAACGTTTTCACACAGCGCGGAGTTGGCGGTAAACGGGAGGTCGCGTCGATCCGCACCCCGACGCCGCAGCGTTTGAGTAAACCGCTCGCCGAAAAACCCCTTTCATCTTCGGCGGCGGCCTCCTCTTCCTCCTCCTCCTCCTCCTCCTCCCACGCGGCCCACGGCGGGTCTCCGGGGCAACGGCTCCCGCGCTTGCCGGCGCTGACGCACGTTCGCGGTCGTCCCCCTGGAGGCCCGTCGGAGAGGAGCGGTCTCAGCGGGACAGAGCCTCGCATCGCGCCCCTGACACAGGACCCCGCCGTCCCCTTCAGCCCGGTGACCCCCGAGCCCCAAAAAAACCTTCAACGCGCTCGAGCGCCGCGCGGGGAGGTCTGCACGCGGGCATTTTAAAAATGTACGCAGGAGAAAATGAAGTGGGGGGGAAGAAAAAGTTTGGACTGTGCCATTACCGAGAACATCTCGAAACGCAGTGGCCTACATGACCAGTCCAGAACAATCCGGAAGGCCCGTATTGCAGATGTCCGTTCCTCCACTCTCCCTGGAGTTGGCTCCATCGGCTCTTTTTAACTATAGGAGCAAAAAATACACCCCAAGAATGCGCTCAGTGTTCTGGTCTGGCATGCACATCTCTGCTCAAAGAACTCAGCCATGGTGATCGGAGACCCTGCAGGGACGAACCAACACGGAAATTCAACATGGAGTACTTTCACAGGGGCAGTGTTTTTTTTTCTAAAAAGAGCGTAAACAGGTCCTGGGCAGCAGGCCCTGGAGCAGAGAGCGGAGTTACGAGCTCCTGACCGAAGGGCCGACAGGAACAAGCCGGATTCGCTGTCTCCCTGCGGCCTCACGCGAACGACGACCGCTCTGGGTTCGGCCTATCAGAAGAGAGCAGAACACGAACAGGAAGCAGCAGAGAATGAACTGTGGAGCGGGATTCATCGGTTGCCTTCTGCGGGAAGGAGGTTTTCCCCAACAATGGGAGCCATCGCTGCAGCACAGCGATGACCAGGCTCGAGCCGCAGTCCGGTACTCTGTGCACACGGGCAGCCATTCAAAGGCAGTCAAAGCGGCAACTGTGCACCGTGAGCCAAAATGGAGGCAAACAGCACAGGATCACACAGATGGTATTGTTCACTAACAAAGATCTGCGATTAATCAGATCGTTCGGTAAGAAGTCCAGCAACACACAGTACCCACGTGAGGATTCAGCCAATCACCGGCTTGCAAGAGTCCCCAAAAGTACCACAAGGGTCGATGTCGCCGAAGAGAAGAGGGACATCTTCGCGATGTCACTTCCTGGTCCGGGATTTACTGGGATGAGGGCCTTCGTCCTCGGCGACCCCGTGACTTCCTGGGGCTGTAAACACGCGCTCCTCGCTTCGCTTCGCTCCTTCCTCCTGCGCGACGCTAAAGTACACAAACCCAGGCGAAGGCAAACATCCTGCCCCCGACGCCGACGCCCGCCGGAGCAGCGCAGAATTTCCAGAGAACGCGGCGGGCGGGCCGGCGGAGAGACGGAAAAATTTGGGGGTTTTTCCTCGAGACTCCGCGTTCCTGCTCGACGCTTTGTTCGGATCAAAGGGCGTTCCCTTTACGAGCCTCGGTTACGAGCTTTTGTCACGCCTGTTACGCCCCTCTGTTGTGAGGCTCTCTTCCGCACCTCTGTTCTGATTATGCGATGTTACGCAACCAGGACCCGGCCTCACACCGACACGGAGCCCGACGCCGCAGCCGCACCGCGTTTCTGCGTTTCCACGGGTTACCGAGACGGCTCCTACGGGGTCAAAGGGCGCGGCGTCCGCGAGCGCGTACCGCGTACCGCGCAGCGCAGAACCGCCAGGGATTCCGTACCGCCAAAGCGCTCCCCCCCACGGCTCCGGACCCCTGCAGTGAGGTATGGATCTCTACGCAGCCGCGGCGCGCTGCAGTCCAGGGTCACGTGAGCACCGCTTCACAACCCCTGACATGCGTCTCCTTCCACAGGGATGTTTCCTCTGTCACAGCTTGGAAAATAGTCCTTCATTTTTTTTTTTTCCCCTCAGAGGTAGGAACGGGCGCAGTATCGGTGTACCTGTCCCGTCACCATGGCGTCTGCCATCGGCCGCCGTGTCGTGGGCTGCCGGCACCTGATCGTACGGCAGCCGCCCCCCCCCCACCCGAAACGGGGAACAGCCCTGCCAACCGAAACCCTGCCTTCGCGGGAGAAGCTTCGGCCGAAACTCGGCCCACGCCACGGTGTCCGCCAGCCACCGCAGCAGCGCAGGTCAGCATCAGGATCTGACAGCCAATGGCAGGGCGCCTGACTATACACAAAGCTGACAAAAAAAAACGCATTTCAACAACTCAATAAAAAAAACATCTGAGACATTCAGGAACCGCCATCTTGGACACCCTGCCAGCCCGTGTGGAGAGAGACAGAGAGCCTCGACACAGTTATTCACCCTTTCCTCCACAAAGAAAATATTCATTAGGATGCACAACGTCCGAGCGGGCTCTGAGTTTGCCCAAAGTCTGCACCAGAACGAGCCAACAGCATCGCGGTTACAACAAGCTCCTTTTCAGGAAACACCACCGAAAGAGTCAACCAGCAGCCGGACCCGGGCGGGGCACGACCCCCGCGTCTAAGGCCAGGGAGTCTAAACGCAGGAGAGTTAAGATGGCGGTCGAAATGGCCCACGGGGTTTGTTCTGTACAGCCCCCCCCCCCCCCTTCAGTAATGAATTTAATCACTCGCGCGCCGGACGGGACAGGTGTCCCGAACGCAGGGTTTTCAGGCAGGTCTTATATTAGCGGCTGCGGCTCCCTCGATTCCCGCCACCGCGGGACGGGGGGGGGGGGGGGGGGGCGGGCTGGGGGGAGGCGGCTTTGATAAATGGGGCCCCTCCAGGAGCGGACGCCTAAAATAAAGCTCCTTCACATCAGTCGACCTCCTTTACCGTCGTGGGGTTTGAGTGACCCACTTTACAGGAGCCGGCTCTGCCATGTAGGGCGGGCCCAGGAGGGGGAGGAACGAGGGGGAAAAAAAAAAAAAAAAGTCACAGTCTTCATTTCCGACTCCGACGTTTTTACCAAGGCCGTTAAAACCGCGTATGCGTTCGTTCTCGCCTTCCCGCGAAGCGAGCTGGGCCGCGATGAGGGACGCATACCGGGTTCGGAATCTAGCGCACGTTTCGGCCCAAGGTCACCCGTGTGACCTTTCACCACGTACCGGCTCTCAGTCAACGTACACACGGGACAGGCAAGCTCACCGAGCCCAGCTGACCACGCGGCAGTGTAGCGTAATGGCGAAGGAGCTGGTCTTGTAGCCTAAAGGTCGCAGGTTCGATTCCCGGGTAAGGACACTGCCGTTGTACCCTTGAGCAAGGTACTTAACCTGCATTGCTTCAGTATGCATCCAGCTGTATGACTGGATGCAATGTAAGTCGCTCTGGATAAATGCCTGTAATGTAGTGTAATGGAACATGTCCTCTCTGATTGAGGCCGTTTCCGTGGACGACCCGGGGGGGGGGGGGGTGCATGGTGGTGGTTCAGCACGGGCCTTGTCTAGCCCTGCCGAGCGAGGGACGGGATTCGCCGGCTTCTGGGTCCGGAGTTCTTTATGAGCAAATCCTCAGGGTTCCGACATCTTTTCCCGCCTCTGCAGCTTCTCTTCTCACACCTCAGCCGAGAGGTCCTTCACGACCCTCCTCCTCCTCCTCCTCCTCCGTCATCGAAGACGCCATCGAGTGCTGAGAGGCTCGGTCCCCAGAGCATCCCGCCATGCAGCTCCCCAAAGTCCACCCCCCCCCCCCCCCCCCCCTCGCCACCACCCCCCCTCATTCCGCATACTTCCAGGTACCCAGCATGGCCAACCCCCACCCCACCCCCTCCCAACCCATGCCAAATCCCTTCTCCATTTTCCCAGCAGGACACCCCCCCCCCCCCCCTTTCTCCGAATCTCCGGGGGGAAATGCCGACGCAATCAGCTTGTGTCCGTAAAACCAGGTCGCTGGGCACCGCGGAAAAAAAAAAACAATTCTTATTAATCCAGATTGGGCTTGATCAATACCCTGGAGGGTAAAGAGACTGCGCTCCTAATGAGGCCGGCTGCATTAAAGCCCGGAGTATCCGCTCCGATGAGACAGCGGCCATTAAACTGCACTGAAAGCCGCCACTCAGGCGATCGCGCGCTGCGGAAAGGGGGTCAGCTCGTGGGGGGGGTCAGCGAGATAGGGGCGACATAGCTCAGGGGGTAAGAGCGGTTGTCTGGCAGTTGGAGGGTTGCCGGTTCGATCCCCCGCCCTGGGCATGTTGAAGTGTCCCTGAGCAAGACACCTGACCCCTAATTGCTCTGGTGAATGCGAGGCATCAATTGTAAAGCGCTTTGGATAAAAGCGCTATATAAATGCAGTCCATTTACCATTTACAGCGGGAGACAGGGCACGAGGTGTTTCTGATGGATTCGTACTTGGATTTTTTTTTGTTGTTGTTGTTGATTGAAACAATATCAGGGAATATCACACCGATGGGCGTTGGGCAACAGAGAAGGGCAATCTTTCAATCTGTCGTTCGGTTTGTCGATTTTGACCGAAGCACAACTTCTGTCCCCCCTCCCCCCCACCCCATTATAAAACATAATATCTACACCCTGACCAGAAAACCATCAAAAACACAAAACATTCACGTATACACGTCATCTTTACACAAAAAAAAAACAAAAAAAAAAAAAAAAAAAAAACCAAGCACTGAAGGCAGCGACTTGTGCCGGAGTCTTCTACCTGAAGATGATGCTTTGCAAGTCGAAGGGGTACTCAATGATCCCTGTGGTAGGGATGCGGACCCTGAGAACGTCCTGCTGAGTCGGCAGGTAGGAGGGTTCCGCAATACGATCCAGATCGCTTAGATAGCTACGGAAAGGGAGAGAGAGAGAGACGGGAACAACAAACACACAGAGGCATGAAGACGGCAGGCAGCTCGACCCGATCACCCCTCCTCCAGAGACAGTTGGTTCGGTCCACGCCAGGAACAGACGCTTCCGGGCTGTACCATGTTTAGCTTTCAAAGAGATGTGGGGGGTGGCTGTTTTTTTTTTTTTTTTTTTAAACCCATCACCACCACCACCATCACCACCACCACAACCACTCCCAACATCTCTTAGGAAACCGCAGAGAATCGGACCTGGGGTCAGGCCCCCCCCCCCCTCCGAGACTAGCACACAGCAGGTCTTCCAGAACATTAAGACTCGTTTTTAAACGGAAGGGCCCCCATTCAGTCCCATTTCCTCCTCCTTTCTCGGTACGAAAAGCCTTTTTTTCCCCCCAAATTCAAAGCCCTGTTTTGTTCAGTCGTGAAGTCAAACGAGGGACGGTTCAAGCAGTCTCTCAGTCTTTTTTTCCCCCCCCCCCCGTTTTTGGTAACTTTCAACGGCAAAAGAAAAAAGCCTGAGGAGAAACAGCCCTTTTCTCACACCATTGATTTTTCGCGGCCCTGGACTGCCCTGAATGTGTTTTTTTTTATGCTTTACGTAAGGCTGAAGTTATTTTAAGACAACTATAGTTCCCCCCCCCCACCCCAACTCATGCCCTCAACTGAATTCAGGAGGTGCGAATGCTACAATTTAAACGCAACGTAACCTCACACACCGTCACAATCAGCGTGTGACGAGCCCACTTTCGAACCAGGCGTGCCGAAATGAACGTGGGTAGAAAAGTCGAAAAAGTGGTCAGGAGCGGGCACTCCACACTACAGTCTGCTTTCATCCAGTCACTGCTGGTGACGGAACTGAACTGCATGAGGGACTCCTGAGCTCTGAAGACCCCCCCACCCCACCTCGTGTGCTTTAGTCTCAGACAGGAAGCCCCCCTACCCCTCCGGGACCGCCGCAAGGTGACAGGGCGGTGACGGCAGCAGCAGCGACCGTGCGCGCACGCACACACACACACACACACACACACACCAGTACCTGAAGATTATACTCTCCAGATCAAAGGGGTACTCAATGATGCCGGTAGTGGGCACTCGGACCCGCAGTACGTCCTGCTGGTTGGGGACGTACCCCGGCGAAGTTATGCGGTCTAAATCGTTAAGATAACTGTGGGATGAGGGGGGAAGTGGGGAGGGGGAGGGGGGGGAGGGGGAAGAATACACACCGTGTACAACCAAACACACGTTACATGTATGTAGTAACACACAAAAATCTGACTGCATTCATATACCACCTTTTCATGGCCTCAAAACCTATATACAGTCAAGGGGGGAGGGGGGGGAACTCACCTCAAGTGCCAACTGTGTGTGCGTGTGTGTGTGTGTGTGTGTGTGTGTGAGTGTGTGAATGTGTGTGTGTGTGTGTGTGTGTGTCTGTGTGTGTCTGTGTGTGTGTGTGTGTGTGTGTCTGTGTGTGAGTGTGTCGCACTTAGAAGCCCTTGTCAACGGACTTATTACGACCATTCGCTTCAATCGCTCTCCAATATTTACTAGGCAATTCTTACAGGACAGTGAAGTTACTGAACTCTGAAAATCGACACGATAAAACATTCATTCTTCTCTAACGGTCACGAGCACAGGACAGGATGCTGAAGAGCTGTGATAAGCTCGTCACTTTAGACACCGACGGCCCAAACGCTTACCGTGGCGCTTCCTGCTACACCCGCAGCCCTGACACCACTCTTACTTCGCTCATCGCCCTTCCTGGCACTACCAAACGCACGGCCTCAAAATCGATGACCAGCCGGACACAGCCCGTGCCCTGTGGCCAGCTAACGTTGCTCTAATAACCAAGCAGAATATTGGCCGTAGTACATTTGCGATAACCACTTTAAACCACCCCACCATTACACTGAGTAATACCTCGCTGAACTTCTCACCCCGGACCATTCAGAGCGAAGCCCTACTTTAGCTAGCCACACAGACATAACATACTCAATGTACAGCATAATAAATAAATAAATAAACGATGCCCAGCAATGTTGATGTTAACACAATTAAGCGCGGCTTTTCGATAATGTTTCAACCCATTTCCGGCACAAAGCCATTTATCGTCGCCGATGGGAGAAAAAAAAAAACAAAAAAAAAAAACTTTTAAACGTTTAGCGTGAGCTGCAGAATTCTGGGAAATGAGACGCCGTTCCGTGTTCCATTAGCGCTACAAAAACGTGATTCCTTCTCCCTGGCTTTGTGAGCGAGCCCTCGTTCAGAAAACCAAAATATCGCGCGTTCTTCTTCGGCTTCGCAGTGAAACGGTGACGGTACAGAAGTGGACGAGTGACAGGTAAAGCAGAACCTGAGGGGGGTGGGATGGTCTTTGAGAAGCTACCTGGCCTTCTGGCCCCCTGTTCCGCTGGACCGAACCGGCCCCTGTCTGAGGCGAAAAGGGAGCCCCCCCAGCTGACCGGCATCTGAGCTGCTCGCCCCCCCTCCCCCCAGAGCGCAGCACAGCGCTATTAACTATTTACATGTCTTTCAGATCAGAAAGTCGGGGAAAGGAACCAAGGCCAGAAGATGACAGAAGGTAGGTGTTTGTGTGTGTGTGTGTGTGTGCGTGTGAGAAAGAGAGAGTGTACGTGCGAGTGTGTGTGTGGACAGTCAAAATTCATTCGTTTCGCATTAAACAAGAATCAGGAAATACTGCATTCATGTTGATACAGAGGGGGAAAATAACAAATCAATCATTTGAAAATGTGCATTTCCCCAGTTTTCGATCGTACCCTTGGAAGTTCCCGTGAGTCGAAGGTGGAGGAGGAGGACTGAGGGATCGGAGGGGAGGGGAACAGCCTCCGTCTCTCTCTCTCCTGAACCTGAACACAGCGGCCTTCACAATAACCGTTTAACAACACTCGTTGCACAAACGCAGAGTCTGATCTCTGGGACTGTAAACACACACTCCCCCTCCAGAGGCGCCAGGCGGCTCGCCCCCGTCCCTCTCTGTTCATCGGGGGGCGGTCGCCAAGGGAAACCAATCCCCCCCTACAACGGATTCCTCACAAACTTGTTTCACTTTGCTACTGTGACATCACCCCTGACATCACAGGTCCCAGCTGTAGGAGCGGAGACCAGGAGGCTCGGCCTCACAGGTACGCTAGCTAGCATGCGCTCATACATTAGCCTGTCAAGGTAGAGCTGAAGAAAATTACTAACTTTAAAAAAAAAAAAAAAATTCTGAGCCGCCATCCAGCCCTGAGGCCACACGCGTTTCTAGAACGACAGTGCACAGTGCCAGTACAGTTCTATATAAAATGTGCTTTTAAAAAAAAAAGCTAAAATCAGCCAACAGCTACCTCATGTCCTGATCTATAGTAGAGACCAGGTGTAGCCCTAACGTAGGAGGTGAATGAACAGCGTTGAAGGCAACTGGACGATCTGCAGTGACCCTGTGTTCAGCCTAGCAGCAGTTCCTGAAATTTCAGGGTATTGACACCCCTGAAATATCGCAGAAGTTCAGCTCACACCGGCCCTTGTGACCTGGGGTTCTTGTGGGACGACACCAGGACGCCATGTGAACAAGCACGTCTCCGAACAGACACTCATCCTCTACATTTAATAGTGGTGGGAAAAACTGACTGTACTGTTCTTTTCACATAAAATGTATTTATACAGGCTGCAAATTAGCTGAAGCGATTTAGGTTCAGCACCTTGCTCAAGGGTACAACGTCAGTACCCCAACCGGGGAATCGAATCGGCAACCTCTGAGTTACCAACCCAGCTACCCAATGACTATGCCTCTCTGCCTCTCATGCCCTTGCATGTCTGCAAATACTGTTGCTTCCGAACTCTTTCAGTGTGATGATGTACGTGTACGCATGGATGCAAATGCTTACGTACACAGCAAGTGCAAATGTGTTTGTGAAAGAGGACGACGGCTCAGGGTTCAGGTGAGCGTTTGGGGCACTTGGGGTCTGTGATGTGGGTCTGTGTGTAGACAGTGGGAGGGCCTATCCGCACCAAATGGACGTAGGAAAAAAAATTATTAATATAATCAAAAAACAAACATATCTCTATCGAATGGACAGGACCCCTCCCGTCCCCCTCACCCCCACCCTGATTGGCTTACTATTTGGTGGAGTCTGACAGCTGGTACTCTCGCCGCCTGTCGTAGGCCTCCTGGATGCCCGGGTCGGACCACAGCATCTTTATTGCGTTGACGTAGGGGTGGTCGAAGGACGACACTTTCTCTACGTCCACCTCCTTCACCAGCATGGCGTTGGACTGAACCAAAAGGATCGGGGAGAGAGGGGGGGGGGGGGGTGGGCAGAGACACGGAGAGATCAGTTCAATCAATTCACACGCTGTGAAAGGTGCCCATTAGACAAAGGTAATCTCTGTCAGCGCCCAAGCAAAGTGGATTTCGTATCTTCCCGTTCCGTTTAACAGCCAGCCCATTTGAATATTCTCAACAGCCCATCACTTACACCCACACCGATATGAAAATGTGTGGCGGGGGCTTCGGTGGTGAACGGCAAACAGGCTTTGCATAGCGGTGGCATCACTGCGGAGATTACGAACAGCAACTGCCCTCAGCTCGGCGAAGGGTTCGCAAATATCGCAGCGGAAAAAAAGTATTAACTCAGCAACATTCAGAGCAAGGCCCTCCTGCTTTACGTACATTCAGTTTCTCAACTCGGGCCCTCCTGTTCCAACCAAGCAGTAACACACCTGATTCTACCAATCAACCTTTGGACTTTACTAAGCTTGATTAGAGGAATCACAGCCTGCACCGGCCCTTTCTGGTCTGAGAACCATGAGCTCATAAGCACTCATTCAGAGAGAAAAGGCCAAAAAGGTAGCGGTACACCAGTGTGTGGTAAACTGTTTCACTAATGCTTATTGGAAAGATCTGAAACCCAGAGAGAGGAGGGCTACAGCGTCCGCCTGGTTATTGGCGCATTTCAGTAACGCCAGTTCTGATTGGCTAAAACAGAGGTGGGAGAGAGAAGGGAGGGCTATACTGACGTCTGGAATTCATGTCAGCTTCTAATCGTGCAATTAATAACAATTTGCGCAACAGGACATTTCAGCGAAACTTTGGCAAGCTGATGAATGACAGCTGACTTGTGCCCTCATATAAACAGCTTTTGATGTGTTCAGCCAATCAGCTAACTTTGACTGAACAGCTTTTGGAGTGTTCAGCCAATCAGCTAACTTGAGTGGACAGCTTTTGGAGTGTTCAGCCAATCAGCTAACTGAGCCAGAGGAAACTCAGCCCTGCATACACCAGCCCTGCAGCAACAAGACACACACCAGCCCTGTAGCAAGGACCCCCCCCCCCCACCAAAGTCTAAGGGGTCCACATGCCCTGCCCAGCGTCCAAGGAAACGGTAGAAGCCGGCAGGGGCCCAGGGCAAGAAGCCAGGACCTCCGACCTCCACCCCCCCCCCCAGAAGAACCGCGACGGGGCCGCTCACCTTGTTCTCCTCGTACTTGTAGCCGATCTTGAGGTTCTCGGTGGCGCGGATCATGGACTGCATGGAGGTGAAGATGTTCTGGTACACCAGCTTGGTGAAGCCGCGCTTGTCCTCGTCCGTGTAGCCCGTGCCGTGGATGATGCGCATCTGCTTGATGAAGGTGCTCTTGCCGCTCTCGCCCGTGCCTGAGAGAAGACGCCGGAAACAAGGGGGCGGGGTCAGAGAAGAGGCGCAAGGCGCAACGCAACGGGGGTCAGTCCCCCCCCCCCCCCCCAACACATGAACTGAGCACACAGAACCCTGGGGGGGGGGGGGAGCAGAGGCCAAAATGAGGGCTGGGGGGTCATCATCTCAGGCTACTGTACACACCCTGAGGAGAGAACACACTATCCCATTCACAATATGCTAACTGTGCAGAGAACAAGCCTCCTTACAGCCTTCTGCACTTCACACAGGAAAAGAGTCCATCTTACTGTGTCTGTTAAGGTGAGCTACAGTACATCGGAGTTCAAACTTCCCCACGAAGGGTCAATGGGGGGGGGTGCGGACTTTTATTCCAAATCAGCACACAGCAAAAAAAAAAAGACCAGATTAGACTAATCAAGGTCTTCAGACTTGACTTTGATTTCGACATTGAGTGAGAGGCGTTATTAATGGGCCAGAACAAAAGTGACGGGACGCTCAGATACGAAAGGAGGTGCGGAACTCACAGACGCAGGCTGTGGAAAAAACGCGCTTCGTCGCGTTATTGAAATACCGCCGCCACGTTTGACTAATCGCTGAAATATTAAACGGTACCTGCCGGCCCACAGTCACACCGGGCGAACACGTGACCCTTCCCCCGCTCGAGAGACGCGGTAAAAATGGCGCCTCGAGAGAGAGGGCCCTCCCCCAGCCTCCCACCCTGTCCTCGCGCGCCCCCCGTGACATCATCGCTTAAGCCCCGCCCACGAGAGGCACGGATTCGAGAGCGGGACAGGGCTCTCGGCGGCGACGGGAGGTTAAATCAGGCAGCCCGTCCTCAAAAGCACATCTTCCGCCCCCCCCCCCCCCCCCTCTCTCTCTCAAGGGTGGCGCTCGGCAATTAAATCAAAACGCGCGGTTCTGCGTGAGCGTTCGCGTCTCCGTGTCGGACGAGCGCGCACGTTTCATCCTCAAAAGTGTGCTTCGCACCGAAGGCCAATAATACCTTTAACAATTCAGCTTTAGATATTTGCAGCCTATAAATCCATTTCCCCCGATCTGACGCCGGCTGGTCTTTCCAGCAACGCGACCGACCCAGAATAACTCTCCAGCCTCTGTTCCACATCTCCTGCGATCGCACATCAGCAAAGACCAACTCCTGAAAGCAGCCTCAGACAGTCAGCCAGTGGCCCCGACACACACACACATACACCCCATCACACACTCCCACACCACCCACCCACCCCCCACACACACACACACACCCCCCACACCACCCACACACACACACCCACACACACACACACACACACACTCCCACCACACCACCCACACACACACACCCCCATTACACACAACCACCTTGGTGCACCTCATCTGAGAGAAGCAGACTTGCTACCCTGATGCTCATGTTTGTTACAGCTCTAATTTTCTTAGGATGCAGCATAACATGCAGCATAATGCATCAGCATAACGTGCAGCATAATGCATCAGCACAACATGCAGCATAATGCAGCAGCATAACACGCAGCATAATGCATCAGCATAACATGCAGCATAATGCATCAGCACAACGTGCAGCATAATGCATCAGCATAACATGCAGCATAATGCATCAGCACAACACGCAGCATAATGCATCAGCACAACATGCAGCATAATGCATCAGCATAACACGCAGCATAATGCATCAGCACAACACGCAGCATAATGCATCAGCATAACATGCAGCATAATGCATCAGCACAACACGCAGCATAATGCATCAGCACAACACGCAGCATAATGCATCAGCACAACACGCAGCATAATGCATCAGCATAACATGCAGCATAATGCATCAGCATAACATGCAGCATAATGCATCAGCATAACACGCAGCATAATGCATCAGCACAACACGCAGCATAATGCATCAGCACAACACGCAGCATAATGCATCAGCATAACACGCAGCATAATGCATCAGCATAACACGCAGAATAATGCATCAGCATAACATGCAGAATAATGCATCAGCATAACATGCAGAATAATGCATCAGCATAACACGTAGCATAATGCATCAGCATAACATGCAGAATAATGCAGCAGCATAACACGCAGCATAACTCGTTGGCAGGCTGAATTCTGGAGGGGGAAAAGACGTTCCGTCTTTCCAAGCGCATGGAAGGGCTCAGACTCGGATAACATCTCCGCTCTCCCCGTTCACCAGCGTAGCTACCACGAGCAGCTCAGTTCTGCTGCAGTTTCCACGTACGGAGAGCGCTTAAGGTCAACAACTTTTAAAAAAAATAATAAAACAAATACCTTTTCTTACAGTATTAATTATAATAGCATTTAAGATAGCTGAGGCTGAATCAGACCGGTCAACCAATCAACACATAGCACAGAGCGAGATAAAAAAAAGGGGGGAGGGCCTCAAATGAACCTTCGTTTCCATGACGATTTACAAATGCCGTAATGGCGCTAGA
Source organism: Anguilla japonica (assembly GCA_025169545.1). Classification (NCBI taxonomy): domain Eukaryota; kingdom Metazoa; phylum Chordata; class Actinopteri; order Anguilliformes; family Anguillidae; genus Anguilla; species Anguilla japonica. Next base: position 8,031,409 of record CM045886.1, read on the forward strand.
GCAAACTGTCAGTTGTGAATAAAAGGACAGTTGGGTTTCAGGACTACAAGGACCAGTGAAAACGCAGGAACATATGTTTGTAGTTCTCAAATCCAGGTTTGCGCATTCAGGAGATCATTCTACATCAAGTTCTGCAGACGGTGGTCATGGTGTCATACTATGAATATCAGGGATTAATGGGAAACTCATAAGATGGTCAGACTTTGTCTTACACCGTCCCCCATGCCTCCTCTTCATCGCACTCTCAGACCCCTCTTCATCCTTCCATCTCAGTTTGCATCTTCCATATCTCAATCCTCCATAACATCACCCCATTCCTCTCCTCCTACTGCCTCTCTCGCATCCATCTTTCTCTCAGTCCCCTTCCTCACCCCTCCCCCCGACTCTCACTCCGACCCCGACCCCCCTCTCCATCCTTCTTATTCCTCCCTTTACATCACCCCATTCCCCACCCACTCCCTCCCTCCCTCCCCTCATCTTTCTCACTAACCCTCTTTCCCGCATCCTTCCCCAACGCTCACTCTTCCCGACCCCCCTTCCTCTCTCTCCCCCCATCACCGTCTTTTACACTCTCTCACATCCCCCCCCCTCGCTCTCTCAGCCCCCCACCCCCACCCCCACCCCCACCCCCCAGGCTGAGTCATCAGGCTCCTGGCACAGGCTCAGATCGCCGTGGACACCGAGCACCAACGCCGCGCATCTCACTTCCTGTGCTGGCAGAGCGCGCACGTGAGCGCCATTAGCGCAGTTAGCGTCGTTAGCGTCGCGCGCGCGCGGCTTCGATCCGCATCCGAAACGAGCCCGGCCTGCTTACCGCCACAGCGCGCGGCTGGCTTCAGTACCGCTGGGTTTACAATGGCTTTTTTTTTTTTTTTTTGCAGTGATTTTTTCCAATGACAGTTGCAGATGGTTTTTGCAGTAGGTTTTGAAGGGATCTTTTTTAAACATATTTTTTCAGTGATTTTTGTAGTGTTTTTTTCAGTAATTTTTGTAGTGGTTTTTTCTCTGTGATTTTTGTAAGTGGTTTTTTCTCTGTGATTTTTGTAAGTGGTTTTTTCTCTGTGATTTTTGTAGTGGTTTTTTCTGTGATTTTTGTAGTGGTTTTTTTCTGTGATTTTTGTAGTGTAGTACAACACAACATACATTAACCGCAACGTACACCGAATCCCGCTGAAAAGATTGTAAGTGGTGGGGCGTGGCGCAGTCCACAGAGTGGCAGACTCTCATGCAGTATATAAGGCCCTGTCCACACGTATACGGATTTTTCTGAAAACGTAGTTTTTTCCCTCCGTTTTGGCCTCCCGTCCACACGGAAACGGCGTTTTAGGTCACCGAGAACGAAGCTTTTTGAAAACGCCTTCCAAGGTGGAGATTTTTCAAAACTCCGGTTTCTCGGTCTTCGTGCGGACAAGAAAAACGGAGCTTTTACGAAAACGCCGACGTCAAGACGTCAACTCGCGCATCGGTTACCATGGCAATTGGTGTATTGCACATGCGGCAATCGTTTTAGCGTTCTCCTGTGGACGGAGATATTGTTCAAAACGCCGGTCATGTGGATGGGATTTTTTTTTTTTTTTTACAGAGGGGGAAAAAACTACGTTTTCAGAAAAATCCGTATACGTGTGGACAGGGCCTAAGATCTACCATGTGGGCGGGGCTTAAATCGACCAACATGACACATCCTTAACCGCGATCCCTTCCCTGCCTGTTTGTTGTCCTCTGATCTCTCCCTGGCTGAACAAAGCAAACAAAAAAAATCCAAAAAAGGAGACCAGATTGTCCCCTCTACTTTAAAAAAAAAAAAAAAAGGTTACAGGTAGAAGCGTCATTTTCAAGCGGGGCGGAAATGACAGAATAAGACCATTCTGCTCTGCTTCAGGCAGCGGGGGGGGGGGGGGGGTGGCTGAGTATAAAATTTTGATTTGTGGCGTAAACGGTTTCTCTCTAACTTCACCATCTCTAAATCACTAACTGATTACCTCCAGGTACCACTGTGACACCTGTATTTATCAGCACACACCCCCCTCCCCAGGCATGTGCCCATGAGAGTGGCTGCTTTCCCTACTACTCCTAAGGCCAGAATCAGCCATGCTGTCTGTCCCCCCCCTCCCCCCCCCCACCCCCCCCCCCCCCACCCCTGAGTCTTCCCAGATTTCTTCCTCCATGTCCTCCAGGAAGTGCTTCGTAGTCTCTGTTGCCTCTGGCTTGCCCTGCAGGGGTTTAGGCTAGGCTAAACTGTAAAGCACATTGTGACAAATCCTTTTGTAAAATGCGCTGTTAAACCCCAAATAGGATTTGATCGATGAGCTAACGCATGCAGCCACATTGCACACAGAGTCCTGAAGCTTTTTTTAAAGATATCACATTCAATCCAAAAACGTTATTTTATTTTTGATTTTTCTATCTGACATGTATTTGTCCTTATGCCATTTTCTTTTCCTACATGTTTGGCCGACATAGCGTATGACCTCATATGTATTTGTCTTTTCTTTTTCCTCATACGTACGTGTATTTTTCTTCATATCATTTTCTTTTCCTACACGTTTGGCCAACATAGCGTCTGACCTCATATCTCTGAAGAGAAATCAAGAGACGAACGAGCCATTTCGATGCATAAATTAACCTCTCGTTAAGTAGACCCAATTTAAAACAGCTAATTAATCAATTAAACTCAGGGGGGGACTCTTAACTGGTTTTAAAAGGGCAAAATCTAAATAGAGCTTCTCATACAGGCCCCTCGCCGACAACCATTTAATTTATAACAGCGGGTCCCTCTCAGGGCGGTGGAGTTAACGCCGAAAACAGGGGTCAGGGCCGCGGTGGCATCGCAGGCCTTCAGACACGCACCCCGGCGGTGCCACCTGTAGCTCTGCCAGTCTCTACCTCTGGTGATTTTCATTTTAAACGTCCCATCGGCTCGCCGTTAAAATTGTCCCGAAAACGTCGTCGTAATTGTGAAGTGGGAACTGGCCTTAACCAAAACCCCACTACACAGGCTTCTCTCATTACATTACAGGCATTTAGCAGACGCTCTTATCCAGAGCGACTTACAACATTTGACGTAGCATTTTACTTTGCATCCATTTATACAGCTGGACACATACTGAAGCAATGCAGGTTAAGTACCTCTGCTCAAGGGTACAAAGGCAGTGTCCTACCCAGGAATCAAACCTGTGACCTTTAGGTTACAAGACCAGTTCCTTACCCATTATACTACACTTCCGCATTCTTGCACACTGTGAATTTATTTCCCCGAGTGTGGAGTGGACACAGGTGAATTTATTTCCTGTTAAATTATAAAGTAGATCCATGACCGCTTATCAAGTAGATCCACTGACGCTGCATCAAGTAGATCCACTGATGGCTTTATCAAGCAGATCCACTGACATCTGCATCAAGCAGATCCAGTGACATCTGCATCAAGCAGATCCACTGACATCTGCATCAAGCAGATCCAGTGACATCTGCATCAAGCAGATCCAGTGACAGCTGCATCAAGCAGATCCACTGACATCTGCATCAAGTAGATCCACTGACATCTGCATCAAGTAGATCCACTGACGGCCGCGTCAAGCAGATCCACTGATAGCAGCGTCAAGCAGATCCACTGACATCTGCGTCAAGCAGATCCACTGACGGCCGCATCAAGCAGATCCACTGACATCTGCGTCAAGCAGATCCACTGACGGCCGCATCAAGCAGATCCACTGACATCTGCATCAAGCAGATCCACTGACGGCCGCATCAAGCAGATCCACTGACATCTGCATCAAGCAGATCCACTGACGGCCGCATCAAGCAGATCCACTGACATCTGCATCAAGCAGATCCACTGACGGCCGCATCAAGCAGATCCACTGACATCTGCGTCAAGCAGATCCACTGACAGCTGCGTCAAGCAGATCCACTGACGGCCGCATCAAGCAGATCCACTGACATCTGCATCAAGCAGATCCACTGACAGCCGCATCAAGCAGATCCACTGACATCTGCATCAAGCAGATCCACTGACATCTGCATCAAGCAGATCCACTGACATCTGCATCAAGCAGATCCACTGACATCTGCATCAAGCAGATCCACTGACATCTGCATCAAGCAGATCCACTGACATCTGCGTCAAGCAGATCCACTGACATCTGCGTCAAGCAGATCCACTGACATCTGCGTCAAGCAGATCCACTGACATCTGCGTCAAGCAGATCCACTGACATCTGCGTCAAGCAGATCCACTGACATCTGCATCAAGCAGATCCACTGACGGCTGCATCAAGCAGATCCACTGACAGCAGCATCAAGTAGATCCACTGACATCTGCATCAAGTAGATCCACTGACGGCTTTATCAAGCAGATCCACTGACGGCAGCATCAAGTAGATTCACTGACATCTGCATCAAGTAGATCCACTGACGGCCGCATCAAGCAGATCCACTGATAGCAGCGTCAAGCAGATCCACTGACATTTGCGTCAAGCAGATCCACTGACGGCCGCATCAAGCAGATCCACTGACATCTGCATCAAGCAGATCCACTGACGGCCGCATCAAGCAGATCCACTGACATCTGCATCAAGTAGATCCACTGACATCTGCATCAAGCAGATCCACTGACGGCTTTATCAAGTAGATCCACTGACGGCTTTATCAAGTAGATCCACTGACGGCTGCATCAAGCAGATCCACTGACGGCTGCATAGTCCTCCAGGCATGTTGGGCGACTGCATCTCCATTTTTGCGCGGCGTAAACTGGGTCAGGCCCAGGACAGGGTAGCTCTGCGCCGCATGCCCCAACGCCTGGGCGGGAATCAGCACCGACCCGCACCGAGGAAAGCGCTTCAGAGCCCCCGAAACTCAACGAGGGGCAAAACCCCCGCCCTCGGGCCAGCGCTGTGATCTCTTTAAATAAGCCTGTAGGTACACACACATGCGTACGCACACACATACACAAATACAGACACACGTGCACACGCACACACACTCGAATACATACACATGCGCACACACACACACACTCAAATACACACACACACACACACACACGTGTACGCACGTGCGCGCACACACACACTTGACACCCATCCAAATTATGACCAAAAATATGTAGCTGTGATATTGCTGTACGCTTATTTATTTATTTTTTTCCCCAGCAAAGACAAGAGAAATATTGGAAATGCAGGATTGGGGGGGGGGGGGGGAGAGAGAAAAAAATGCATAGCTCCACTCAAAGCCACACTCTGAGGTAGCGCTGGTGTTAGTCTCCATGGCAACCACTCTTCTCTGCGTTTGGCAGAGTAGCGAATGCAATTCCAACTGCCTACAGGCAAACTCTCAGCTCATCACCATCATTTAAAAACGTACATTTCTCCTCAGTTTACAGTTCGTTCCGGCTGAGAACCTGAACGCTGATTTTCGACGCAGATAAACGAGCCTTTTTTTGGCAACGTGTAGCTACACACACGAGCCGCGCACCTCTCCCACCACAGTCCGATAAACAGCGTTATTCATCGAGACACAAACAAGGAACGGTGAAGAGCACCGGGAAAGCCCCAAACGTTCCCTGCTCGGGCCTGACCAGGTGCTGCACAGCCAGTGTTTCAAAAGCGAAAATCAAAAGGGAAAGTCAAGACTGCCACGCCACCAGGCAACGTCTCGTAGTAAGAGGAAACGCGGAGGAAACCGAACCGAGAATAACGAAAGGTATCTTTCTGCCACAGATTTCTTCCCAATTAATTCATTTTTTTTTTCGCCTACTGAAGGAAATCAGGTCAACTCATTCTCAAACACACACTTGTTACATAAACCGCTCGATCCCCTCCTTTTCCACGCCGATGATCTACGACTGTGGGTTTAGTCACAGACTCTCCGAGGCAGCGGACAAACGGGCCGTTTATAACAGATGGCTCTATAAATAAAGGCACTTCCAGCCGGACTCCCATCAAAAGCGCGTCCCGCTTTCCAGCGAAACGAAAACCACTGCGCGTGTTCTGCTACCCTCCCTCTCGATCGCTTTTTAAAATAAATAAATAAATAAATAAATAGATAAATAAATAAAACGCAGTTCCGTTGTGACCAGCTGCTTTTAAAAAAATAAATAAAAATGAATCGCTTTGGGGGTAAAAACCAGTCTAGTCTTCCTGTTCAAATGGACATTTGAGAACTCAGAATTAATCAAATCCATCAAATTAACGAAGGACAAAAACCTGAGTGTTGATTCCAGGACTGCTTTTCACAGTTTGGGGGGGGGGGGGGGGGGGGGGGCCTTTCGTAAACGATCCCTAAATTTCTCCCCACAGCGTGTGCGCCAGGCTCAGGAGATGGCAGAGTTACCCAGAATTCCCCTGCGTGCCCCCCAGGCTGCGCTCGGGATTGGTCGGAATGGGAGGCCGACGCCCGGAGAATGCCGAGGGATTTTCAGTCGAGATTTTTTTTTTTTTGCCGTTTTCAAGATCTTAAGAAAATCCGAAGAAAATCCCCGGTCTTTGAGCGATCCCCTCCGACGGTGGTTTAACACGAGACGGCCAGAGACTCGAATCGCAGCTCCCCAGATCCGGTGTGAAAGCCTGTCCGCGTCTCCTGTGAGAATATCGAAACCGATTCGATTTTTTCCATCACAAGTCTTTAGGCTCCTGGCTCGTGCAGTGTGTGACCCTCCTCTGACCGTACCCTGTGAGAGTACGCGTGTAGCGTGAGCGTTCCTAAGATGGATACACCAGCGGTTTTTTCAATAAGAGAAAGTCGCTACATGCGAGATGCTATCCGCTGTCAGGATACTGTTGGGATTATAAAAGTCGTGTAGCGTACACGATGCGTAACTCCACCGCTCTCCAGTTCCCCCTGTGGACCCCGAAGGTATCTCTCCACCCCTCCAGTCCTGTCGCAAAAAACCCCTCGCCGCCTCTGCCCACGCAGAACTTCAGAAGCTCTGCAGCTGCTCTCCGCTCACAACAGTAAGATTTTTTTCTTTTCTTTTTTTTATTCTTCCTGATTTATTTCGCGTGATCCCATCACAAGATTATCCCCCCCCATTACCATCTCCCCCTCTGGGGCAGAAACCGCCGCTCCCTGGGTTACGCAATGGGCTAGCAACTCTCCCCCCCCCCCCCTTCACCAGAATCCCTTTGTTTGGGCTGAATCATACGCTTATTGCAAACACTCCGCCTAAACACACTTCTGAAAAGCAAAACAATTCATATCTGACGTTCCATCGGCACTTTTCGACTGATTAGTAAGCCATTTTGACTTTCTCCGCAAAGCCTGCCCCTACTTCACTTCTCTCTCCAGGCAAAAGGCCTCGGATGAAGTCTGCGAGACCTAAAATACTCCCTTACTGGCTGGGGAACATTTGAGCGAACCAGAGGACGTCTAACATGTCGAGGTCCGATTGATTAAAGAGCACCTCAAACACTCCTTCCCCGAAAAAAAAGGGACTTAAATTCCCCTCTTGCCGTTTACCTCAGCACACACCTGAGGCTCCTCGCTAGCCCGTTAGCCTGCTGGCCCTCAGGGCGACGCACGCAGGCTCACTTCGGACGACGTGCACCGCGCTCGATAGCCAGCAGGCTAACGGGCTAGCGAGGAGTCCAGCTATTCCCTCAGGACAGTGTGAGCGCGGTAGCTCGTCTAACGGCAGTAGCTGTCCCTCTTCCGTCACAAAGGACGGCTTCGGTGGCGCACGCAAATTTTTTTTAAATTCCCCTCTTCGAAAGTTCCACTGATTACAATTGTATTTAAAATGCAGTATCAGGTTAAATGGCAAGTAGACAGGAATAAGAACAATAACAGGAAATAGCCAAGATGGTAGCCTAGCAATGCTAGCTAGATACAGGGCGATCTAGCATATAGACAGTTCGGTGTACAAAAGAAAAAGAAGTCCATCTCATAGCTGAGTGGGCAAACGATTTGTTGTTTACACTATTCAAAATAACGCAGACAAAATGTCACGTGCTGCTGATTACATTCTCTTTCTGATGACTAGTTGGATGAGGAATTTTAATCCGTTTGCCCTCTCAATAGCGCACCACATCGGTCATCATCTGCAAGGTCTCTCTTTTTCCTCTAAAAAGTCAAAACGGCACGAAAGCATCGAAACGCACCCTTCGAGCGAACCGTCCTCGCGCCCGATTTCAGAGAAACGTGTCGTAACGCCGTCAAGAGCCCCCCGGCCTACCCGCTCCGCGTCTCCGCGTCCGCTCCCATGTTGTTGTTATGGAGACGGTGATATTTGCCGACCCGGGTCAAAGAAAAACTAATTTTAATTATTTTATCCCTTCAGACGTGGGGAAAATGAAACACTTCCTCAGAGCACTGAGAACCTTCAGCAGACAAGACCGTACAAACGAGAATATTTCTTCCTGAATGTTGGTGACGTAAGACGTGCTCTAAAATGGTCAGCAATGTTCAGGAATTTTACTGGTGTCTAAAGGGACTCCCAAAAACACAACCCCCCCCCCCCCAATCCCTGCTGAAACACACCATCAGAAAGTCACATACACAACCACGCATAGCCTATATCTGCAGGGAAACACACTCACAAAACATAGAAGCACATGGACAGACAAGTAAACACACCCCTTATTAGATTTTCTGAAGTTCAAAATATTTATACACACACACACGCATGCACACAGGCACGCACACACACACACACACGCAGTATGAATTCCAATGTTTTTTCACCATCTGGCAGTGGGATGGTGAAAAAGAATATAAGACGAAGACAATGGAGTCTACAGGACCCTAGGATGCGTGGCTACTGAACAGCCACGCCTCTTTAAAGAAGGGGGGGGGGTATGTGAAGGCTGGGGCTGGGGGGGGGGGGGGGGGGGGGGGAGCCGTGGCTCAGGCAGGAAAACCGAAACCCACGCGTGCGATTAATTCTGCAGTTCGGCCCCAGAGCTCAGGGATCCCACCAACTGAAGAGCAGCATGAAATCAAAAAAAAAAAATTACAAACGAAACCGTAAAAAGAGAGCTAGGAAAAATAAAAAACCCGAAAGGGCCGATTTCATTTCACGAGGGGAGCGTTAGTGTGGAAGTGTTTCCCCCCCTGACAGAGAGGACCGAGCTCCTGTGTGGAATGAGCGGAGAGCGGCCTTTCTGGGGTCACACGCACACACACTCACACACGCGCACACACCCTCTCACTCTCACACACTCTCACACACTCACACACACCCTCACACTCTCACACCCTCACACACACTCTCACACAGACTCACTCACACTCTCACACACTGTTAAATGTGCAGCAGTGCCCTTGGCTCTATTTATAGGCAGCAGCCCCTGCATGCACGGTTGTTTATGAACCGCTGCAGTGGGGCTGGAGCTGGAGCTGCACAGTGGGGCTGCACAGTGGGGCTGGAGCTGGAGCTGCACAGTGGGGCTGGAGCTGGAGCTGCACAGTGGGGCTGGAGCTGGAGCTGCACAGTGGGGCTGCCCGCTGGAGCCGCCACTGCAGCCTGGCACTGCCCCACCACTGCAGCTGAAAAGAGAGGGGGGGGGGGCGAGAGAGAGACAGAGAGGATAGAGGGGGAGAGAGGGGGAGGGCAAGAGGGGGAGAGAGGGGGGGGGGGGGGAGAGAGATGGGGGGGGAGAGACGGAGAGAGATGGGGAGAGAGGGAGAGAGAGAGGGGGAGAGAGGGAGAGGAAGAGGGCGAGGGGGAGAGAGGGAGAGGAAGAGAGAGAGGGGAGGGAGACAGACAGAGAGAGAAAGAGAAAGAGAGAGAGTCAAAGCAGAGGTTTGCACTGCGGTCGGCTGCTATGCAAACACGCAGAGTCAACCATTCAGATAAAACGGTGTGCGGACGGAAGCTGGCGCATTCAAATGCTGTGCTGACTCCTGCGGCCGTCCCGCACACACAGGGCGTGAGGCTGAGCAGGAAGGCCTGCGGGCCCATTACACTACATTACATTACCCTCATTGGCAGAGGCTTTTACCCAAAGCGACGTCCCGCGGGCTTCAGCCGGACCCCGCAGAGGACTGACGCCAGGGTTTTACCGAGGCAGGAAGGACCCAAGCGCTCGCGGCCACGACCGGCTGCGGCCGGCGACTGTCCGCAACGTTCTAGAACGCGCCGCCCGAGGACGGGACGCGGGCTGAGGACGTCCGCGGGATGACGGGCGGAGAGCGCGCCGCAGCTGCTCCTCCTCCCCGCAACGCTCCAAAAAAACGCGTTTCCCCCCCCCCCCCGCGCGCCGCGAAGCTTCGGTCCGAACCGGGCTCGAGAGACAGCCAATGGCAGCCTGGGACAAGACAGAGAGCACACTGGCGCCGAGAGAGGAGGTGCACTGCAGTGGCACTGGACAGGTGTGAACAGTCCTTAAAAAAAATATATAACACTAAATCTTTCATAACGCGTTTTATAAAATAAAATATAAATCGCAGTGCATTCTCTTAAAGATACACCACAATATGTCTCGCATATATTCTGCAACGTTTTTTGCACGTGTGCCTGTATGGAGTGCTGCAGCATCTGGATAATCCACAGTGCCCCAGATAATGCAGTGTCCTCCAATGCCCTGAAAAGCATGGGGGGGGGGGAGGGGGTGCTGCAATTTCTACTGGCTGAAACCAAAATGTATAAAAATACCCTTCGATAAAAGCTGAGAATCCGCACTTTAAACCATGTGTGAATCGTCTGATTACAAATGATAAACTGTGGAGTGCAGAGCCAAATCAAGAAAAAAAAAAAATGTCTTTGTCCCAAACGCTATGGAGGGCACTGTATTTCACGTCAGGGACTGCAGTACACTCAATTCTCATAAAGGGGGAGGAGCCGGGGACAGGGCACAGCCAGACCCCGTCCCGTAGCAGGAACAGGTGTCTGTGTGACTGCCCCAAACGCCCCAAACACACCCATGGACAGCCAGATCCCCGGGGGTCCTGTAGCAGGAACAGGTGTCTGTGTGACGGCCCCAAACCGCACCCATGCCCAGGCAGCAGCCCCCGTCCCGTAGCAGTATGATAGGACCTAAAACTGCTCGGTGTGCAGTGTTAAGAGTCAAAGAGGAATGCCAGGTGAAAATGAATGCAGTCTATTGTTCAGTGTGCTCAGTAATGATGACAATATGCAATGGTGCAAAATGTGAGTGGTGACATGGCTATACACATAAATGCCTTATACAACTACCTTTGTTTTGTTCTAACCATTACAATTAATACTCCAAGCAGAAGTGAAGTCTTTTTTTTCTTTTAATTTTATTTTGTTAAATTATCTATAAACCACATAGATACAGCTGGGGAAAAAAGAAAAAAGCAGCAGGCAAAATTGTGAAAATGATTGTATACGTCGTTGAAACTGAAATAAAAACTAAGTTTAAAAAAAAAAAAAACCTTATACACGCAGGAGACCGTGTTGGAAGAGTCTGAACAATTGCACTTCTATCCTATGTACAAAAAGATCAAAGCAAAACACCAAGTCATCAAATAAAGACACAATCATGGCAAAACAGTACAGATCAATGATCCTGCTTGCACTACCCCTGTATGCACATCACAGCGGGCTAACCTTATCTGGCTGGGCACTGACCCATAGGTATCAAGACCTTTGGTCAACACCCCACCACCAAAGACACCAACTTGTTTCCCCGTGACATCAGTTTTCCAACAACACAGAACAAGATTAGGTACTCCATAATACAACGTAAAGCACACACAACGCCGATCCAATCGGATGTTTTGCAGCTGAGCAAACTGTCTCTTCATCGCACTTGCTGACTCCCTCAGTAAACAGCGTGTTTTCCTCTGAGGGTCTGATAAGGAGCGGACTTTCTGTGCACTGCCCTACAGCGGCGTTCAGAATCCGCGTTCTCCTCAGGGCACCGTCACTGTGTGCCGCCTGGCGACTGCTCTGTGTTTACTCAAAGTCAGCGGAAGAAGAAAAAGAAAAAGAGAAACAAAGTCCCATTTAACCTGTGAAGAGCAGGTTTTTCTAAGTTTTCAAAACCCAAAAGGTCAGTGTTCTAGTAACTTTCAGTTAAGGTTACCAAGTGGTGATTGTGACATCAGCATTAGAATGTTCAGTTACGAACATTCTAATCACGTAATCTGTGACCTCACAGCTTAAAGGGTTAATAGGGTTCTATGTGCTCTGGCACCCGGCTGAAATCAGCAGTCAAAGGACCTGCAGTCCCCCGACTTGCCCTGCGCCTTGAATCAGGCAAAAGCACGGACGCCACAAACCGGAGTGTGCGGTACCCACCCTCAGTTGCCCCGCACACCAGAGAACCAGAGCTCACTGACAACCCCACACAGCTGCCACCCCACATTAGCCACCTAAATCCCGCAGTCAGTGCCCCCCCCGAGCCCCGAATATCACCTGCCCCCCTGACACCACCCCTCCTTCCCCAGAGGAGACCTGCCCAATCTCAGCGACAGCCCAAAGACAGGCTCCACAAGACAGAGAGCACAGACTGAGGATGAAGCGCCTAGCACAGGAAGACACAGGAAAGGGCACTGTGGGTCGACCCTTCGGCCATCTTGAAAATCGCAAATAAGAGGTTTGTGAAAGAGAGTCCACTACGCGCAGCGACCACTCAGACCCATTAACGAAGCAATACGGACAAACAAGATTACCACAGCTTAATGCAAGATTCATACGTTTAAATGGAAAACACTCAATTTTTTTTTTTTAAAAGGAAGTAAAGGGACTGGTGCAAGAGAAGATAAAACTTGCTACCACACAACGGCAGGCAGGCAGACAGACAGGCAGATAGGCAGACAGGAAGGCGGACAGACAGGCAGACAGACGGATGGATGGACGGGCAGGCAGGCAGGCAGCTACAGAGGCAGGGAGACAGACAGACAGGCAGGCAGGCGGACAGACAGACAGGAAGGCGGACAGAGAAGCAGGCGGACAGACAGACGGACGGATGGGCAGGCAGGCAGGCGGACAGACAGGCAGACAGACAGGCAGGCGGACAGACAGCTAGACAGAGGCAGGCGGACAGACACGGACATGGGCGGACAGGCAGACAGGCAGACAGACAGGCAGGCGGACAGACAGACAGGAAGGTGGACAGAGAAGCAGGCGGACAGACAGACAGACAGGCAGGCAGCCGTCCTTTGTGACGGAAGAGGGGCATGTAGGCAGTCAGACAGATAGGCAGGCAGGCAGGCAGACAGACAGACAGGCAGGCAGACACACACACACACAGGCAGACAGGCGGACAGAGCTCCAGCTCGTACGCAGCGGTTCTCGACCCGCCGGCGGCTGTGTGCGCCAGCCCTCAGGCGAGCGAGCGGCGGACGTGCGCCGGGCGGTTCGCGTGTTCGCACGCGGAGCCACTTTACCGCCGAGCGGGAGAACAGGCGGCAGGCACTTCACCCGCCGCGCTCGGCACAACGTGTTCCCGCGCCCGCAGCTCGAGGACGCCAGAGCGGGGGGGGGGGGCGGGGAGGGGCGGCTGCTCTCTCCCACAATGCACCGGGGCAGAGACGGCAGGCTACCGCGCACTCGCCGACGTAATGCTGCTGCAGAGCGGAGCCTCTGAAACTGTGTGAGCCTGCACACCCAGTGCGAGAAACGGAATTATGACTTCATGATATCATATCAGGATTAAAGATAATGCCCCCTAACCCCCCCCCCCCCCCCACCAGGCAGGGAATTCCCGCTAAACCACAGCATCAGCTCGCTAACCCCCCGATGCTACAAGCTCATCACGTGATGTGAAATGACCGCTTTCTCCCCCTTTGTCTCTCCGTAGTCGTAGCAGCCTCTCCGGCTTTGTTCAGTGTGATATTTGCTGGCGCTGGGGAGGGGGCGGGGGTGGTGGTGCGGGGGGGGGGGGGGGGGGGGTGTTCGAGAGGTCACCCCCTGCTACTCTCTAGACTGTAAAATTCTCACATCAAGATAAGAGGCTGGAGGAGCAAAGTCTGTCCTCCCTCTTCCCCCCTTTTCTCCTTCCCTCCCTCCCTCCCCGTCCGTCCATCCTGAGTAGAGTGAGAACAGGCAACAGGGGAGGGAGACAGACCCACTGCCACTCTCTCTCAACCGCAGTGCAAACCTCTACTTTGACTCGCACTTCTCTCTCTCTCTCTCTCTCTCTCTCTCTCACTCACTCTGTCCGCCTTGCGGTCTGTCCGTCCGTCTCTCTCCGTTTGTCTGTCCGTCTCTCATTCTACAGGTCAATCTCTCGTTCTACCCATCCAAATCTCGCTCTGTCCATCTATCCCTCATTCTGCCGGTCTGTCTCTAGCTCTGACCGTCCGCCTCTCGCTCTGTCAGTCAGTCTCTCTCAGTCTCTCTCTCTGAGTCTATCAGGACTATTGAGATGAGGGCGAAGCCTGATGACACGCAAGGTAACGATTGGCTGGACTTCGTTCCCGCATCACAAGCACGCGCCACGAAATCAATTTATTAGGCCGGGATATGGGTGGAAGGAAACAGACAAAGACAGAGAGAAAGAAAGAGAGAGAGAGAGGGAGAGAGAGAAGCCAGGCAGCAGTAAACCATTTCACACAGATAAGAGCTCCACCGCAGCCCTGCTCTATGGTACACAGTGCTCTCCTTTAAGGAGCCGCTCCACCGTGGCCCTGCTCTATGGTACGCAGAGCTCAGCTTTAAGGAGCCGCTCCACCGCGGCCCTGCTCTATGGTACGCAGAGCTCAGCTTTAAGGAGCCGCTCCACCGCAGCCCTGCTCTATGGTACGCAGAGCTCAGCTTTAAGGAGCCGCTCCACCGCAGCCCTGCTCTATGGTACGCAGAGCTCTCCTTTAATGAGCTGCTCAGGCCAGCTCGCTCTATGGAGGAAGCAGAACCGGGTTCTGGCCGAAGTGCAAACAGTCCATTAAGCACAAACGGCCACAGAGTGCTCCATCTGTGCCCTCAAACGGGAGAGGGACGGGGTGGGATGGGACGGGGCGGCGACGGGGCGGGATGGGACGGGACAGGACGGGGCTGGGTGGGGAGGCAGCTTGTGTCCCACCAAGCCGCGCTCTCCAAAAGGGGCAGCCTTCACCAGCACGGATTTAAAACAAAGAATGTCCCCTGCTTCGAATTTCAGAAAAAAAACACAACAGTAAAAACTAAATCATGTGTTCCGTCTGTCTCTAAGCTCTGACCATCCCCCTCTCGCTCTGTCAGTCAGTCTCTCAGTCTCTCTGTCCGTCCGTCTCTCTCTCTCTCTGAGTCTATCAGGACTACTGAGATGAGGGCGAAGCCTGATGACACGCAATGGACTTCATTCCCGCATCACAAGCACGCGCCACGGAATCAATTTATTAGGCCGGGATATGGGTGGAAGGAAACAGAGAAAGACAGAGAGAGAGAAAGAAAGAGAGAGAGAGAGGGAGAGAGAGAAGCCAGGCAGCAGTAAACCATTTCACACAGATAAGAGCTCCACCGCAGCCCTGCTCTATGGTATGCAGAGCTCAGCTTTAAGGAGCCGCTCCACCGCGGCCCTGCTCTATGGTATGCAGAGCTCAGCTTTAAGGAGCCGCTCCACCGCAGCCCTGCTCTATGGTACGCAGAGCTCTCCTTTAAGGAGCCGCTCCACCGCAGCCCTGCTCTATGGTACGCAGAGCTCAGCTTTAAGGAGCCGCTCCACCGCAGCCCTGCTCTATGGTACGCAGAACTCAGCTTTAAGGAGCCGCTCCACCGCAGCCCTGCTCTATGGTACACAGAGCTCAGCTTTAAGTAGCCGCTCTATGGTACGCAGAGCTCAGCTTTAAGGAGCCGCTCCACTGCAGCCCTGCTCTATGGTACGCAGAGCTCAGCTTAAGGAGCCGCTCCACCGCGGCCCTGCTCTATGGTACGCAGAGCTCAGCTTTAAGGAGCCGCTCCACCGCAGCCCTGCTCTATGGTACGCAGAGCTCAGCTTTAATGAGCCGCTCCACCGCGGCCCTGCTCTATGGTACGCAGAGCTCAGCTTTAAGGAGCCGCTCCACCGCACGGCCCTGCTCTATGGTACGCAGAGCTCAGCTTTAAGGAGCCGCTCCACCGCAGCCCTGCTCTATGGTACGCAGAGCTCAGCTTTAAGGAGCCGCTCCACCGCAGCCCTGCTCTATGGTACGCAGAGCTCAGCTTTAATGAGCCGCTCCACCGCAGCCCTGCTCTATGGTACGCAGTGCTCTCCTTTAATGAGCTGCTCATGCCAGCTCGCTCCACGGAGGAAGCAGAACCGGGTTCTGGCCGAAGTGCAAACAGTCCATTAAGCACAAAGGGCCACAGAGTGCTCCATCTGTGCCCTCAAACGGGAGCGGGACGGGGTGGGATGGGACGGGGCGGCGACGGGGCGGGACGGGGCGGGATGGGACGGGACAGGACGGGGCTGGGTGGGGAGGCAGCTTGTGTCCCACCAAGCCGCGCTCTCCAAAAGGGGCAGCCTTCACCAGCACGGATTTAAAACAAAGAATGTCCCCTGCTTCGAATTTCAGAAAAAAAACACAACAGTAAAAACTAAATCATGTGTTCCGAGGCATCAGTAGAGGCCAATAAAAGCGTAACGAGCCACAATCAGATAGCGGCTATTTGGATAAAACTGCAGAGGAAACCAACAGAGTTCCAATCGTGTGCATGTGTGTGTGTGTGTGTGCACGTGTGTGCACGTGTGTGCATGTGGACGTGTGTGTGCATGTGTGTGTGTGTGTGTGTGTGTGAACGTGTGTGTGTGTGTGCACGTGTGTGTGTGTGCATGTGTGTGAACGTGTGTGCATGTGTGTGCGCGCGCATGTGCCATTTTCATTTTCATTATTCTGAAGCAGGATGATGTATGGATGTGCTTCATGCTCATTTTGTCAGGACCCGGTCAAGAAAGACATCCTGTAAAGACATTCTATGCTGAAATGAATAAATTGCAGAGCACCAAACAGTCTTACCGCATAGTGCATGTAGGCTTATGCAGTACTCCCTTCCCAAAAAAAAAAACCCTCCTCCCACCCAGACCCGTACGATATGGGCCATTTACTCTGACCTGTCAGTCACTCACAGGTGTGGCTGTTGGGCTCACACACATAAGAAAGACCTAGACCGCCAAATCAAAATAACATTCAAAAGGCAACGATCAACAGCCCCTTCAATGAAAACTGAGAGGAACGGCAATCAGCAGGGACAGAGGAATTCTGGGTAATCGAAAATAGCGCCGGTGCAGCGCTACCATTCACTGCGGACGACAACGTTCACATTAATGTGTCAGCTTTCGCCAAACAAAGCCCCCGTTTCCTTTGTGTGGCACAGCTCAAAAACAAAAACCATTCACACGTGAAGCGGTGCCTGCAAACGGAGAGCGGAGTCATCAAAACACCTTTCAGGAAACAAACCTGCCGGCGGGTGAGTAACGCGGGCGCGGAGGGCCGATGTCGCGCGGCCGTCACAAAACGCGTTTCGCGTGCGTGAGTCACAGTCCCGTGTCCTGAGGCAGATAAACACGGCGGCCGTTTGGGCTGAGCGCGCGGAGCGAGTGAGCGTCTGACTGGGCTCGCCCGGAAGCAAACAGCTGCCGGAAACCACGCTAACCCGTAAGGCCATTGGGCCCGTTTAGCACCGACGCCAGCACGGGTGGACAGAGCAGAGCGGCAGTAAGCTGGAGACCCGACAGCGCAGTGAAAGCACAGGCGACAGCACAGCTAAAAGCACAGGACACAGCACATCGAGAGTACAGCGACAGCACAGCAGACAGCACAGGCGACAGCACAGGAGACAGCACAGCGAAAGTACAGCGACAGCACAGGAGACAGCACAGTGAAAGCACAGACAAAAGCACAGGCGACAGCACAGGAGACAGCACAAGCGAAAGCACAGGAAAAAGCACATGTGACAGCACCGGAGACAGCACAGGCGACGGCACAGTGAAAACACAGGCGACAACACAGGCAACAGCACATCAAAAGCACATGAGACAGCACAGGCAACAGCACAGCAAAAGCACAGGAGACAGCACGGTGAAAGAACCGGCGACACCTGCGTTACGGTCACCCGAAGCACGTACAGAACTGCAGGAAACACTGCGCTCGTACCTTGCTCAAGGGTACAGCAGTGTAACAGCAGCGTCCCAACCGAAAATCAAACCTGTGGCCTCTAGGTTACCAGACCAGCTCCTTACCCATCATACTACAGCGGACACGAGGGCTAGACGGCACAGCAACGACTGGAGCAGGATCGAAGCCCGTTAGCGTTAGCGTTAGCAACGCGTCAGGCACGCTCTGTGCTTTGTGCTAAATGGGCCACCAACCAAAGCCTCAGTCTCCCGGCAAGCCAAAAATATTCCATTTCTCTGGCGTGAATAAGCATTCAATTCCGTAACATTATGTACGCTTCGATGCTTACGCCAATGCAGCACAACCACATAGCCGCTGGCGTTTATGTGGACAGGCTGTCAGAAAATACTGCGTATTGTGTATTAAAATGGTGTATTATTGTGTACTGAAATGGGCCTGAAACACAAATACACTGTCGATTTATGTACCATCGCTTATTTAAAATATCATCTTTAGTCACACAGGTGTTAGTCTGTGATCTTATTTCCCGTAACATTTTAAGACATCAAAGCTTTATCAAAGCTCCTTTCACAGGCCAAACAAAAAGGCCACTGAGTTCATAGTTTTGGGTGTCCCTGTTCCATGTCAAATATATGGAGCATTTCATTCATTCAACAGACAAGGCCATATTCAGACCAGATACAGTCAGCTGTCAGATCTAGAGGGCTGGCCTGTACTTTGAGCCAAAATGGCTACCTGTGGGACATTCCTAGGTAGGGCAGGCTTGTCCCTGTCCAGATGGCAGAGGAAAATTGTACTGGAAGAAGTCAGAAGCCCTGGTGGCAAACACACCTTTCCAAAAGGTTACTGTTGAAAACGGTCTCACAACAATCAATGCATTTTTTTTTTTTTTTTTTTTTTTAAACTCTTATTCATTCACGTTTCGATAAAGGACTGACCAAATCACAAGGGAATTCGATCATGAAACATAATGAGAATAATGAACCCGCAGACACAAAAAAAGAGCGTAAATGAGTAACATGCATATTTGCACACAGCAAATTTCTCCCCGATACATGCCCGTTCTATTTATACTTTTTCAAATGAACGGCATCATAGCGTAACCTGCACATTCTTCGTCCATAAATTAAAACCGCTTGCTAGCAAAATATCTTGAAGAATAACACTGATTAAAATGGAGGGGGGCGGGGTCTCAAGATTTTTCTCATCTCCAAAATAGGTCATGGAACAGAGGAGGGGGAAGAGGGGGAGGAGGAAAAAAAAAAAAAAAAAAGGACTCTTGGATTTAATTTTTCGGCAAACTGCCCTATATGTCATTATTTATTTGGGAGTCGAGAAGCAGGATAATTTCCCCCTGCAGCTGATATATTTTTAATCAGTGTTTATTATGGGATGCGGGCCAACCGAGTCCAACAGATGCTTGCTAGCGCAGCGCAAGTTCCCACAATGCACTTTTGCTCTATGCAGCGTTGGAGGTACGCAGCACGGCCTCGCCCCGGTCACTTCCACTGCTCGCGGCGAAGACCGGCTGCGACTACTGCGCTGGACCCCGTCCTCACTCACGCACAGCACAGCCCGTATCGCACGGGTCACCTGTCACCTAGATAGCTAAAATTCCAACACGGTTCACTTCAGCCACGACGACAGCTTCCTGGAAGAATGAAGAACCAGAATGGCGCCTGCTCGGGTTGTTACCTTTTTCTCCCCCCCCCCCCCCCCCTCTCCTGACGCAGAGGGAAAGTGGGGTGCTGAGCCGCTAGGGTCTCCCAGCACAAGAGCTGTCAGAAATCGTAGCTTTTCGTGGCAAATCGACTTGGGTCACGCTCCCTGAAAACCTGCAAAACCAGGTAATGGTGCTACAGGACGTTTTAGCCCGGGCATTTTAAGAGCCAGCATATACAGCGATGCTGCAGAATCTTGTGCTTTTCTCGAGTTAGGATTCGCCCCGTGCCAAGCCTCAAACAGATTTGAAAACAGAAGGAAAAAAATATAATAATTTTTTATAAAATATGAAATATTCTTGACATGCAGTTCTACCGCATTTTCATAAAAACACATTCAAAAGGAACCACCGGTTTCCTTCTAAGATAAGGACCCGTTTGCCAGGTCTGTTTCTAATGGGTGTTGATCTACGGTACGTCAAAGTGCTATAAAACAAATTAAAAAGCTCAAGTAAACTGAAATACACACACCGGAGAAACTTCGAAAACCAAAGGGGCCCGAGTGCATTTACCCTTAATGAAAAACCCCCCTCCGAATTTAATCAAGATCTCTGCTGTGGCTTCCACTGAACACCGAACCCCACACACACACACACACACACACACACACACACTCCATACAAGCCAGGGACACAATTTGTGGATTTTTTTCCCGTCCTTGCAGGTCTAACACCAATGTTATTACTACATGCACCAATTCCAGAACGGATTGTTCTGTGCTACCCCCTCGGGTCCAAACGCGTTTTTTTTCCCGGACGGCGCAGGATGGAGAAGTCTCGCGGCCAACGCGCTTTTTTTCGTCGGGTCGGCTGCACGCGAACGCAGTCTGCTCGGACCGGAAGGCGGGGCCGAGGCGCAAGCGGCAACGCGGGCCCACGTCCGAGCAGACGGGACCGAAGGGGACCCCCGAAACTAAACGGAGGAGTTTTTGGAGAATCGCCAGTCGCGGCAGCAGCAGCAGCCTGAAGAACAGAAGCCGACGCACTCCTGACCCGTGACTTCACTGAGACTCGGACGGTCGGGTTCGCGCGTTTCTATTTGAGTTTCTCGAAATGAATATCGCGTTTTGTGCCTCCTTGCCCGAACTCCCTCGAAAAAAGATTCTCTCGACGAGACTCCCCGCATAAATAAAAGATGAACGGAATCAAGAAAAATACACGACAGGCTGCAGGAGGCGATTCCCATTCATCGCAGTCATTTCTGCTTTCATCCTTGCTGAGGCATTAGAGCAGACAGGTGCTCTCATTTACATGAGAGCGCTTGCCAGTTACATCCCGACGCCTGGATTTACGCTTCGCCGCGCGACCCTTTCGACGAGCGTCGCGCGACAAAACAAAGGCGTGGCCCGACGTTATGCGATCATACTCCAGGCTTAGAGCTATGTTTTACAGCCCAACGTAACGCACAGGAGCTGGCCTCCATCTTTCGCTCCAGCTCCAGACCGAACCACGAGCCAGAAGAATCACATTACATCCATTACATTACAGGCATTTAGCAGACGCTCTTATCCAGAGTGACTTACACAACTTTTTTTTTTTTTTTTTTTTTTTACACATAGCATTTACATTGCATCCATTTATACAGCTGGATATATACTGAAGCAATGCGGGTTAAGTACCTTGCTCAAGGGTACAACGGCAGTGTTCTAACCCAGGAATCGAACACATGATCTTTTGGTTACAAGCGTAGTTCCTAACCCACTATGCTACACTGCTGCCCGAGCATCCATGTAGGGATGGGCAACACATCGGCACAATAATTACTGAGTGCAATAAGGGTCGCGGGGGGGCACGGTGGTGCAGGGGGGGGGGGGGGGGCGGCACTGTCGCCTCGCAGCAAGGAGGTCCAACCCAGGCCCTTCTGTGTGGGGTCTGCATGTTCTCCCCACGTCCGTGCGGTTCCCTCCCACAGTCCACAGACACGCAGGTAGGCTAATCTGAGACTCTAAATTACCCGTAGGTGTGAGGGAATGGTGTGTGTGTGTGTGCGCCCTGCGATAGATTGGTAACCTGTACAAGCTGTGTTCCTGCCTTTCGCCCAATGCATGCGCCTTGCAGTTCACCCCATCACATTTAAAACAGGGAAATTTCATATTCAGACCTTCCCCCGTCTCTCATTTAGAAGACTGTTCGTGGAAGGAAAAAATTTGGAACAGTGGAAGTCCCAAAAATGTATATAAGCCAAGACATTAAAAAACGAATCCAGTGAGTCGATATGAAAAGACACAGCGTACAGCACTATGAGATCTTTAGCCCATTCTGTAAAGCGGCAACTGAGAAGGAAGCACACCAGCTGTCCATCAGCTCCGTGTTTGCAGAAGGCCACTTGCGCTGTACGCACGCTATATGTACTCACCACATGTGACCGTCTAAATACGTAAATAGTAAATATTTAGACAAACCTACAGGAACACATGCGTACGTATATAAACAGGAGGGGGGCGGTGCAGGTGCATAGGCTGGGAGGATCGCGGTTTTTAAAAAAAAACCAAAAAAATAAAACATCACGTGCCGGTAACAGTATGGCCACCGGCGAACGAAATCGGCCAGTATCGCCGCCGTTCAAATAGGAAACGTCGGTTACCGGCCACCCGCGCGACACGACGCCTTAAACCCCGCCAGTCAAAGGGGCGCTCCGCTGGAACATCGGAGCTCGGCGGGATGACTACCGGCTAGCAGCTCCGCTAACTCCGCCATGCCCTTTTCCAGGAGCGGGGGGGGGGGGGGGGGGGGGGGGTCCGTTTAACGAAACCCATTAAGGGCCCTAATAATCTGGCCTGAGAGTGACTAAGCCAGGTTACCGCCCACGCCTTACCATCACCGAGTTGAGCGCTTCCAAGATGACTAAGAACAAGGAAACGCACTTCCCATCTCCCCATCTCCCCCCCCCCCCCCCCCTCCACCAACCACCCCCCCCCCTACCCAGGTAGCAAAGCACACATACAGCTGGGTTAGAAATGGAGGAGGTAATGATTTTCAGCTCGCTATAACAAAGTCCTAAAATCCAAAAGGCATTTCATGAGCGAAGCCCGCAATAAGCACTTAACGATATGGAATGTCTCCGTCTCCATCCCCCCCCCCCCCTCGTCCCCCCGCCTCGCTACGTCTTAAAGCGCTGGCGGCCTGCAAGTTAACCAAAAAGGAGGCAGACTCCTCCCCCCCCACCCCCCCGACCGACCGCACGTGCGTCTGAACGGAAACCAGCACCGGTTATTAGTGGCTTCTGGGATTTTTAATGTCGGGCTGCGCAGCTTCACGTACCAAACACCATCTCACAACTGACAGTCAAGGCCTGCGCTCAGAGAGCAGCTCAGACAGCAGCGACCGAGGCTACACGGATTAATCACAGGTTCTGGTAATGCCAACTCCATTCTGACAACGAATGCCTTCAATCAAAAGCAGCAAGCCTAACATTTTTTTTAAAATATTAGCCTATACTATTTAAATGCCAGAACCAATGATGTTGTGCACCTACACCATACACACAGCCTATATACTGTAGAGGGCTCTCTCAAGTATGTAGCTAAATAGCGAAAAACTCCAAGAATGTCCCCACAAAGAGTATATAATTAATCCAATGACATAATTATACTTGCATGCTAAAGAAACGTGAAAATCACACAGATTTTTTTTTTTTTTGCACCAGATTATGCAGGCCCATTTACAACCTATGGACAAATATTACTTTGTTATCGATTCAACAAGTTAGGCCTACTTCGCAGGACAAGCAATCTGAAAGCATTCGCTGGACCTGTGGACCAAAGATTAACCCCCGGTTTAAATGGTTTGCTGTGGCAGTTATAGATTCAAAAAAAATACACCAAAATGAGAAAGAACCCCACGCGTGAGAGAACCTGAACAATACAGAAATGTGTAGCGGTTAGCCACCTAGGAACTTAGCCTCTCTGACTGGAGCTAAATGCCAAAAACACAACGGCCAACATGGCACTGCGTCCAAAGCTGCAAAACCAGCGCGAGGTGATTGGGCTGGGGCCTCCTGTCAACACATCACATTTATATGCTCATATCCTTTTCAGAGCAAATTACACAAAAGTTAATAACCATTAAAACTTTACAGGCGTGAAGTGAAATATTGTAATATGACATTTTTACAAAGCCAGGCTGCTGTAAATATTAATTTTTTTTTTTATTTTTTTTATAAACCAAGCACCCTGAACACTAGGCACTGGCATTTAATGGTTACAGATTCAGAATTTCAATATAGACAACTCTTCTACACTTATGTTTTTCCTCTTATAATTAAACACCCTGTATTCTGAAGTGTAATCGACGGTTCGCAAAAAAAATGTTTTCACCACTCAAAAAAAAAAACCAAAAAAAAAACCCCAGACTCGAGGACTAGCATGTGCGGTTCTTCCGCAACCTGAACATTCAATGCAAAACCATCACCTACCCCTTCAGTATTGTGTTTTTAGCAGCACCTGGGTTTTCACTGTTGGAATGATTCAAACGTGTGAAGTGGCCAAGAAAGACTTTTCGGTTGGACAACAGCAGGGCCAGCCCTACAAATGCGAATGTCTGTGACTGACTGACTGAGTGATAGAGTTACACCGCGCATGTCTGTGACGTGGCCGGTTCGGTCCAGCCATATACTAGGTTTTAACCTGGTCTTGTTTTTTTTTTTTAATGCCTCCCCCCTCAGCCCCCCAAAGCTTGACACTGCGTCGTTGGTCTGGGCCCATCGGAAACACGGTTGTAAATAAAATATTCACCCCCTCTCCCCCCTCTCGGCGAAAGCCCCGCTGATGACAACACCGTGAGAAAGAAATTTCCGAAGCTGAACACGAAACTGAGGTGCCAGAGCGAGAAGGCAACCCCTGCCTAATAACGTGCTAACAACGTGCTAACAACTGCAACGGCATCCCAGCTGGGGTTAGCGCCCTTTCAGAAAGGCAAAACACGAATTTAACTCGACATAAGAAAAGGAGTTCGCCCTAAAAAAAAAAAAAAAAAAAGTACCAGCTCCAAGTGCGGCTTGGTCTTGAAAAAGAGTTGAAACATAGAAAAAGAAAAAACCCTAGATGAAAATTCCCGTTTCATTCAAAAAAAAAAAATTAGTGTCACATGACCCTGCCTTGATGTGATGAGAAATGCAGCTGTTACTGTGTGAGGAGAGTCCCCACGATAAATCAACGGGTCAGATCTGAAAAGGGCCTAGAAACTAAAAATTAACGTCCACTCGGGGGGGGTCCCTATCGTGCCTGATGTGGAACTATATCAACGCCTGTTTATTTTAGCGTGGGGCCACGGCAACGCACAGCGAGTAAAGAACGCCGCCATTTTCACGGCCGCTGACGACGACCCGACAAGTTGACACAGGAGACAGCAAGTCACGCGGTTCTCATTCCAAATCCAACCTCCCCACTTGCCAATCTGAACCAGTCACCAAATTTAAAATACATATATATATGTATATATATGTATATGTATGTGTATTTATCACAGAACAGTCACTGCCCCTGCGTACCCCCAAATCGGGCAACCGGTCACGTAAAAAAACACGGAAAACGGGTCAGCGCTTGCACTCGACTTCCAGGTCGTTTTTCCGGACAGAGCCTTCTTATCGGAGAGTCGCGAATGGACGAACGTGGGCAGGTCCCATCAACCCCTTTCCCGGATGGAAGCGCCAACGTTTCGGCAGTAGTCCGCTCCCCTGTGGTCACACCGAACACACACCACACCGGGGCCACAAGGTCACCTGGCTTTGTGAACGGAGTTCCAAATTACATCCCTGATCTAATTATTCGCTAAATTGAGCAGACCTGAAACCTTTTCTCT
Source organism: Anguilla japonica (assembly GCA_025169545.1). Taxonomy (NCBI): domain Eukaryota; kingdom Metazoa; phylum Chordata; class Actinopteri; order Anguilliformes; family Anguillidae; genus Anguilla; species Anguilla japonica. The sequence continues at coordinate 8,056,862 of CM045886.1, forward strand.
CTCTCCCCAGTTCTGAAATATGCAGATCGTTCGTAGAGATCCATTTGGTTTATTGCTCTTGAGATTCAAAGCTGGAAAGCCCCCCCCCCCCCTCCCCTCCCCTCTCCTCTTCACCATAACCTTCTCACACTCAAATAGGAAAATTCAGCCCATTATTTGCCAGCCCCTGTGGAATAGCTATCACAGTGCTCTTCTTGGAAAAAATCCATCTCTTTCTGCTCTAATGTATGAAGACACAGGCCTATTCATTTGAACCAAATTTAGAAAAAGAAAGAAGAAAAAAAAAGATCCCTCCCTTTGTAATCCATTTTGCTGACAGATCTGATGCATCTTAATTGTTTAATTGTCACTTCCTGCGGAGAAACGGAGGGACAGGCCAGCGATGTGCCTGTACCCTGTCCTCACACAGTTTCTGTTCCTATCTCCCAAAGTAACAGAGATTGCACACTTGGATATTGACTGCACTCACACACACGCACTGACCGATGGATACTGCATATTACTATGGCTTACTCTCAGATTTAAAAAAAAAAAAAAAAACTTCTGAAAATGGACAACACAGTTAGGATGCAGCCTAAGAACGAAGTGGCTGAGGATTTCACTAAACATTAAAGAAAAAACAGAATCAGTTAACTCGTCTTGTACAATGTTCGTACAACATTTTAACAGAGAAAAGACTGTAAACGATGTCTGGTGCTTTGGGTCCACGAATTTAAAGTAATGCACACTCAATCCGCAATGACCAGTGTCTTTATTTTAGAACTGCCCATTTAAGCAAATCCAGTGCATTTATATGACCCCCGGAGGGACGGTAAAATGGCTAGATGTTTGCCATGCGTTATTCCTGGGCCTGGTTGGGCCTATGTTGCACAGCCTCGGTGAACGCATTTTGAACGCAAAACCTGTAAAGTCTTACAAAATCCAACCACTGTTTTCATAACTTATTATGCACTCGTGTGCTTTCTCTTAATAATGATGACAGAATTCTCTTCAAACGAGACACATCCGTGGTTACTTAAAATATTAACCATTAAATCACATGCAAATGCAAACACTGCCTGCACTCCTATAAAATCTTGGCAAAATGTAGGCTGATTCCACATATCAGTTATGGAAACTTTGCGGTTTAAGAATTACGAGTGCATTAGCAACCATTTTCTCGATCACCACAAAAGAGCAACAGAAAAAAAAACATTCAAATATAACGTCATAGAAATACAAATATGCACAAGCAACGCTGCAATAAAAAAAAGATTCATCGCGGAGATGAAAGCTAGCTAACTAATGCCAGCTATCTATACATTAAAATATATTGAGTAGCTAACGCGATATACCTCGATTATCAAGTTATATCAAATTAACGTTACTAGCTAGATCTAGTTTAGGATGAGCGTTAGCAACACATATAGCTAGCTACTGCACCCGTGCATCATATGCGGTTAAAGTGCTTCATAGCAGGGTAGCTGACATGACATAAATTATTCTACAACGAGCAGCGATAGACTAACTAACCCGTCAGCTAAATGCATTTAATCTAGTTAACTAGCTAGCTAAACAGCTTTTGCATATAAACCATTTTGCTGCTAGCCAACTTGCAAGCCATTTGCAATGTTGCTCATGTAGCCAGCCAGCTAACTGTAATCAAGAAATTGGAGCATGGTAGCCAGCTAGCCGTGTATGCAATAATGTCTGTATGTCATTTTAAGGTTGTATATTTAAACCGATCCACACTGTGGTTCACGTAAAACGTTAGCCAGACACTTAATTAAAAAATATATTTTTAAGTGTTCATTCGATAGCGAATTTAATTAACGAGTCAACTTCTGCTGACCGACAGTGGCCGTCTCGTTTCATAAAGCGTTAGCTAACGTTAGCTAAACGTGCTAGTTAGCTAGCTAACGCTGCACCAATTCACTGCAATCCAAGCTGGCTCGCAAGTCAACGTTAGCAGGCTTGTAAGTTAGCTAAAAGAACATCCATTCAACCTTCATTGGCACATGTAAAATCACAACGTTAGACATAAACAGACACAGGCATGCTGATCGTAACGGTTTGCTACTGTACCCAGGAGAAGCAGCTTCAGTTCCCTCCTCGCGTCGCGCTTGTCTCGGCGGAGCTGCTTATCGATCTCGGCGTTGATTCGTTTCGACTCCTTCGCCTCTTCGCTCAGGCAACAAGCCATCATGGACTCTAAAGTCATCACCTTTGTATTTTAGAAGCCCGATTTTAACGGGACGCAACGCACCACACTTAATTTTAGTATAGTGACTCCCCTTCGGAAACAGGAAAGCGGAATAAAGAGCAAGGAGACTTGGAGGGAGTGGGGGCCTGGCTCTCAAGTAGCTAGGCTAGTCCCCACAAACCGACGTCTCCTGAAAGGATCTCTGCCGACCGCGAAGAGGGAGAACCGGGGACAATGTTTAAGTGGGAAAAGAAGAGGCCCGGCGTCTGCGCTCCGTTGCTCTATTCTGATAACTTGCTTCCGTCACATGCACTAGCTAGCAAGCCATCTACCGTTGCGTTAAAAAGTCTAAGCAATACGTCTTTCTGTAGCGGTCGGCCTCCCTTTCGGACACTCCTCTGCGCTCAGCAACTCTGGTGCCGAAGACGGCGGGACAAGCTGGGCTGTCGCGACATCGGTTCAGTCTCCTTACTTTTAGCCTAGCCGCCCAAGAACCAAGCCCAAAATACGCCCAAATAGCAACCGAGCGCGCCTGTAAAATTGCCCATTAGTCAGTGAGCTACCCGGCTAGATTTAAACCCTCCAACTTGTATCGAGGTAAAGCAAGAAAAAATATTCTAAAAACACGCCTTTGTTTTTTAAAGGTCTAGTACGGCTAGCAAACTAGCCGTACTAAAGCTAGCTAGATTGCTAGCTAATGCAGTTTAAAATAGCAATAATTTGCTGATCATCATGTAGCGAATAATGCAGTATTACGAGTGACAGAGTTTTCTATCTACATGAAAAATCCTAGCTAACGGTGGCAGGGGCCTTATCTTTTCCGGACGATTCCCCCTCTTAATTTTTTTTCCTGATGATGATCAGGTCTCCTCCTTCAGCCCCCAATGAGACATGCACACTACACCAGTTCAGTCGATACCAGGCAACAGTGATGATTGACAGCAAGTAGGCAAATCCAGATAGCGTTTGGGCGCGGTAAAGCTAATAGGGATATTATGGGCGGGTTTTACGTTTGATTTCAAGGCGGATTTTAAAAAGTATCAAGTTTGGTGGAGAAACTATATATTTTTTAAATATATCAAACTCTCGATTCTGCCAAGGTGCGTACAGCAAGGATATGATATTGACTGGACGAACAACGCCCACTTTCGCACTATGCTCTCCAAAAATGGAGTCCAGTCCATAAAACTTGCCTTTCTTTAGGTGATTTGCAACCGCATATTTTTCCATAGGCCTACATCAACATTAGATGACGGTGATTATTATTAGTAATAGTAGTAGCACTAAAGTTACCAATAATAATACCAATAATAATAATAATAATAATAATAATAATAATAATAATAATAACAACAATTATAATAATAATAATAATAATATCAGTATGTTTTCTTACCTTTGTTTTCAGTGGGAAACGCCACATGGACAAAATTAAATTGACAGATTTGTCATCCTCACTCTAACTCTGGGAATGGGAATAATTATCAGTTTATGTGGCATATACGGAAACCAAGAATAAAATTCAATTTTGGTTAAACATGCATGACAGTGATCCTTGGGCACTGGCTATGCCATGGGTAAGATGATCCTGTATTGGTGTTCTGGTATAGAAAGTATACGAGGAGAAGAAACTGAGGTTTCCGCATTCAGTGTAACGGTGTTCAAACGGATTTTTTTTAAAAGTGCAGTTGATACTGCACTCCCATGCTTTCACTTATGATTTCACTTTTCGCTTATGATGGCTTCAGATGTGCCCCATTATAGCCAACCCACTGTTACAGAAGCCTCTGAAGAGTATTCCAGTTTAGCTGTGGGGAAAATAACTGACCAGTAATGTGTAGCAAAAAAAAAAGGTGAGATAAGGTAAGTCTGTACTCGAACTCTGTACCCCGTGATCTTAAATAAAATATACATTTGACAGAGCATAAGAGGTTTTATTTGCTTGCGATTTAGGACTTTTATTGTTCTTGATTCCCACATTTATACCCAAGTGGTTATGACTGTGGTGGCTGTTTAAAATGATCCTATACATTGCAGTCAAGTTATTACAGCTTTGTTAATTATCTCTTATTACTTCAAATAAACCTATAGCCTGACTACATAATCCAGAATTGCCAGACTCTAGTCAAGGAAGGCTACAGTGTCTGCACGTTTTTGTGAAGTCAGTCAATGGCCAATTTAGGCCTTGACCGTAACACTTCAATGTAAAATCTAACTACATATTACTTCAACTGTTTATAAGAAATCACACACTGTTACACGGAAGCCTGCAAATGGACAAATGATCTATTACCTGACAAGGCCAATATTTACAATATTTATGTGCAAAATTGCCTTTGGCTATTTTTGATATTCAGTCTGACAGCAATTGTTCTAGTCATCAGTGCATTAGCACTTCATGCCCTAAATCTTTATTTAATTTTTTCTATTTCAGCCTTTCTGAGTTTTGTAAGTTCTGTATTTTAAGTGCGAGTTCTTTAATTGATTCATGTAATATGTTTACTTTCAGTTTACTACATGTCCTGTTGTAAAAAAAAAAAAAAAAAGTTTACTTTCAGTTTACTACATGTCCAGTTGTAAAAAAAAGAAAAAAAAGGTCTCATAAAAACTGACAATCTAAACATTAATCATTTATAGAGTGCAATAGTCTATATAGATTATTACGATGTAAGTCTTAGATTGGGAGTCAACCTTCTTGATACCACCTGTAGATTGTGAGGTATAAAGCAGGAGCAGACAGCCGACTCTTCTTAAATACTTAGCTACTTTACTCAGAGGAGGTCACAGATAGCGATGGGAATGAGAATCACAGTACAGGAAGTGTCATGGCTGCCGTATACGGGCTGACAGGCAGCCACCCACCCAACAGGTTACCGGCTCCCTGGAAATACGTCATTGAGGGCGCCCCCCCCCCCCCCCCCCCCCCCCCCCCCCCCCTCCCAAGTGACTATTTAAGAAAATCCCAAAGCTGTTTCAGAAGGCCGCAGCTTCTTCCGAATTCCCAGGGGGAAGGGGGTCAAATTCAATTTCTGGGACGCTTGTGCCTGGAAAACACTGTTTTTCACGTTGGTGTGTTCACACTCATTAAGGCTACTGAAGTCTGCTCTAAGGATTGCCCTACGCGTCTACTCAGTCCGTTTTAAGGGTCACACTTCATCAGAAATGAAAATTCCGAACTACCCCACTGAACACAAACATGCAAGGCTTCAAGCCAACAGGTGTTTCAATTCAATAACTGTTGAAAGATGAGAAAATGTATTTTTATAGTTTCATGGGCAACGGAGCACATGCATTCTAAGAGTTTAAGCTTTTGGTAATACATGTTCAAACGTATATATTTCCTGATGTCAGGACCTAGGGGGATGTTTCCCACAGCAGGATTACTGAGTTAGCTGGATAATTTAACTGAGTAAAACCTGGAACAGCTTTTTTTTTTTTTTTTTTACTTCAGTCCATATGCCAGATTTGAGAGGGTTTCGGGTTTTACTCTGCAGTTATCCATGTAACTCTAATCCTAGGCCCTGTTTCACGGAGGCAAAGTTAGCTGGGTAGCTGCGATTGTAATTTTGTCAATGGTAATTTTGGTTGACAGCAGGGTTTTATTCTGTACATTCCAGGCATTTCAAGAAGACAACTGTTCACACCTACACCCAGTCTTAAAATGGTGGTGAAACGTCACCCACAAAGGATAGTTCACTAATAAAAACAAGACCATGTTAAAACCTAGTATATGGCTGGACCTGACACACGTGATCCGGCCGACCAATGGTGTAACTTCATAACTCGGCCGACCAATGGTGTAACCACCACTCAGTCAGTCAGTCACAGACCTTCGCGTTTGTAGGGCTGGCCCCGCTGTTGCAGTCCAGCCAAAAACATTAAATTTCTGAATGTTATGCAAGGCATACTTAATGAAGGTGTGCTTCCAAAAAAATATTTTAAAATATGAGGTACCACACTTGCATGCTTTTCCATGGATTTTATAGATGCAAATATCTGGGTCCAGATATTTACACTAAAATGTAATCTTTTATACATTCAGTACACTGGTGGTGGGTGAGGGGAGTTCCCACTCATCATTGTAAAGCACTTTCAGTGTTCAGAAAAGCGGTATATAAATGCAATGATTCATTCATTCATTCATTCATTCACAGTGTATACAAGACCACTAATGTGCTTGAAATACATAGGGTGCAAAACTTACCCATAGATCAATTATCACAACATGTTTTCATTTGTGTTCCTGTTCACAACAATCAATATATAACCTGAATGAACAATTGAAAGTATCAGATTATTGTTCTTCATTTCATTTCAGTGTTTTTTTTTTTTTTTTTTTTACAAACTGAAAAATTGTGCATAGTGTTTTCTTATACCCATAGTTGTTAACTTATATCCACATTGCAACTTGTGGATAAAGGCCACTAGCCCTTTATTCCCTGTATAATGAATAATGATACATTACACTGATCTATGCAACGTCTGCATTCTAATGTACATGAAAAGGGACAGATTTTCCTAAATTTGCACCTCGCACTCAGACCTTGTGTAAACTACAGTTAACAGAGGGGGTTAGCCTCTTAAAATTAGGTGTATCATTTGAAATAATTAATTTGATTTGGCTAAATTGTACTCAGTCGCGTCATTTACATCCCCTAATGTGGCAAGGAGAAAGAAAGCTTGAGTTAAGACAAAGCTTTGATTACCTGCCAATAGATTTTGTTCAGGTGATTGACAAGCTTGTTAATCAAGCAACGTAACTGAAAGAAGCGAGGGCTGTGATTGGTTCAAAGCTAAGACTTCTGCCCACTCGTCTCAAGCTAACACATGTAACTACTAATTACATTTTATCATTTTTAATTTTTAATGAACCCCCCCCCCCAAAAAAAAGGCTTTCATCTACCCCTCATTATACCCCACCGCTGTCCATTCAAATTTCTCAAATACTGTCTCTTGCTCAATATTATATTGACATAACATGGCTATTATGTCTGATGACACTGCATATTTGAGTGAAAAAATCCTCTCACGTTCATAGATATTCAGAGCAGTTATAATTCTTCATTATACCTTCTCCAGAGAAAATACTACCCCTCGTCCGCTTTCACCAAACCCAAACTGCAGTACTCATTATGATAACTGTGCTAAATTTGGTTTCATTTACACATAACGACTACCTGTATAAATGCACACAAACCTTCAAAAGAATGTCCTCTTAATTCTGGACACTGGATATTGCCCCATCACAAATTCCCTACAAATTCAATTTACAGTGGCATGGGCGAATGAAGCATTTAAAATCTCAAGGAGTATTTTAAAGAGGCCATCTTTCATTGAAATATAAAAGCTGCCATTTGAACTCGCAAGATCTCATCAACTATTTAAGCTATATCTTAAATAAACAACCCATCACTTGATGCATTTTTTCCATATCTTACATCTTACGAATGCCACTTTGGTGCCCCTCCTACCAACCTCTCCCAGGATCCCTCATTTGGACAGGCACGCTGAAATAACCGACGTAGTGACATCTAGTGGACATACTGGTTAATTACAAGTTACCCTTTGACACTACTCAGGTGAAGCATTGAAACGATTGAAACGCACTCTCCCAATGTATACATTTTATTCTCCATTTATGGCAAAGGTATTGTGTTTAAAAGTTGACAGAATGGACCGTTTGTGATTGATTTTTTGTACATGACTGGTTAATCAGTAGATCTTAAGCTGTAACATGTTGCTATGTGTGCTATGCAGCTATCGTGTGCAATCCCCTGCTACAGAAAAGTAGTGTAAACACTGGCGATTTTAAAAGCATATAAATATGTCTTTTAGCATTTTTCAGAGAGAAGAAAAGTGTGTCTGTTTTCACAGCTTTCATATGGCAATGATCATAATGCGATTCTCCATTTTAAAAAAACTATACGTTATGGAAGGTTCCCATTTAATTTATCAGAGTGCATGTGAAATATGACAAAACCTTTTTTTTAAAAAAAAATCTGCCAGACTCACTTATTTATGTTCATGGTTATGGATATTTTTAATATTAAGCTTTCACAACAAAAAAGTATACACTACTATCTCCTCATTTTAGAGCTGTACACACTATATTTGGTTCAACTTACATAGTATTATTTGACATCCAATTTGAGTTCCATTAATTCAGTTTGTTGACAAGCCCCTCCTGCTGTTCTTTTAGTGGATGAATTAGTAAGCTGACTAATGCATTTGTGTGACACACCAAGTTAAATTATCTTGCATGGCATGCACAGCTGGTTGATCCGACAGACAGGATTTTCTAGCTATTTGTTGCTGTAAGCAATAGACACTAGTTGTCTGGCTGGTGTCCAAAGGGTTTCCGAGCAGTCTCTCATAACTCAAGGACTCCTCTTGAGAATTTGTGCGTGTTGAACTTTGACCTTCTTCCTCCACCCTGATTATCAACGTTGTCTTCGGGAACACTTAAATCAATGAACAAAAAGTATTGCTGACGCTAGCCCACTATTGTTTCATTGTCAGGCATGCTATTCTGTCAAGCAAAAAAAAAAAAGAAGAAATATGAAGAATTTCAAATACACACCTCAGGGTGTTGGCGCTTACCTCCACCTTGGCTGTTGTGTGCAAATGCCTCTGGGAGCGATCATCTCATTGGTTCCCAGGAGCATGCAGCTACTTAACCCCTTATGCGATGGACAACTTTCTCCTTTTTAAGAATTTAAAGACTCTAAACTCTAAAGTTGTACATTTCTAGTAAATGTTTGGTACTGCGCTGATACTGCAGTTGTACATTATGGGCCTGGTTCACAAAGAACTAATAGCACAAAGCTATTACTGAAGCTATAACTATTTTAGGGTCAGTGATTCTGTTTACAGGACATTATTTTAAACACCCCAGGGGCTTTAATTGGGACACATCAAGATTTCGTACCTTGCTTTAGAATATTCATTATCTTTAACATTTAACTTTTTCAAAGACATGCAGGTTAGGTTAATTAGAGACTAAACTGCCGCTAGGTACTGTGTGTGAGTGAATGAGTGCATGAGTGTGGCAACCTGTCCCAGGGTGTATTCCTACCTCTCACCCAATGCATGCTGGGATGGGTTCCAGCACCCCACATGACCCTGATCAGGCATAAACAGGTTACATAATGGATGGATGAATGGATGGATGGATTATCAACTTTTTTTCTGGTAGGCATTATTATTTTTTATCTCAAATCTTGAATCATTCAGTTACTGCTACCATTGTTCAGTCTTTATTCCACCAGTTCTTCTTTTGGATTCTGCTTTTGTGTTGTCCACCCTGCACAAAGGCTGCGGGAACAGGCTCCAGATTTCCCGTAACTCAGAACGACCGGGAAAAGGCACTTGTTTTTATTGATGCGCACTTTACAACCCAAACCCCCCTCGCTCACATGGAACTCAAGGCAACCTCAGCATGTATAAACCTACTGACAAATCCATGAAAACAAATCCATGAAAAAAATCCATGTATCTTACTGAACCTGTGTTTAGTAGTTGTCCATGACCATGAAATGCAGTTTTTGTTCGTCGCTTTGGATAAAAGCGTCTGCCAAATAAATGTAATGTAATGTAACGAAAACCTTGCCTAACCAGTTCCACCTGTATACAAAGAAGATACACAAAGAGAAAGAGAGAGAGAATGAAAGATACATAAAGTACCTCCCAAATTATTAATGTCCTTGACAAATGACAAAGGAGGCAGTAGAAAATAAACAACACAGGCAATGGGACATACTGTCTGCTCTAAAAATGGAAAATATATCTATACTAATACAATTTCTTGTTTAACAATTAATATATTCTTTACAAAACGACACAGTATATGTTACACACACACACATATATATATATATATATATATCTCAAAAAATGTAAATGCATTGATGAAAATACACCCTCATTAACCTGTGGCTATCTCAGTCTTAAGGAACTCTCTTAGTGTAGAGGACATGCATGCATCGTGCCACATTCACAATGAGGCATACAGTTTGAGAGGCAAATCCAAACACCAAAAGTGGTTGACTCTTGGGGACACAAAGTCTCCAAATCTACCATGACGATCAGACACTGGCCTTCATGCCAGCAGGCTTTTTGGAAAGGTTTCCAGAAAAAAAAAAAACCTCTATTGAGGGCAATAAAAATAAGCTTCTGGGATTTGTTAAACGGCATTGGTCAGATGTGACCAAAATTCAGCTTTTTTGTTAGACACATCAACAGCACATAGTTTGGCATCGAAAGAAGGAAGCTTATGCTGAAACGAGGATCGTACCTGCAGTGAAATATGCTGGTGGCATCGGTGGCAGTGCTCAGGTCAATGGAATCATGGACTCCGGAAACTTCCAAGGCATTTTGGCCAAAAACTTGGTTCTCTCTTCCGGGAAGTTCAAACTGGGCCACAAACGGACGAGCAATTCAACGATCCCAAGCATACTTCAGAATCGACCAAAGAATTGTTAATTGACCAGGGTACTACAGTCTGGCAATGGTCATCTCAGGGTCCATACTTCAGCCTGATCAGAAATGTGTGGATCGAATTGAACAGGGCAGGGCACAAGTGCAGTATTCTGAAAGCACTGCTGATAATTAGTCACAAATAGGCCTACGTTTTACAGTATGCAAAACACCATAAAGGCAACAGTGGCAAATGAATACATGATGGGTTAATATACAACTGGTGAAAAATATTATTTCACTTTACCAAGATAAATAAACAAAAATAAATAAATAAATAAAAATAATTTAAAGATTACATAACAGTCGGCTATCATAATAGAGCCCTTACAACATAGCAGCTGGGCTATGGGTCATTTTAAACTCAACTTTGATGCTTTCATTTTTTCACACAGCTTCAGATTTGAATAATTAACAGAAACATATTATCTACATGTATTTAGCGCAAATAAATAGGAGACACACTCGGATCTGGTTGTGCTCCTGTCCTTAGGAACTGCACGTGTCAGAAAGTGACTGACATTTTGGGACGAACTGCTGACCAATTAAATGTAGCGCAAAATAATCCGGAACACTCACCTACGGCGCATTCCTAGTCTGGTTGACTCGGGAAAATAACCTCCCCCCTGTGTTGACGTCATTTTACACTTGCACTTGGAGATTACCAGACACAAACGAAATTTTACGAGGACGCACAAGAAACAAACTTGCGACATGGCAATATATGACCGTATTTGGAAATACTTTGCAGGTCGTCGAACGTGTTATTACCTTGGGGAAATTTATCGTGTTTGTCTTGTGACAGGCGTTTGAATCTGATATTCCAAATCACTGTTTGCAAAAGGTGCGCAGGTCATCGAAAGACACCATGTACAAGTTTCAAACGCGAAAGTTTCTAATGCGTATTTTCTTAAGATTAATTATTTAATTTATATTTTTATGATTGGAAAAACCGTTAATTGGACATTTTGCAACCGGGAAAGACCAGGCTTCAGAGTTAAGTGACACTTGCTGTTGTTTTGGTTAATAATAATAATAATAATAATAATAATAATAATAATAATAATAATAATAAAAAATCTCCTGAGGAATACAGTTTCGTTTGATCTTTTTTACTGTTCCGGGATCAGACGCCTCGAAACAATATGGAACTTTGTGTGGATTCCAAATGACACGGTCTTTAAACAACTTTTAAAATCGTAAAGCTCAAGACAGGACATTTCACAACTTTGAGCCAACGAAATGATACATAATCCAGACACCTTGGATGACTCAACGGGAGTGTATGGACTGTAACGGTGTCCTCAGCGTGATTCTGTGTAAACGTCCAGAGATTCATTTTACTTAGTAAAAATTTAACTTCAGAGTTTGTCTTTTTCGGATATGGCGGGGTGCTGTCCGTTTTTCCTGTCCGACGAAGAAAAGAAAGCCATCGCCGTGGACAGGGAAATTCAAAATATCCTCCGAAAGCAGAAAAAGAGGGAACGAAGGGAAATTAAAATCCTTCTGCTCGGTGAGTACTTCCGCCTATTCGCTTGCAAAGTAACCTTTTTGGAGTAATACAAAATAAACGGCATTCCTTGCTTAGTGACTCGAGTTCATTGTATTTCAACAATGACATTTTTCTGCCACGGATATCGATTCATCAGGTGTCTGGGAGTGTTTTTCCCGAACATCTAGCTGTAGTCCACATTAGCTCAAATGTGGTCGCCAGCGCTTGGAAGAGTGTTCTTACTGAGATGGGCTTTTGCGCATCATGGTCGTGGAATGCGCACTTCAAGCGAACGAATCGACGTAGCCTTGTGAGAAGAACGTGGTCAAATCAGGGCGGTTGATAAAAGTTTACACCGTCGAATACAATCGTTATACTGCGTATACTGTACAGAAGCGAACGGGTTAACCGGGCTCCATGCCTGTGGTCTGATTCGCAGTTGCGACCGGCGCTTAAACTTTCTTCATACCGGGAAGAGTGGCTGATCCGCTGCGTCAACATGTTACCACGACCGCACAATTATATCGAGAAATACCATCTTTGGGAAAAAAAAAGGCTATATGCTGTCACTGCATTTACATCAAACCTACCATGCATCAAAAAGGCGTCTATCACCTACTCAGTCTATTAATAATGTCATCACAGCGCGAAGCGTTTAAACCCATAACGCACCCCCTTACAAACAAACAAACAAACAAATAAATAAATAAATAAATAAATAAATAAATTGTCTACAGGGGAAGTTTAAGTATAGCCACTCTGGTCTCACTGACAACTTTGGGTCTAAATTGGCCCACTTATTAGTTCATAGAACTCAAAAGTAACTTAAACATCCAGTGAGCACTAGCGGCTCACTACTGGTTCAGTATTTAGTATCATTTTCTGAAGCCTACTTGAGTATATTTCATATACTAAAAGTTGAAAAGAAGTTCAAGTACAAGCCTGAACACATTCTATATTAGTGTGCTTATAAATCTTTGTTGGATCCACCTTGTCAAAGTTTCCTTCAGCCTAAAACTGGTTATTCAAGTAGTATCATATGATATCTTAAACAACATCCCAGCACCACTCATCATGAAATTCAGGGGAGAATCCATAATTAGTACATAATAAAACTGAAGTGAGCTTCAGCCAAGTTCTTGGGTTAATGGAACTGACTTCACGGGCAAAGATGTTATCATTGAGCAATCACTGAAAATGCATGAGAATAGGACAGGACCACTGCGAATAACCACTTGCTAAGCTCAAGCCAGACAAAGAATCCTCGAGAAGATCGTTCGAAAGTACAAGCATGCAAGAGGGAAGTTTTATTTGCTAACTGTGCCAGATACCTCTCTCTCAGTATTTCTGCTTCTCTCTCTCCCTCTCTCTGCTTCTCTCACTCCCTGTCTGCTTCTCTCTCTCTCTGGTTCTCTCTCTGCCTCTCTTTCTCTCTTTCTGCTTCTCTCTCTCTCTCTCTCTCTCGCTCTTCCCGCTTCTTTCCTTTCCCCCCGCCATCTCCTCTGTCTTCACGCTCAGGCACTGGGGAGAGCGGGAAGACCACGTTCATCAAGCAGATGAGGATCATCCACGGGGAGGGTTACTCCGAGGAGCAGTGCAAGGCCTTCGCCAAGCTGGTGTACCAGAACATCTTCAACGCAGTGCAGGCCATGACGGCGGCCATGACGGCTCTGAGGATCCCCTACGCCAACAAAGAGAACCAGGTGACCGCCGGTGACGCGCTGCGCCGTTCTGTTTCATTACGGCCGAATGACACAGGAGGCCATTTTGGATCTGATAGTGATCTGATAGTCTCGTGCACACTAATAGAGTTTGTTGTAATTCTATGAGTAGGTTACATTTACTTTACATTGCATTCATTTAATTAAATTCAGTTAAACTCAGTTTAAGTTTTTGTGAAGTACTTTTTTTTTTTCTCGCAGAGAAAGTGTTGAAATTGTGCTTAAATGGACAGATTGAGTGTTTCAGATATTTATTTTGGTTTTAATGTGTGTTTTTGCTTGGCCCAGGCTGTTTTGTGCACACAAAAATTAACCTCCAGAAATGAATTATCCCTTCAACAAAAAATTAAAATTGGGAAAGGCGAGACCTGAACCAGTAGTGATTGTGGCATCAGCATTAGAATGTTCAGTTAAGAAAATTCTAATCACATACAGTATTTGTGACCTCACAACATAAAGGGTCAAGTTGTTCTTCTCTTTTTAATGGAGCCATAATGATTTACTACTTCTTTTTTTTAAAATTGCTACAATGTCATTAGTTTACTAAAATTGCATTTAGGTTTTATTGTTTAGAACCAGGATGCAGCTCATCCCAGATAAAAAGAACTAATCCCAGGTAAATAGAACTCATCCCAAATTCTTCCGTTGCCGGGCGCCGCCCTCAGAGGTACGCGGCGTTTGTGCAGCGGGTGGACACGCTGCAGGTCAGACAGATGGAGAGGGGCTACCTGGACGCCATCCAGCGCCTGTGGGCCGACCCCGGCTTCAAGGTGTGCTACAGCCGCCGTCGGGAGTACCAGCTGCTGGACTCCACCGAATAGTGAGTACGGGCGTGCCTGGGGCGAGTCTTATACCCATGAGTCCCAAACGGGCGTGCCTGGGCGAGTCTTACACCCGTGAGTCCCAAACGGGCGAGTCTTACACCCGCGCGTCCCAAACGGGCGTGCCTGGGGCGAGTCTTACACCCGTGAGTCCCAAACGGGCGTGCCTGGGCGAGTCTTACACCCGTGCGTCCCAAACGGGCGTGCCTGGGCGAGTTGTACACCCGCGCGTCCCAAACGGGCGTGCCTGGGCGAGTTGTACACCCGCGCGTCCCAAACGGGCGTGCCTGGGCGACTCTTACACCTGTGTGTCCCAAATGGGCGTGCCTGGGGCGAGTCTTACACCCGTGAGTCCCAAACGGGCGTGCCTGGGGCGAGTCTTACACCCGTGCGTCCCAAACGGGCGAGTCTTACACCCGTGCCTCCCAAACGGGCGTGCCTGGGGCGAGTCTGTGCGACGAGTCTTACACCCTGTGTGTCCCAAATGGGCGTGCCTGGGGCGAGTCGTACACCCGTGCGTCCCAAACGGGCGAGTCTTACACCCGTGCCTCCCAAACGGGCGTGCCTGGGCGACTCCTACACCTGTGTGTCCCAAATGGGCGTGCCTGGGGCGAGTCGTACACCCGTGCGTCCCAAATGGGTGTGCCTGGGTGACTCTTACACCTGTGTGTCCCAAATGGGCGTGCCTGGGGCGAGTCTTACACCCATGCGTCCCAAACTGTGAGTCAGGAACCTACATGGGCTGTGAGAAATAGAGGGGGAAAAAATGACTTGGAGCCTCAAGAATGTTGTGTATGTGCTGTATATACACTACGTGGCCAAAAGTACGTGGACACCTGACATCCAACGTCTCGTCAAAATTATGGGAATTAATATGGAGTCAATCCACCACCCTTTGCTGCAATAACAATCTCCACTCTTCTGGGAAGGCTTTAAACTAGATGTTGGAGCATGGCTGCAGGGATTTGCTTCCATTCAGCCAGATGAGCATTAATAAGGCCAGGCACTGGGGTTTATGTTGCGCCTGGTTTGCCCCTCTTGCTGTTCATCGTGGTATAAAGCTGGTTTTCCTTTGGTTCCTTCAGCAGTTAAGTGCTGTAGAAATGGAAGATCACGACAGGGGTTCTGACATACATCCATATGGATCAAATCAAACGGTTGAAGGAAGTACTGTAGGTAAGAAAGTGTCCAGCGGGTTCATTGTACGGCCTGTCTTTTGAATGCGCTACAGTACTTAGCGTGGCCAGTAGAGGGGACTAGATCCTCACGAATGTCCGTACTCCGATAACAGCTGTGAGTGGTGAGGCGCACGGCGGGCGGAATGTTCTAGTTTCACTTCATCGGTTCCTTTCCAGCGTCTGCGCTTTACCTGATACGACAGCGTCTGTTAATTCTATCATAACTTTATCTGCATTTGATGTCCACACGTCTTTCTGCTCACCGCGCCATGCGCTGTTCGAGGGCATTTTTATTGCCTTCGGTTTGCTCACGTTTTCTGTCGCAATCGATCTTTCAACGACTGTCGGTTCTTTACCCAGGCAAAATGACTCCACTGAAGTAGGCTTTTCTAGTTGTGTGGCTGATGAAGGGTGCTTTCGTGGCTGCGACGTGTTTGCTTTGTAACGAACCTGTACTTGTAAGCCATCCAAGCAAGATGCAGGAAGTTAATGTGTTGAGTGTATTCAGGGCAGTGGATGCTGTTTGCCTATTTAATTCGTGTGATTTCAGGGTTTATGCGGCAGTTCTGTTTGTATGACTAAAGCCACAGAATACAGCACACTGATTCAAGCAGCCTGTACATCACAGCAGCGAAGCAATAATAATAGCAATTATGAAGAGATTACGATCAGTCAAATTTAATGTGAATGTATACACTAATCCCAAAAGTTTGGGGGGGGGGGGGGGGGGGGCGGGGGTGGGAGGGGGGAGTGATGAGATTTTCAAAAATGCCACATTTAACAGGTGCTTTTGGTGAATATTCTGTAGCCACATTTAGCACTTATTATGGTTAGCCTGCGTCCTCTTTTAGTGAAAAAAAACATTTGTTACCATAGTTTCCAAATGTCATTCACAGAGCCTCACAAATAAGTATTACCGACAAGATGAGGCTTCAAAATGATCTCACAGGATAAAAATAACGCAGCGCTCGATCGCCTGTTGCCAACGCTCTCTCCCTAGCTACATGGAAAATTTGGACCGCATAGCCGCCCCAAACTACATCCCCACTCCTCAGGACGTGTTGCGGGTGCGAGTTCCGACCACGGGCATCAACGACTACTCCTTCAAGGTGACGAATATCACCCTCAGGTGAGCTCCACGAGCACTGCCCTCAGACTGCAGGCTGTGCTCACTGTCGCATCACATTACAGGCATTTAGCAGACGCTCTTATCCAGAGCGACTTGCACAACATTTTACACAGCATTTTACATTGCATCCATTTATACAGCTGGATATATATACTGAAGCAATGCAGGTTAAGTAGCTTGCTCAAGGGTACAACGGCAGTGTGTCCTACCCAGGAATTGAACCTGTGACCTTTCGGTTACAAGCCCAGTTCCTTACCCACTGTGCTACACAGCCACCCCAAAAGGCTTCTGGGACAGGGGCGCTAACGCGCCTCACGCCCCCCCACCTGTTGTCGGATGAGCAGATATCCAGCGTCTATCCAGACTCTCCTAGCCAGGAGCCGTACCTGTGATCAAATAGATGGTAAATGGACTGCATTTATATAGCGCTTTTATCCAAAGCGCTTTACAGTTGATGCTTCTCATTCACCCATTCACACACACAGGCTGCCATGCAAGGTACCAATCAGCTCAGTTGGGAGCAATTAGGGGTTAGGTGTCTTGCTCAGGGACACTTCGACACGCCCAGGGGGGGGGGGGGGGGATCGAACCGGCAACCCTCCGACTGCCAGACAACCGCTCTTACCTCCTGAGCCTACGTCGCCCCATGAGTTAGCCCCCGAAACTGACTCTCCGCTGCCAGCGTACGTGTGCGTGTGGCGTAGAAGGCGTGTTGTTATGCAAATTATGCTAAATACGCAAACGCCCCTGGAATGATTGATGAATCCCTGTCATTGAGGGTCATTTTCTTTATTGCTAGGGTCACGGGCGAGCGGAAAAAAGGTCAGGGGATGAGAGGCCCGGGCAGGGCCCTGTTAGAACGGGATCACAGAGGGAATTAGTGTCGTTGGCACGTCGTTGTCTTTGACTCTTTGACTTTTTTCTTTTTTTTTTTAAAAAGGTCTCATTTACATGAGCTTACAGAATCACTCGCGTGAGATTACTGCAAATAAAAGCTCCTGGATGTGAGAAACCAAAAAGTCACGGCTTAAATCTTCTCGTGTGTGTGTGTATGCGCATGTAAGTGTCCCGAGCAGGGGGGGGGGGGGGGTGAGGGGCACGGGGCGTTATTAGCGATTTAAATTCCGAGCGTTGGCACGCGGTCGGGTGGCGAGCGGCGGGACGTGGGAGACGGGGAGGGGGGCTGTAATTAAAACCCGTTTGGAGCCAAAAAAGCGATGCGAGGCCGACCGGCCCGCGAGTCTGGGAAGGCAAACTGTGAAAAACAGGTCTGATGTGTGACAGCAGGAGATGAGAGAGAGAGAGAGAGAGAGAGAGGACAGTCAGACACACTGAGTGGGGAGGTGGGGGGGGGGGAGTTGTGGGGCAGGGGGGCGGGGGGGGGGGGGTCACCATCCGCTCGCTCATTATCCGACCTGACCACAGTGGCTGTAGCAATTCGGGGGGGGGGGGGGGGGGGGTAGGGTCAATTCCCACCCGTGTCATCAATCCCGCCACCAATAACGAGTCACCCGGCTCCATCGGCACCCGCGTGACTCCGCCATCGGGTCCCGCTGGGCGGCCTGTCCCTCCCGTCTGCCTGCCTGCCCTGCCCTGTCCTTCGGGGCGCCGAAACGCACGTGCAAATATTTCTCACCCGTGTCCGCAAATATGTCCGTCGTGCGAAGTATGAAACCTACGTGCCCGCACATCCCACGCCTCGCACTCTTGGTTTCACTTCATCGGGTCGATCATCAGGTCGTTCTGCGTAGCTCGCTAGCAATGGATGTTTGTTTTTTTTTTTTTGTTTTTTTTTTTTTTTTTTTTTTTTTTTTTTTTTTTTTTTTTTTTTTTTTTTTTTTTTTTTTTTTTTTTTTGTTTTTTTTTTTTTTTTTTTTGTTTTTTTTTTTTTTTTTTATGTTTTCTTTTGAATGCAAAGGCCCGTAATGCTTAGCTAGCATTTGCATAGCTCTGTACAGAGACAGGGATAAAATCCAATAAGGGATTTTTTTTTGTTACAAGATACCACTCAAAATGTATCCATAACCTACAGTGAAAGTGTTTAGTGCAAGTGGTACCAGGTAATAATAAAAAAAGAGGTGAGGTACTTGTGCTACATATGAGATGCATGCGTTGATTTATTAAGACCTTTAGCATGTGCAAAACCTTTTAGCACACGCAAAACCAATAACAATGACTGATCTTGGTTTTGCACCAATCAGTTTTGCCTGCGCTAAAATGTTTTGCACTTGCGAAAGTTCTTAGTCATCATGCCCTACGGGTTTTTGAATGGGATTTATTAGCAGCGGCCACCAGAGGGCGCTGTGTTTTTAGTCGCCTTGTTTTCGCTGAGCAGGATAGTGGACGTCGGGGGCCAGAAGTCTGAGAGACGCAAGTGGATCCACTGCTTTGAGAACGTCATGTCCCTCATCTTCCTGGCCTCCCTCAGCGAGTACGACCAGGTGCTGGAGGAGCAGGACACTGAGGTGAGGATTAGCCTTTTTGGGCTCCTTTACATTACACTACATTACATTACGTTACATTGCATAACATTATGCTACATTAAGTTACATTACATCACATTACGTTACATTAGGGGTATTTAGCTGGTGCTCTTATCCAGACTTACACAACTTTTAAAAACATTTTTACAAAAATAACTTGTGCAGCCAAATATTTCCTGAAGCGATTCAGGTTAAGTATTCAGGTTAAGTGCTCAAGAGAGCAACGGCAGTGTCCTACCTGGGAATGGAGCTTACAACCTTGCGGGTTATACTACGCTCTCAACGCCCCAGCCTTTTTCTGTGCTGGTGCCACTGTCGGCGTACAGTTCATGTCATTTAGCAGATGGTTTTTAGCCAAAGTGACCTGCAAAAGTGCATTTCACATAATAAGCAAGCACTGCTATAGCTAGAGATGGGCTAAGTTACACTCAAAAATGCACTGCCACCAATACTTGTGTCTTAATACTTGAGACAGGGGAAAAGGTGGAGATTTTTTAAAAATTGTTTTTTAACTATTCCCCTCAGCTGGCTGCATGATGGGCATACGTTTATTTTATTTTTTTTTTTACTTTAAAATAATAATAATAATAATAAACTGTGTGGTAATAATTTGTGTAACTATTTACCAGAGTTGTATACATAAGCAAAAGAAAGTTTCCTGAATTATTTTTCTTAGCATGCCGGATAAACGGTTAATGTATTTAATCATTTT
The DNA here is from genome assembly GCA_025169545.1 of Anguilla japonica. NCBI lineage: Eukaryota > Metazoa > Chordata > Actinopteri > Anguilliformes > Anguillidae > Anguilla > Anguilla japonica. The sequence goes on from CM045886.1 coordinate 8,077,055, forward strand.
ATCCGTGTTTATGTTTGGTTTCGGTTTCCATGGCCCTGTGTTTACCTCTGTCCCTGCCCCCGCGTCGCGTCCCCTCCCTTACCTCTCCTCTCCATCTGAGGGCATTGAGCTCCCTCCCTCCTCTCTCCTCCCCTTATCGGAGCGCGCTAAGCCGTTTATCTCTCCCCGCCGCCGTTCTTCCTTCCCTCCGCCCCGGCTCATTAACCCCTCCCTCCATCCCTCCGTTCCCCCCCCCCCTCCTCCAGAACCGCATGAAGGAGAGCCTGGCCCTCTTCTCCACCACCATCCACTCTCCGTGGTTCGAGCACACGTCCATCATCCTCTTCCTCAACAAGACGGACATCCTGGCGGACAAGATCAAGACCTCGGACCTGACGACCTACTTCCCTGATTTCACAGGTACTGGAGCGGGAGGACCAGCCGACACCCGACACCCAGCACCCCCCCCCCCCCTTACGTTACATTTGGGAATTTGGCGAACACTCTTATCTGGAACGACTTAAGCCGATTAATTTCTTCTTCTTTTAAAATTTATTTTATTTATTTTATTTATTTTTTTTAACATAAAATCCATTTATACAGCTGGATATTTACTGAGGTTAAGTGCGTCACTCAGCAGTACAACTGAACTGAACTGAACTTAAATGAACCTACAACTGTAAGACTATCCACTCACGTCTCAAACACTAGCTCATCAGCATACACACACACACACACACACACACACACACACACACACATATATATATATATATATATATATATAAAAGCATGAGAAACAACTTGTCACCACTGATCAGAGTAGTACTCGGTTATAGTATAGTAGCTGGGAGTGGGTGATCAAGAACTATTCCAAACAAGGAGACTTGACTGACGGCACAATAGACTGGTTTCCTGGCCAGAGAACTGGAATATCAGACCACCTACTGATGGGCAGACTGGTTGATCTGGGGAGGCCAGACACTGGTTTCTTTATATACTTATTTATTTATATTTATATACCTATTTCTGTTTCCCACCTCAGAAAACAATGTATGAAAAAAAAGGTATTTAAAGACGTTGGGCCTCATTCACGAAACGTGCGTAAGTACGATCCCATTTGATCGTAAACTGCGTGTAAGAACGTTTCCGAGGAACATTTCGGCATTCATCGTTTTTTTCTTATCTGTACCTGTTCATGAATGTTTCCTTGTACTAATCACATGAACAGGATTGTGCACAAAATTTACAGTCAGCATCATCATCATCATCTCATACACCTGGGATATGCACAAAAACAAAGGTCTGCACATGTGTCATGAGTCCCATATTTGTTTTTCATAGGAACATTTTTAAGAACAAAAGAATAAGAATAATTTTAGAAAAGCTTTGTGAATGAGGCCCATTCAGTCTTGATAAGACTAACTCCAAATCCAGAGTACATTTCCTGCATTTCTGCCAATGTCTGGTCCTGTAAATAAGCATAATGTTCATCAAGTTCCAGGAACCTTTCTTCTTACACACCACCACAAGCGCAGTTCCCTAATCATTACCTGTAAATAAGGTACAGTTATATAAATAAGGTACAGTTCCACACAGTTCCCTAACCATTACTGTAAATAAGGTACAGTTATATAAATAAGGTGTAAATAAAGCTGTAAATAGGCATAAGGTTCGTCAAGTTCCAGGGACCTTTCTTCTTACGCACCACCACAAGTGCAGTTCCCTAACTGTCACACTGGGCAAAACCACTCCCCAAGTCACCGTCCGCGGCCCCCAAAAGACCCCAGGTGTCCATTTGCTACATCTCAGGTCCGGCACGAGCGCTCTGCTCTGTGTAATGGGGGGGGGTCTAAACCTCCCATGAGCCTCTTCCACACTCCAGCTGCGCTCAGTCTGCTCCCCCCCTCCCCCTCCCCCGTTACCCATGGCAACCATATATGCCCAGCCATTGGCAGGCACCCTCTCTGGGGGGGGGGGGGGGGGGGGGGGGGGGGGGAGATTATGTTGCTTTTCACCATCTTGACTGCGCCATAGGAGGGCCCAGAATTCTCAGCCCGCTTCCCCGTCCCACCTGTTGCGTTCTGAACGGACGCCGCCGCCATAAACAGAGTTCCTCGCGCGTGGCGTTTCCGGCAGAGCGCTTCCGTTGTACACAGTTTGGTTAACGTACACACACACACGCCCCATAAATAAACACTAACGCCGTGCCTCAGTGCAATGCAGTAATGCTGCGGCACCGAAGGCAGCTGTGCTCGTCTACGCGATGTTTATTCACGTCTGTCCGAGGGAGCCGTGGACGAGCCGCACGGGGACCGTGGTTAATGAGAGCCTGCTAATACCGTTTCACTTCTTCCTTTATCGCTTCTGTCGCCTTGTTTTCTTTCTTTCCTGCTTTCTTCCCTCCCCTTCATCACCGCCTACTTTCTACCCACACCTCTGTCAACAGTCTTCTAGTCTGCCTGCGTTCTCTCTTTCTTTCTTTCTTTTTTAATCCTTTCTGTTCTCCGCATTTTTTTGGAATCAATTTAGTATCTGAGCTGCTACCTCAGGATTGTCATTTGGCTGCCACTGATTTGATCAATGCGGAACATTGACTGACTGACCACATTGGTCACCAAGCTACGCCCTGAGCTGACCAGAGGGGGATGGGTTCCCCCCCCTTGAGCCTCCTTCCGAGGTTTCTTCCCATCTGCCACAGGGGGAACTTCCTTGGCACTGTTGCTTTAGGCTTGCTCCTGTGGGGGTTTAGGCCAGGGCTGTCTGTGAAGTGTATTGCGACAATTGCTTGCGAAATGCGCTATATAAATAAATTTATATTTGATTTAAGTTATTGCCGTGAGCCACTTCCACCTGGCCCCCCCCCCCCCAAAGATTTTTTCCCATATTATAGGCCACGCTGTACTGCAGTATAGCCAGTTCGAGACTGAGGGGAGGAGCATTTATCACCAACGGCAACCATTCACTCATCAGAGGTCATGCTCTGACAGTGTAGCGCAACGGTCAGGGGACTGAGCTTATGTGGTGAAGGGTGTTGGGTCGATTCCCAGCTTGAGCGAATGAGTCGATGACGTCTACATCAAAGGACTTGAATAGCCGTTCCAAAATACCACTGGAAATGTATATATAACCTACAATGAAAAGGTGCAGTGCAAGTAGCACCAGGGAATAATACAAAAAAAAGGAGTGAGCTACTTGTGCTACATATGAGATGCATGTGTTTGAAATACTGCTAGTTGTACAGTTTGGGCCTGATTTATTAAGACCTTTAGTAGCATGTGAAAAAAACTTTTAGCACACACAAAACTTGACCAATGTCTCTGTCTTTCTCTCACTCTCTCTCCTTCTCTCTGTCTCTCTCTTTTTTTCTCTCTCTGTCTCTCTCTCACTCTCTCTCTCTCTCTCTCTCTCTCTCTCTGTCTCTGTCTCTGTTTCTGTCTCTGTTTCTCTCTTGCTCACTCTCTCTCTGACTGTCTCTCTCTCTCTCTGTCTCTGTCTCCGTCTCTCCCTCTCTCTCTCCCTCTCCCTCCCTCTCCCCCTCCCTCCCTCCCTCCCTCTCAGGGAAGAGGCGTGACGCTGTGGAGGCCCAGAAGTTCATAAAGGGCATGTACGTGGACCGGGCGAAGACCAACGGCAAGCAGCTGAAGAACCTGTACTGCCACTATACCTGTGCCACGGACACGCAGAACATCCGCAAGGTCTTCCAGGACGTGAAGGACACGGCAATCCAAAGGATCGTAGACGACTACTTGACCTAGAGCCGGGGGGGGTTCATAAAGGCTTTTGGCTCAGGAGGCGTCCCCTGGAGACTCTAGAGTGTAGCGGTTGCTTGGTCACCCCTTAAAACCACCTGCACTCAGCTTCACAATGGAGTCCCGCGAGGTGACACCAGACAAGCCTCGAAATGTCTTCTGAATGTGGTTCCTCTCTCTCTCTCTCTCGCTCTGTCTTTCTCTCTCTCATTCTCTTTCTCGCTCTCTCGCTCTTCCTCCGCTTCCCTCTCCCTCTCCCTCTCTCTCCAGTGTTTGTACTGGAGGGAGGCACCAAAACCATTTCGGTCTCAGGCGTCACAGAGTTTCTGCACAGAGGATAAAGCCCATGACTTCGCCATGGCAGCCTGGCTGGGCTGCCATGCCATGGTTTCATATAGGCGTGACTTTTGATTGACGGCTCGGCCTGTTTGACGTGTGATCTCACGACCCTGTGAATGGTCCAATCACAGGGCTAGAGGGCCCCTTCTGAACAAAAACATAAATAAATAAAATCTAGTAATTTTTATTGATAGACAGTTGATGAAGAAGCAGATCCCAGACGGCCATTGTGTATGCCTCCATTTTGTTATAGTAAGTTCAATAATACAACCCACTCCCATTACATTGGGGGGGGGGGGGGGGGCACATTACTGGCTGTCTGTATTCACGGCTCCGCGATGGGCATCAGTGGATCAAGAAATCAAAAATCCCCCCCCCCCCCATCAGAATGCTTTAAATGAGGATGGTATTTACACCTTGGAAAGCCGAAGCTGCTCATTAAGCTCTCTGCCAATCTCCAGTGGAGTTGTCGAAGGCAGAAGACTATTAAAAGATCTAATTAAATTCCGGCGATTCAGTTAAGGACGCAATTAAGTGGCTGAGGCCCGAGCCGAAACGACTGGGGTACCGTCACCTCGCCGTGGGCGATCCCGGACACAGACGGGGGGGCGCCGGACCCCAGGAGCTGACCTGACGGCGGGGTAGTGGGACACCCCCCCCCCCCGATCGATGCGGCCTTAAAATTCGGAACGGCCCTCCTGTGGATCGCTCCCGCGCCTGCACTGAGGAGCTGGCACCCGACGGTGGCGCCGTTGTCGGCGCCGTGGTAAAAGATTTTCCCCCGACGGCGACTTGAGCCGCCGTCCCCCGACTGGGCGTGCGTGTTGGCAGTGTCGCCTGGTGGTGTCTTCCCCCCCCCACAGCCGTGGGCTACTGGGAAACGCCCCACAAACGGTTCAGCAGCAATCATGTTTTTAGTCGTTTTCCCCTGCACCAACTGCTAAAAAAAAAAAAAGTGCGCGGCCGAATTCGGGAAGGGAACGCTCCGTTCCGTTATGTTCCAAAAGCGGGTGCCGCGTGCGCCACGAGAGTCGGGTCGCCACGGCTCGCCGCGTTCCGCCAAGCCTCCCCTCCCCAAACTTCTCCGACCTGCAAGAGACCGTTCCCTGGTCTTCAGTGTTACACGGACCGCACGAGATCGCTTCTTAAAATCCATCTCCCGTTTTTTTTTTTTTTTTTTGCTTTAATGAATGCGAATGAGAATAATAACAGTTGTATTAGTGAAGCCTGTTTGGTTTGTCAAAAACGCAGACCTTTGCCCACGAGTGGAGCGCGGAGCTTCAGCACGAGACGGATTAGGGGTGGTTTTTGGCGGGAGAAACCGTTAATTAGGCCTGCATATTTTACCTTATAACGAGACCCATCGCACGGCGCTACAGAGAAAGCTAGGCTATACAGTTAACATATTTAATCAATAATACTAGTTAATTGGGACTATGTCCATTCACTTTTTGCAGAAGAAAAAAATCTAGGGTTATATAAAGGCTTAATGCATAAATTAGCTCTGTTCACAGAGGTTTCATTGCAACCCTCACTGTCTGTGTGAAATGAATGTGAGACAATGTTAGTCAGGCTGCATGTTTGTTTGAAGGACAGGCTGTATCATGTATGTTGTGTCATGAGGTATTTAACAAATGGATAAATGTTTCCATTAGTATTCTTTTATGTACTAACAACACTGGGTTTTAAACATCAGGTTCCGCTTAACACTAACTGTTCACATTTACCCACATGAGGGGGGGAGTTTACATTCAGAAAGTGAAGAGTTATCTTGATGATGTTTTCATATTGACATGGGAAAATTTCATTGGAATTGTGTGTTATATTAAAAAAAAATGGTCACTATGTTCCGTAATTTGTGTCTTGATTAAAGTTTTTGAAGTCATAACTTAAAACAGACATTCTGTATAAATGTGGACTAACTGCCCATATGCATCTTGTCTCAGATATGATGGAAGAACACATCTGTGCAGATTTGGGGAAAATTACCAGTCTAATTGGTTTTGTATGTTGAGCCCTTGAGTTCAAGTTTATTTACAGTATAACATCACTCCAAACAGTCTTTGCACACACTTCATTCAGAATTTTAAAAAATGTATGTGTGGACACACACGCACAGATATAATATCTGGAATGGAGCAGCATAATTTGACTGGAGGATTCTGGGTAAGTTCTTGCAGTCACACTGATGGACACCATTTAAGTTGGGGACACTTTATGCCTGCTGGCGGGCACCAGAGGGGAGTGTCTCTAGCATTAGCATGTGGCTTTGTTCTGAATGTAAATGGAGCTAATGGATGCAAGTTGGAAAATGAACAGCTGTAGCATTGCTATATGGCTTTGTTCTGAATGTAAATGGAGCTAATGGATGCAAGTTGGAAAATGAACAGCTGTAGCAATGCTATATGGCTTTGTTCTGAATGTAAATGGAGCTAATGGATGCAAGTTGGTAAATGAACAGCTGTAGCATTGCTATATGGCTTTGTTCTGAATGTAAATGGAGCTAATGGATGCAAGTTGGAAAATGAACAGCTGTAGCATTGCTATATGGCTTTGTTCTGAATGGAAATGGCGCTAATGGATGTGAGCTGGTAAATGGACAGCAGTGGGTGGACCATGGAGAGCAGGTGTGTCATCACCAGTGGGATCTGCAGTGGGAGGCTGATCCGCTGATCCTGGCAACTGCCTCTCTCTTCTGGAGGAGCTGGCATTCTCACAGCTAGGCATAGATTGTGTGCGTGTGTGTGTGTGTGTGTGTGAGAGAGAGAGAGCGTGTGCATGTGTGTGTGTGTGGGAGAGAGACAGTGCATGTATGTGTGTGGGAGAGAGAGAGTGAGACGGTGTGTGAGTGAGAGAAACAGACAGTGTGTGTGCGTACAGTGTGCGTGTGTATGTGTGTGTGAGAGAGAGATAGAGTGAGTGAGAGAGTGAGAGCGTGTGTGAGAGATACAGAGACTGTGGGTGCGTGTGTGTGTAGTGTGTGTGTGAGAGAGAGAGAGAGAGAGGAGAGAGAGAGAGAGAGAGAGAGAGAGAGAGTGTGTGCGATGTCTCCTCAGGGGAAAGACAGGCTTATGGCAGAGCCACTGCACCAGCTACCTTGTCAAATGGATGAAAAACTCATTAGCAGCATCCACCATTCCTCTCCCCTAATTATCCTGTCCACCTTCCTGTCTCTTTTATTAAAGACAAAAGAGAACAAACCCAACTTGTTATAAATATCCAGGGTTAAATCAACTCTTACAGAGTACACATGGACTCAACTGGACTCATATGTACTCTGTAGGATTTGGGAGTTGAAGTAACACAGGACATTTTACTTTGTAGCGGTGCTTTGGCACAAATGCAGTCTGGCCATCCACAACTTTTAAATAGATACTTTAAAAAAACTAATATATGGCCAGTGTGACATGAGGGGATAAGTGTCTGGGTGGTCACCTGACTGGTGGACTGGGGTTATTAGAGTTCAAGAATCAGTCACATGACTCATCTGATCTCACGGACGGGACGTGTGGTGAGTTCAACTGACTCCTCCTTAAAACGGTTCCATTTTAAATGTATGCTGCTTAAAGTCTTTTTTTATTATTTTTTTATAAACGTATGCTGCCACAGAGGTGTAGTAGGCTACCTTGCCTTTACTTCCTGTATTACTGCACTCACACTGCGTCTGGTGAGTTTAGCCTTCCCATTGGCTGTTACATTCCCAATGTAATATTTATCATAGTAGCCTACTGTACATCTTTGATTTATTTCCATCATTTTTCATTTCTTCACGCATTTTCACGCCCATGGGGTGCAAGGTATTATCATGGAAAGTGACTGTGCCTCTTTAAGATTCTACTAAGGGTCACTCAGAAGCAGTTGTCAGTTTTAGTTTCATATACTAAAGTGTAGCAATGGCCTCTTTTATATCACTTTTACATTACCTGAAGCGTATTGTGCCTATGACTGTGAAGTGGAGACAGAGCAGTTGAAAACTGAAGGTGTTTATCTCCCAAGACTTGAGAGAGATCATTTATCAGAGTTTTCCCCCCATGCAATGGCAAAAAGCTGTTTGTGGCTTGTAGAAGGGCACCGTGAAGGTCGGTGCAACCTGAACTCGAGTGAAAATATTGATTTTCCTGTTTGAAAATGTCGTTCACATTCACGTGCCGACCCTGTTGGCGGGGTTATCTGCTATTCGCCGCGGGTGAAAGCCTGGTCTGCCCTTTTGATGCTGCTATAAACTATAAATTTAAACAGATACACAGGTGTATATATATATATATATAGGAATGTGGCCATCTTGCTTATTGATTAGACCCAGAATAGTTCTCTGTTTTGTATCTGTCTTCTATACTCACATAAAGCACCACTTCGAGGCATCGGTTTTTCCGTTTTTTTTTTTTTTTTTTTTTTTACTCCGCGTGAATTCCATTTCTACATTGTCACGGAGGCCTGATGCTGTTTGACATTTAACGTGATTGATTCGCCGGCGCGTTCATGGGTGAGCGAGAGGGGGATTGATTAATTCGAGGGATTTTCAGGTGGGGATGCACAGCGCAGACGAAAAAAAACTCATAAAGGAGATTGTTGTCTCTGAGCCGCCACACGCTGACACATTCATGTGTACACACTCATTTAAAGTCCAAATCTCAAAAAATCCAGCGAGCTGCCTCCCGTGGCAGTGCTTAATTTACGACTGAACGCCGTCGAAACATCAACCAGCCTACTTCACAGAATCGAGGCATAGAAAAACATCTGTCATTTCCTTTAAACTGTAAAGGCAACACATCCACGCTGAAAAAGAAAAAAAAAATCAAGCCAGCGTTTATTGAATGCGGTCATCTCCGTATTCGTTCTTCATCTACACAGCGGTGTCTGACTACGCGTGATTAGACCGAGCAAAGAACAGGCGAGTTCTCGGCAGGCGGCGAAGAGCTGGCGCGTGGAGTGCGATGCTGCCAGTCTGCCGCCGTGCTGTGGACTGCGCCGACCGATAACGCAGAGCCATAGCTAACCTCTCCGTTCCCATTAACGGCCTTCAAGAGCGGCGACCGCTTTCAGATACAAACACACGAGTGCGCCTCTCGTTCGCTCCGAGTTTGTTTGCAGTCACTGTTCTCTATTACTCTTAAATTGAAAGGGGGAACACAATGAACCCTTTGGATTTATTAACATAATATTCGGATGTACTATTTGCGCTATAATAAACTCCCTGGCACTGCTGCAGTTGGCAGGAATCCTTACCATTCTGGAACTTTCTCTTCCTTCGTTTCAACTCAGTAATACATGCACACAATCAGGGATATTCAACATTCATATAAATTCTGGCTATTGTAACTTCGTATTAAGGAATTTCCACTTTAATTTCGTCAAACCCACATTCCGCAGCTTAAAAAAAGAACTTCACCACGGTTAGAAATCATATAACGACATCGCACGTGGCACGTTCGAAATATTTGCGTTCGTGTTCAATCAAAGCGGCCTCGGTGAGGGTGAATCCGTTTGACGGCAGCGTTACAGCCTTTTGTGTTTTCACAACACAGCCGTTTGTATTTGCTCTGACAGCTGAGTCTTTATAGTAAGATAGCCTAACAATAGGAGAGAGAGTAGCTTTCCTGCAGGGCGTTGGGGAAACCTATCAGCACCCCACCGAACACAGTGCATCTGCCATTCAGCTAATAGCCAAAACTATGGGGCAGTAGAGCTCGGTGAACAATGTTGCCAGATGCCTGAATTAATTCTGACTAAAAAAAAATAAAAACTCTCTTCAAAAGCCCCCATCTTCATTTGAGTCCCATACAATTTTCTCAAATTGCTCCCCATCCCTCCTTTTCAAATCCCCTCATCTGTCGTTTGACTCCCATACATTTTTACTGTAAAAACTTCCTGGCGGTCTCGCGCCCAATGCACGCTGGGATAGGCTCCAGCACCCCCCGCGACCCTGCTCAGGATAAGCGGCTATAGACAATGGGTGGATGGATGGAAAATTCCTGGCGGATTTTTAAACATCTCCCCCTGCTCCCCTACATTCAGGGGTGTTTCCCCCAGTCTGGCAACCCCTGCTGCTGACTTCTCCCAGAGGCGTCATTTTTTTCCTCCCAAAACCACTTCAGGGCAAACCACGCCCCGTAGTTGCAACATTGGTCAAAAAGTTTTAGCGGAAACCACGCCCCGTAGTTGCGTTGGTCAAGGCAATGAGAGGGCTGTTCGGTTAAATTCGGCTCGTGTAGCCGCGCCGAGTCACAATTCATTCTATCTCCACCGCGATCTCTACCGTTATTTGAAAACGTTCGAGTAAACTGCCATGTAAGTGCTGCTGACTCTCCCAGACTGAAGACCGACAGCAATAACTGCCAGAAAACTTTGTGACTCCCACAGAGGTCTCTTGCCCCACAAGCCCGATCTTTCATAAGTTCTGAACGATTTTCCAACTAATCCGTGTTCACACCATCCACTAAATACCTCCTCTAGGGCTTATTAACTTATTTTCTCCATATTCTCGTCTTCCTGTGATTCTGTTTTTGTTGTGATGTTTTCTGGCCTTGTGTGACACCCTGGGTCAGAGTACACATTAATTAGTTTTTCCTTTTTTTTCCCCGCAGAATTTGCTCTGAGCTTTGGGCGGTTTATTAATGTGAGAAACCACCACACACGAAATGTTCCCAATTAAAACGAAGACGAACTGCAGTCCCGAGTTCCACCCGCTGACTCCTGTTTGTGTGGAAATCATCGCCACGGCGACAGCAAGCCATTAAGCAGAAAGTCCTGTCCTTGTCCTGACAGAATGTTCCCTTTAGTACATGTGTGAGGAGGGGGGGGGGGGGGTGGCTGGGGGGGAGGAAGGGGTAGAGTCTAATTTCTCTCTTCATATGTTACAAATACTCGTCTTAAACGAGACTGCAACCAGTGGGAGAAGGCCTTGCGCCATCGCGTTCTCTGAGACAGAATCAAACGCGCTACAGGCAAGGTTTTTATACCAGACGGTAAACAATTTCTATGCTTAATTAATTTCACGAGGGATCGCTCACGACAGTGGCAGACTCGAGGGGGGGGGGGGGGTTCATGTGGCTCATGAAGCAGAACCCCCCCCCCCCCCCCCCCCCATCCCCCATCCCCTATCCCCCACCTCTACGACAAGACTGAATTCAATTCTGAACAGAGATTCTCTTTACAAAAGTCTCTTTACGTTTCAGTCCAGGACCAAGCTTACACTATGTCTGTGGAACTGGCCCTCAGACATGTAGAGGGAGTCGGTACCTTAACCTGTGCTACTGTCAGGCTCACGCTAGTGTCAGACTCTGACCAATCACAGCAGGGTAGATTCAGCGAAGGGGCGTGCGTTTTGGATTAAAGCAGGCGTAAAAAAAAAAAAAAAAAAAAAAAAAAAAAACACTGTACGAGCCCCACTTCCGAACAGTGGTGTGATAGGAGGCGGTGGATGACATCACGTGCTTCGGAGGGGGAGCACATGCTTGTCTGGGAACCCCACCCCACCCCACCCAAATCGACAATGAAAGGTGAAGAACTGAGCATGACAGGCGGTCCAAACAGCGACGAAAACCCATTTAAACAGACAGAAAAGGTGAACATTAAATTAGTTGGTGCTGACTGCCATTCACAGGAGATGATCCGATTCCGTCTTAGATTTCAGCCTCTCGGACACACAAAGATGTTCGGTCAGCTGAGTAAAATATAAAAAAGCAGGTAGTCTGCGCTGTTTCTTCCTGTGCGGTGATGGTGGTTGTGACTGTTGACCCTGAAGTTAATGGATGGGTCGGAGAGCGATAAAATCGTGGCACCAGGACGTATCACAGACATAAATCCAAAACAGGGCAGCCTAATGGCGGTCTGTTTTTTTAAATTTGGTATTCTGGGTTTTTTTTTTTTTTTGTTGCCCCGGGGGGGGTGGGGGGGGGGGGGGGGGGGGGGAGCGGACATCTTGTCCGAGTTTCTGTTTCTTTCTTAAAACGCACAAAAACACAGGCAGTCTGTATATGTGTGCGTGTGTGTGTGTCTGTGCGAGTGAGTGTCTGTGCGTGTGTGATTGTGTGAGTGTCTGTGTGTGCGTGTGTGTGAGTGTGTCTGTGTGTTTCTTTCTTAAAATGCACAAAAACACAGGCAGTCTGTAAATGTGTGCATGTGTGTGTGTGTGTGTGTGTGTGTCTGTGTGAGTGAGTGTCTGTGCGTGTGTGATTGCGTGAGTGTCTGTGTGTGCGTGTGTGTCAGTGTGTGTGTGCGTGCGTGCGTGCATGTGTGTGTGTGGTATGTGTGTGTGTGCGTGCGTGAGAAAGAGAGAGAGACAACAAGAGAAATAAAGAGATAACATGACTGAGATGAGTATCTCTTCATATGTGAGATGACGCTGTGCTGTCTATTTCTAAATAATACAACTATAATCCCCACAGCATACAGACTACAGATTATTCAACAGCATGAGAATATGTGTAAGCGCTCTGCAGATCATTTGTCTTCCTTTGTCTTCATTTGTCTAAAGAATTGCCGAAAGAACACGACACTACTCAAGTCAACAATTTGGGCAACAACAACAATGATGCATGCCCCCTGCCCCCCCTGCCCCCTGCCCCCCCCCCCCCCCCCTCCTCCTCCTCCTCCTCCTCCTCCTCCCTCTCCTTCCCCACCCACCAACTTCAATCTCGCTGAATCAAATTGAAATCAGGACTGGCACCATGGGTCTACATGCCAGCGTTATCTCACAGTACCGTTTTCAGTGTGCAGCTGATGTTTCTCTGTACCTCGATAACCTGACGGGGATTTTTCAGAAATACCCCCCAGATCATAATTCCTTTTTTGTTGCACGATTCGGTGCCTCAAATCTATCCGGAGACACGCATCTACATGCAAAATCAAACCTTAGTTCAGTCAGGCAGAACGACAAGCTTAACACAGCATCTGCTTAACACTGCCGCTAATCTTCTCAAAAAAAGTTTTGCCACATCTTTCCTTTGCTCTTTTCCCAGCTTTTATTTAAAAAATGTGAAATTACACTTTGACATCAACACTTTCAGTGTTAAATCAACTCTAACAAAGTTTACATGAGTCCAGTTGGGACTAAATGTATTCTATTAGAGTTTAAAAAAATACTCTATCAGAGTTGCTTTTGCACTGAACATTTTTCTGAGAACTGGACAGAAATAAGAGGTTGTGTACTGAAAGCACAAGATTGAAACCTAGCTGAGCTATTACAGAAATATAATAAACATGCACTCTCACCAGACAAAAGTAAAGGTGAAATTAGCCGGAAATAATATTGTTATAGCACATCATTTCCACACGGTCATTCGGTTCATGTTCAAGAGGGTGATTTCTGAAATCAGCTTCATGAGTGGAATGATTTAACCCTTTAAGGTGTGACATCACAAATATGTGATTAGAATGCTGATTCTGGTGCTGATGTCACAATCACTGCTGGGAAAAGCGATGGAGTTCCGGAACACTAACTTAGAATATAAAAAAAAAATAAAAAAACATTCCAAAAAACCTACTCTTCAGAGGGTTTTTTCTCCATGCACTGCCTGTCTCCCCTTCGCTTTTGTCCATTTTGTCTCCATCCCCCACCCCCCCATTTCATTCTTTTTCTCTCCCCCATTCCTCTATAATGGCTCAAACCCCATCTGACTTATATGTGAATGAATGGATGGAAATAAATTGGGGAATAATAATAATAATAGTAATATCTTGCGATGTATTTGTGGTATCAACCCTCGGAAAAACGCAAAGATGGTGAGAACACATTCGCAGTCCCACCCACAAAACCAGTTATTACTTTTCAAGATATGTTTGGCCTGATGGTGGCGCAAGAGGAAAGGTCATGGAGTGACCACAATCTATAGATTTCTTTCTCTTGGGAACATGAATATCCACAGCCAATTTTATGGCAAACCAAGACATTACTTTTCCAGAAATGTCTGTCCTGGACAAACAGACAGACGTACAAATGGACATCATTATGTAACCTCCTTGGCAGAGGAAACAATAGTGAACAACCAACACAAAGCATAGAGATATTTAAGGCCGTTTGTTTACACGGTAATTTTTTCCATCTTTGACACGACAGTGTTGCATGCAACAGAAGGATGGATTTGTTTGCCTGGCCTGGATTACAAGGACACTTAGTCCAATCTGCCGCCGCTTCTAAATGTTTCCAGAAAGGGAAAAGCAAGTCTTTGATAAACAAACAGCACCAAATAAAACTGAAAACCAGTTAAGCTTCATGGGGAGAGGTATATATATAATGCACGTGATATCACAATATCATCATGAAACCACATCGAAACACAAGCCGATACTTTCCACTTCCAAAACCATCGCGCTTGCATTTTCAATGCCATTTCAAGCCACCTGTTGGACAGGAACTTTCCCTGGCAACCGCAAAATGAAAACCAGTCCGGTCCAAAACCATCCCATCCCACCCCTGCGATTTCGGAGACAAACGACTGCAACAGGCACAAGGCGTAAATATAATATGCACGTATTCCGACATGCGGTAACCATGGCAGCAGCTCTGTTTCCATCACAGCGTTCCGCCACATTTTGCAGAGCGGAAGCGGCTGCGTTCCCGCTTTTCGTTCGACGCGGGGGGGGGGGGGGGACCAACGCCGCCGCCAATCCTCCGCTCTCCCTCATTGGCCGAAGCAGCTCTGAGACTCGGCGACAAACCTGGGGGGAAGACCGAGGCCCGTAACTCGGCGCGATCATTAAAGATCCCACAGCTCGCTGCTTATTGGCCGCTGAGCCGGGGGGGGGGGCTTCTCCCCAGCGTCTCTGTGAAAAACCGCTTCTCGCTAAAACCTGGCCACCCAATTATCCCCCGGTTTAATTGGCTCGATCGTTCCCTGCAGCTCTTCCTCGCACGATGGGTGCGGTTAGAGCTGCGGTTCTGTGTTGGCTGATGTCAGACCCCCCCCCCCCCCCCCCCCCCCCCCCCCCCCCCCCCCCTCCCGCCTCATCCCCCAATCCCCCACCGCCTCATCCCCCCCACCCCCCCCCCCCCCCCCCCCCCATCCCCCCACCTCTTCATCCCCCCCCCCCCCCCGTAAAGTGCTTCGATATTGTGCGATGAAAAGTGCCGTTTAAGTGAAATCCATTATGAGTCACGGTGGCCTTTTTTTAATCCTCTGTAATTTAGGTCTCGGGTGTGAGCTCTACGGACGCACGTTCTTCCGCCCGCGAATCCCGCCCCCCCCCCCCGCGCGCCTTTCGCCACCACGCAGCGCTCCGGTCTGGGCGATGGCGGATGGCGGTTGACGGTTGGCGTTGGCGTGTGAGAGCACTTGCTCTCTGAGTGAAGAGGAACCGGGGGGCTCAGCCATTTGATGCGCCGGGGCGGTTGAGTGTGACGTTCCCCACTTTTTTTAAAGTGGAATGCGATGGAACATGATACCTGGGTGTCTGGAGAGAGCCTCCTTCCCCATCATCACGCCTCCACCCCACCCCCCCCCCACCCCTCCCGCATTTCCCCAAAAAACGGACGCATGCACAAAAAAAACTTAAACAACACAAAAATCATGTATGGTAAGGCAAGGTCACACACACATGCACATCATACATACGTGGACATGCGAATGAACATGCATGCACACACACAACATGCACATGCACATGCACATGCACACATACGCTCACACGTAAACATACAGTGAACTTCATCGTTTTTGGGAATTTTTTTTTTTTTGTGATTAGGCTCCGGACTCCACAGTTGCAAATTTTTAATCAGACCATGCACTTGTGTTTAAAGTGCACACTCTCAACTTTTATTTAAGGGTGTGTTTATACACTTTGGTTTCACCATGTAGAAATTACAGCACTTTGTATACATAGCACCCCCCCCCCCCTCACCCAAGGCACCATAATGTTTGGGACATATTGATATTATGTAAATGGACGTGGTAATGTTTACTACTTTGTCACATAGCCTTTGCATGCAATGGCTGCTTGAAGCCAGCGACCCACAGACATCTCTCTGGTGATGCTCTGCCAGGCCTGTGCAGCCATCTTCGCTCCTGCTTGTTTCGGGGGCTCAATGCCTTAAGTCTTCTCTTCGGCACATGAGTGTTAAGCCCAGCAATCAGAATGGGCCTGATATTAACTAGTTCTTGAGTGCACGCGCATTTATCAATTCCAAGAAACCTCTCGGTGGACATTTTGTGCGGACAACCACTTAAATCGCTGGAAACTCAGTCACACTACACTGAACCCCCGACATGTTCCAAAACGGTGTTTTTACACAAAGAAGGTGAGGCGTTATTTGGGAAACAGGCAGAGAAGCCATGTAATTTCCAACATCAAAAAAAAAAAAAAAAACTCTGGGGTTTCCTCTGATGTGAATGCATTATTTTTAAAATGGATTCTTCAGATCAGCTAGCAAGGAGCCTTTCGAGACACCATGGTCTTCTGAGGAAAGCAGATTTGACATTTCACCCTCGACGCGACTTGGCTGTAATAACCAGAGCATTAGAAGGTCTTATAAACTCAATAAAAAAGGTCAACATTGTCCCAAGTACGGGGGGGATACACCAGAGGCATTTTTATGAGAAGAATGGCCTTTGGGGGGTGGAGGGGGGGGGGGGGGGGGTTGGTGGGGTTGGTGGGAGTGGAAGGGGGTGATAGCAAAGTTAGAAGCAGCTCATTACTGTAGCTGAGACAGTCAGACGGTTTACATAACTGCTGAAAAAAATGCCTTCCAAATCTTTCCCCTCCACTTACCCAAAAAATGCTCTCTGATTAGAACTCTGGGGGGTTCGCTGAGAATCTCTGGCCCTGGCCCTGATTCATTTAAAATATACGGTACATTATTTCCATGCTGTTCTTGACTTTTAATCCTCTCTCATTTAGAGAGTTCTGAAGTGTTTACAAAGTCTGCTTCCGAGTCGCTTCGGCACAGAATGGGGCCAAACAAAAACACACGTTCTACAGTCCAGAAATTGTTACAGACCAAATTGGTGAGAAACTGAACTCCTTTAGTCGATTTTGGATCGCACAGCGACGCTTGAGGGTACCAAAGTGTCCCCTTTTTTCGGCATTTAAGAAGTGCTCTCCCTCCTCCGGAGTACATGATGTCAGCTTCCACTTCTTACGACACTGCAAGCTCACAAGTCACGCTCGCACAGACACGAGAGAGAGGAAGACGTTTTGTGGTCTTGACCCCCTAGTGGTGAGGCCTGGCTGTCACCCTGGCTGTTTGAAACGCTCCCTTCTCTGGGCAATGCTAGCACCAACAGTGTGTAGCCCCGTGGGGGCTAGCTGCTACAGTCAGCACAAGCCTGGTCTGGATTCAATATACTGGCAGCTGCAGCCCCCTCCACACAAGGAGGCTAACTTGCAAGTGCATAATTGCAGGAATTGTACATGGCAGCTAACGTAGGCTACGTTATACGACAAAATAACAACAACTAATTTGCATAAGAATGGGGTCATGGGGTCACACGGACAGGAAGGTGGAATATGGACGACTGCATTTTTTAATTTGGGTAGAAATTATGGACAATCAAACGGGGAAAATAAAATGCAAATAGGGTTATTGCATTTCCATTTCCACATAATTTGTGCACACTCAACAAAGAAATGAAATTATAATTTAAGTTTTGCATTTTTTTTTTTTTGAGATTTGGCAAAGATCTGCTTTCATACTTTGATGTGTTCAGAACAGAAAGAGTGGTGCTTATGAGTGGTAATCATAAGCTAATTAAATTGTCCAAATATTCGCAATTATTTTAATAAAGGACTGACACATTTGATAATTAATTGCACTAAATACACGAATAAGCATACAGACCAAAAATTATACCTTAAGCCTTTGAAGGGTAGTTTATAAAAAAAAAAATATTTTTTCAAAATTCCACGACAAGGTTTTAGAACTCCAATTGCTTTCAATCACCAGTAGTGATAGCTACATCAGCATTAGAATGTTCAGATAAGACCATTCTAATCACATATGTCTGATCACCTCAAATGGGTTTAAATGATCAATAGAATAAAATGACAACTGTGGCATTTCAGACTTGAGGCTCTCAGCTGGTCAGAAGAACATCGTGCCTGTGATTTAAGATCGCGTTTGATCTTTCCATGGACTGGGCACAAAAATATTGTGTCTGCACAATATATCCATAACTCAGTTAGCCGCACGCGACACATCTTCGATACATGACAACTTTCAGAAGATCTCTTTCAATATTCTTTTTTTTTGCGCTCGCTTAATCCGGACGGATTATCTACGCTTGGACATTTTCAGTTTTCAATACCTGGTACCGGTTTTGATCAAGATTAATCAAAAAGGTAGGCAGGGGCAAGCAGGCGATTTTCGGAAGAGCTTGTTTAACACTTCTCCACTGAAGGCACCTGACTCAGACCCTCCGTTCACTGAGATAGCCAACGGGTTCCAGCCCATCTGTGAGAAGCCACAAGACAATTCACCCAATCTTTTTTTTTTTTTTTTTTCCTTTCTGCTATTAAGGCTGTCTGGTAACTGTGGATAGATTGGGGAAATGAGATTTCCCCTTGTCCTCAATCCTGAGAAGAGGAGGTCCAATTCATTAAAAAGGCAATTGTGCAAAAGGCCGTAGACCGCAGGAAATTCTTCCCAATTATCGGAACAATTGCCATGCGAGAACCACCCCCCCCCCCCCAAACCCCCCCCCCCCCCCCCCCCCCCCCCCCCCCGAACACCCCCTTGGAAAATGAGTCAGATAAGTTCAAGTGTCAGACGCCCAGCTCACATGAGTCACGATTAAATGAAAGAGAAAAGTAGCTTTTTAATCGACCAAAAAGATGGGCGAAGCAAAAAAAAAAAAAAAAAGAAGAAATCCCATGTTTGTCTGTGAAACAGGCCTCTGCAATTACATGTACAATACAGGCCACTCTCAGTCAGTTAAACTCTTAACTTCCCTATCCACCCTCCCAAAAAAACAAAAAGAAAAAAAAAAGAATCAGATATTCAGGTTTTGACATAAATATTTATGAATGGTTATGAGGTTCTTATGAAGCTTTTATGTAGTGCTTATGAAGGAGTCATACAGCTCGACATAAAGTACCATTCATAGAAACACTGCATGCACAAAACACCAGCCAACCTGCCCACCTGCCCACCACCTACCTTTCCCCTTCTCCTTTATCGCCTTAAATTTTCTGTTTATCTCTCTCTCTCTCTCTCTCTCTCTCCCCCATCATCCTCAACACCTTTTCACTTTGCTCTGCCTGTTTCTATCACTTCCTCCCCTCCAGTGCTCCCTCTCTCGGCTGAATCTCTTGATTGGTGTTGGCTTTTGGACAGGGAATCAGTGAAGCAAGAACAGCTGTCTGCCTCTCTGACACTTTTCAGGGGAGAAAGGTATGAGGACCATTTCTGCTTTTAACCAACTGTGGCCTGCAAAAAAAATATTAATCTGAATTTCAGCACAGTCCACACCATTGTTTGACCAGGGAAAGTAGGCGTAAGTACTACACTGTGTATGCAATCAAAACAATACTGTGCTGAATTCAACTAAACCTATTTTTACTATACAGTGGCAATTTATGAAGTGGCAGTTTAAATCCTCTATGATTAGCACTTTGATTCATAAATGATGATCGGATAAACAATTAGGTTTGCACTAAACCTTCACGTCTATTTACCTGCAAAAGCATTCGCACCGGTACAGTTTGCAATTAAAGTGTGTAAATATATTGCAGAAAACAGATAAACAAGCTGGATATTGCACCTGCATCACATGACTGAACTTGATGAAAGAGCAGTGTGTTGGTTCTTAGCCAGGCCACCATTGGGAATACAGACAAAACCCAGTTACAACTGAACATCACAACAGATTGCCTTGCTTAAACTAGTAACAACTGAACATCACAACAGATTGCCTTGCTTAAACCAGTTACGACTGAACATCACAACAGATTGCCTTTCTGGTAATTTGTATTTGTCCTAATATTATAGATTGTTATTCTGCCTAGTTGGCTTGGCAGAGGTTAGGTCAGAATAGTGTTCACTGCGTGAACTAAACTGCGTTCTTGGCTAGAAATAGCTGTACGAAATAAGTATCGTATCTTACAAACCTGTGTTTTGTAGTTGTCCATGACCATGAAATGCACTTTGTGCGACGCCTTGGATAAAAGCGTCTGCCAAATAAATGTAATACAATACAATGTAATGTAATGTAATGCCTTTCTTGAACCAGTTACTACTGAACATCACAACAGACTGCCCTTCTTATGGAAGAGTAGTGCTGTATTCCATTTTTCCAGAATAATCCGAGATTTTCGGGGAGTACGCCATGATGCCACGTACATGCCACGCGGACAACGTGTAGTGGCCCAACGCCCCATTAACCCTCATATTATTTTTGGGGTCAGTTTGACCCCATTCAGTGTTTGACATCTCTTAAAAACCAGTTAACCGTATGTAGTCCTATTGATACTGTATGTCAGGGATCATCGACTCTGGTCCTCAAATCCAAATCCAGCCCTGGTTTTCTTTTCTCCGGGGTAATTAGTGCTACTGATTGGCCAGACTGTCTTCACACCTGACTCACAGGGTGGAAAACCGGCAGTTCTCGGCCCTGACCTCCACAGTCAGGTGATTGAAACACCTCTGACTTTTATGCTTTCACCTGATCTACTACCTTTTCATTTTTTGATTTTTTTTTGGGTGATTCTGGCGGCACTTTCCCATACTACAGGTTTCAAACTTTCGCTTAACCTCAGACATCAAATGAAAGGTTTCAAACTTCTGCTTATACCTCAGGCATTAAACGAGAGGTTTCGCACAGATTTTTCATTTTTAGGGATAAATGGCAAGTCATTCGAGAAACATGAAGGAGGGGACACACACTGTCAAAACTTTTATATTACAATAAATCTGTGTTGGTTTAAACCACTGGGGTCAATTATGACCCCAAACCTGAATGGCACCATAAAATCTCAACGCAATAGGAGGGGGGGGGGGGGAAGGGGGTCCATAGATTTTGGTTTTGGTCACTCCCTAGAGCTGTGGTGGGATGTCAGTCAGTCAATCACCCTACACTACACTGCTCACCCCTGGGGGGCTCAACGGATAGAGGAACAGTCAGTCCTCCCTGTTCCCAGAATGCTCTTCTCCACGCACACAGGGGAACTGAGTGCCGAGGGAGGAATGCGTGGAAGGACAATCTGGAGTTCAGCGATGCAAAAAAAAAACGGAAAGTAAAAAGGTCTTTGCAGTAAGTCCAGGGGCAAAAAATGAAAATAAATAAATAAAAAAAAAAAAAAAAAAAAAAAAACACTTAACATCTGCAGAGATGACGCCCCATTATGTCTCATCAGGGATGAGCCTGCACATATCCGAGTCAACAGGAAGTCCGTACAAGAGGGAAAACGTGCATTCGGCCCAGCTTGAGGCTCTCCTTAACGTTCCATCAGCAAGGCTATGTGAGCTATGAAATGCCCGATAGCAACTCATTAAGAAAAAAAGCTACTACGTGCTTGCTTTGACGTTGTTTTTTATATTATCACTTCATGTTTTTGTTTTCGCTTTAGCACTGAGTAATTCATTGTACTTTCATTGTTGTCGTTACATCGTCATGGCAGCGTTTTTTAGGATAGCGCGCTGTATGAAAGTAGCCCCCCATCTGCGTCAGCACACCCAAGATTCGACACCAGACTGTGGGGTGCCTTAAAGCACGAGGGGGAAAGAAAAACTGTGGTTTAGCCAGACCACTTACTCCGCAACGCTTAAGGCCATTGGATTAATCAAATATGACTTTATCAAAATATTTTTAAAAATGAACAAATGCTGAAAAATGCCTTCTGGTTAATCACGCCAGGAAAAGAAAGATTAAATGAAATATAACTTTTGGTTCCACGTCAAGCCTTCCTGGCTATAAATCAGATGGATTGGGGAAGAATGAGAACGATCCAGATGTTGGGATTAACGATCGGATTGTTTTAAAACCCCAGAAAATATCCAGAGAGGGGGAAAAAAAACAATGATGAAAAAAAAAATTAAATTACTTAGCGGTGATACAACATGGACTAATCCTGATGGCAAAGATATCCGTTTATTTCAACCCCATGAGATGCCTATAGCACAGATGCTGTCTAAAAAGGATGTAATTATACACATGAATACTTTACCAGGCTTCAGCTGCCAAAGATGTCCAATCTTATCCGAAAAGGGCCGGTGTGGGTGCAGGTTTTTTCTTTAGCCCAGCATCAACTGATTAACTCATTGTGGTCATCAATCAAGACATTGATAAGTAGAAACGGGTCTCTCTCTTAGCACTGGGCGAAAATAAATCCAGCACAACACACACCGGCCCTTTTCGGATAAGACTGGACATCCCCGGCATATAGATTACCCCCCAACTAATCCCTCCAAAAAAATCAGCCCTTATTAGGGGTAGGGCATATGAGGACTTCCCCAGGTATGCACACTTGGTTCTTCATCACTGACACAGGATCATTACACCGAACTGCGGTGACCACCCCCCCCCCCCCCCCCACTGCGTGGGCAAGTATACCTGAAGTATCCTATTTTATACTTATGATTACTCCCCCCACTGGCCCCACACCGCAGTGGTTTAGGGCCCCACACCACAGTGGTTTGTGGCCCCACACCGCAGTGGTTTATGGGTCCCACGCCGCAGTGGTTTGTGGCCCCACACCACAGTGGTGTGTGGCCCCACACCACCGATGAATTCATGGCAGAACTCCATAAAATCTCTGTTAAAACGGGACCACAGCTGATTCCCTTGTTTTGTGCAGGTGCCTGTAGCAGTGAAGTAGACATCAAAATAGTGGGGAGGGGAGAATATGTTGGGGGGGGGGGGGCTATGGCGTGAAGGTGAAATTGAAAGATAAGGGAAAGAGGGAGGAGGATGCTCAAGGAGGGAACGCAGATGGAAAAGGTTCAGAAAGAATAGAAAAAACAGGCGGGAAAAGCAGGCCTCCCATCCAGTGTTGGGCCCAACTGGAGAGGCCAACAGCAGCCTACGTAAGCCCTTAAGCCCCCGGCCTATCTCTCTGGAGCTCTCATACAATCCACCGATTAGATTCTCTCTTCCTGGTGTGTCTAACTCTGAGTACATGTACGCTTAACATCTCTCTGCAATGATACACACATTTGGTCAGATCAGTTGCTTTGAAAAAAAAACAAAAAAATAACAATTATTTTTTTTGCTTTTGCTAAATCGCACTGTCATTGTTCTGTCCAGTCTACGGAGAGCCATTTTGTTTTTTTCATGCTGCACTTTGCGTTTCAGTAACACAAACGGCACATTTTCCCAGAACAGTCGCTATTTCCAGTTTCCCAGCATTCGCCTGCCCCCTCGCCCCCCCCGGTTGTGGGAGGGCCACGCGCTCCATTTTAGACGGACCAATTTGCCTAATTTCGCAGATCTGAAAGCACTACAGATTTTAATAGAGTCGGAAACACTGCCGGATAAACGCTCGCGACGCTGTTACCTCCGTCACCCTGGTTCACTTGTCCATCAACAGGGGGGTTTTAAAGCCCTGGGGGGGGGGGGGGGGGGGGGGGCAGTGACTGTTATTATACCGTACCGACTGCGGACCACACGCTGTGACAGTCCTTACCAACCGCTGCCAACTCAGCCTGGCCCCAGAGACCAGGAAATGTGAGGCTCTGCTTGACTCGGTATCTGATAGGGATGGGAGTCATCTTCGCTGGAAGGCATCTCTCTCTCTCTCTCTCTCTACCTCTCTCTCTCTACCTCTACCTCTACCTCTACCGAGGGCAACGGCAAGCAGCGCATCAGTGAATCAAAGCGAGCTTCAAAACCAACGACCAACACCCACTTACCGACTGGCTTTAAAGCTTAAAAATAAATAAATAAATAAATAACTCAAATCATGACAATTATAAGACCGCCACACAGGAGGCTAAAATATTCACTTCAATATTCACCGGACTCTAATCTGTTGGTTAATTCATATTCCCCCCCCCCCCCCCCCCCCCCCCCCCCCCCATTAAAAGCCGGCCCTTATAAAACTCCCCATGATTTTGAAAGCATGACACAAAAAAAAAAAAAAAAAAAAAAAAAAGCAATTGTGTCCCTAATGAGAAAGGATTGAGGGCGACAGAGAAAATAATAAATAAATGCAAGGACATTGCAGTTATGAGTTCAGCAGAGGCCAGGCAGAATTCTGCAGGATCTTGTTATATTTTGTAGGATCTTGTTATATTTTGTAAATTGTCCGACAGAGAGAGGAATTAAAGAAGAAAGCAGGAGAAAAAGGAGCAAACCAGCAACCGGCTGCTTTTTTTAATTTTTGTTTTGTTTTTTTGTTTTTTATCACCGAGCCTGAAAGGGAAATTCCATCAGGGTTGCCAATCTGAACCAGATGCTACCGTGTTAAGAAAAATAAATAAATAAATAAATCGGAAAAGAAAAAAAAAAAACCTAATCCCCCTTATATCCTTCCACAGGTAGCAAATCAGAAAGGAGAGATCTGAAAGATTAGAGGGAAGGAAGGAGGGAGAAAAACATGTAGGCAAAAAAACAAGAGAAAATAAAGAATATGAAGGAGAAAAATGGGGAGGGGGAGAGAGAGAGAGAGAGGGGGATAAATAGGGGGATAGAGAGAGAAAGGCAGAGATAAATAGGGGGACAGAGAAAGGGCAGAGAGGACAATTAGGGGGGAGAGCAAAAGAGAGGGACAATTAGGGGGAAAGAAAGAAAGGCAAAGAGAGGGACAAATGGTGGATAGAGAGAGAAAAGCAAAGAGAGGGAGAGAGAGAGAGAGGGACTCAAATGAAAAGAGAGTGAATGGGAAGTAAATGAGGCGATGCGGCAGAGAAGAGTTTAAAGAAGAATGGAGAGAGGGATAGGTGAGAGAGGGATAGATAGAGTGGGAAAGAGAGAGAGATTGTGTGTGTATGTGTGAAAGAGAGAGAGAGAAAGAAAGAGAGCAGGAGAGAGAGAGGGAGCGAGGGAGGGAAGACTCAAATGAATAGTGGATGGAAATAAATGAGGCAGAGGAGGAGAGTTTGAAGAGGAATGGAGAGAGGGATGGGTGAGATAGAGGGATATAGAAAGAGTGAGAGATAGAAAGACAGAGTGTGTGTGGTGTGTGTACGAGACAGAGAGATGTACAAATAAGGAAGAGGAGGAGAAAATAAGAAAAAGGAATATAAACAAAAAGAGAAAACAGAGGCAAAGATAGATGTGTGTGCCGCAGCTTGTGTACGATGACCGGGCTTGGGGAACATAAATCAAAGTCTGTGCCGTAGACAAAGCTTAAAACCAGACCATGTCCCCATACCGATGCGAAAAATAACCGGCTCTCTCCAAAGCCCCTCTCAATCTTACTATTATATTTCTTTGGATGAGCCGTTTTTTTTTTTTTTTTTAACTGGCTTCCATTCAAAGCCTTTAACTGAAGATGGAATGTTAGCAAAAAATAACAATAGCGACCACCACAAGAAACAACGGCATATTATTTACGAGTAAATACGGTTGTTTCCCCTAACAACCGTAATTAACAAAGTTGTTAAACACTTCCTGCTGTGCTAAATATGTACAATATGTATTGTATCACTCCAATGTTATTTTATGCGCTAGAGCTGAGCAGTACAGAGTTTGAGTCTGTTCCTCTCTTAGAGACTGACTGCTACAATATATGACCATAGTTAGAGCTCCCTTGGCATGGATCTAATTTCTAATTCCAGTCACAGCACAAAAATCAGAAAAAAAAAAAATAAGGCAATTTAATTCCAGGTACTGTGGATGTGTGTACTGGGTGGCCGAAACGTGCTTTGAATGTTGTCCTGCGGTGTTTATGTGTTAAGCAAATTCCTTGACATTTGGACGGATCTTCATGCTAATAAAGGTACTTTTGTGCCGAAATATGCAAGGATTGATTTGGACGTCGGTTGGCAGGCAGACAGACAGTACATTCGGGGGGGGGGGGGGGGGACTGCTCTCCGCTCGTCATCCCCAGACAGCGTCTTATTTCCCTCCAAGCGCCGTGAAATTAAAACACCTCAGATTAAATACTAAAGGCCCGAGATCTTCGCACAGATCAACAGGAAGGACCTGAAAAAGAAAACAACAATAAAAGAGTGTCTAGTAAATGAGTGACAAGTGTTTTTTATTTTTTTTTTTTTTTTTTATTGGACGACTGGCTGACAGCTGAAATGCAATGCTGATCCTCGGCGCGAAAAGCCGTCGTATCCGGTAGCGTTTGATCGAAATCACTTCCAGAACACCATCACCATGCAGCCCTCGGCCTGCAATAAACACTGGCTTACCTCATCAGAAGGGAAGTAGCCCCCCCCCCCCCCAAGTCTTAATAGATTGCTGTTTTTTTTTTGTTGTTGTTGGTTGAAATTACCAGCTGGATAGGGAGCCTCTGTAGGATAACAGGGTGACTTGGGTTTTTGTGTTCCCCCCTCCCTCCTCTCTCCCCCCCCCCCCCCCCCCCCCCCCCCCAAGCAGGTGATAAATCTCCACAGCCCAGAGACGATGAACCCCAGCTGCTGGTTCTCTGTCGAGCCTGCCTGGGAGATGATATGAAACATCTGGGTATTCCTGCCAGAAGGGGGGGGGGGGGGGGGGGGGGGTCCAGGGCAAATAAACCCAACAAACAAATCTACTCTGGGACTGAAGGGGGGTGGGGGATGCGGGGGAGGGCCCAGAGAGCGAGAGACAAAAGTGAAACAGGAAGTACAGAGAGACACTTTTTAACTTCCATCCTTCCTTAAATTGGAGGGGGAAAAAAACAGACCACTATAGCCTGTGGCTGTGTGGGTATCCACCGGGTATTCGGAGTTCCTCCCAGAAGCCCAAAGACATGCAGGTCAGGTTAATTGGACAGCACGAGGGTACGAGTAGGGTGCGCGTAGGGTACAAGTAGGGTGCGCGTAGGGTATGAGTAGGGTGCGTGTAGGTACGAGTATGTGAGTGAAAGGTGTGTGTGCCCAGCGATGGACCGGCAAACTGTCCAGGGTGTATACCTGGCTCTCGCCCAATGCATGCTGGGACCCTGACCAGGAGTAAGCAGGTTAGATAAAGGATGGATGGATGGATGGGTGGGTCAGCATCCCTACACCTACCCCACAACTTTAATACACTAATAATAATAATAATAATAATAATAATAATACATAACAGCCCTCCTCACTACAACCAGGACATCTGAGTCACAGCCTGTCTTCCGCCTTTGTAGAGTAGGTTTCTTGGAATGCTTTTTTTCAAAGTTATAAGTCGGTGTTCTAGAACTCCACTGTTCACTGTTTCAGTCATCAGAAGTGATCGTCACATTAGCATTAGATGGTTAAGCTAAGAACGTTCTAATCGCATGTTTGTAATCTTACAGCAGGACATTCTTCATGGGGCGGTCGAGGGGGCTGTGGTCACTGACTCACTAAGTGTGGGGGGGGGGGGGGGGGGGGGGCGCTACACCACTGCCAACAGTTATATTAGCCAATGATAACGCACTATTTTACGTGGAATGTATACCTGCATTTCAACAGCCCCTTGTAGTGTATCCGTTTCATAACGAACACCTTTAAATTGAAAATATGTTCTGTGTAACATCATTGATTGTGTATGTCAATGGACTGTTTAAAACATGTACAGGGTTAACCAGGTGTAGTGCAACATCGTTCACTCTCTCAATCAATACATTTTCCCAGCGAAGGATCGAAATGAGGCAAAACCACCCGTGTCAACCTGCATCAAACTCACCTGCTGCCACCAACATCCATTTTCTAAATTTGTTCTCAATTCACTTATCTCATCCATCCATCATATTTATTCTCGGATCACGTTCACGGCACCGTGGACAATGTGATATATATTCAATTTGCGATCCTTTTCGTACGGGAGTGAATGCCACATGCTGTTGCTGTGTAGAACGTGCCTGATTTGTCCTATCTATAATAAAAATTATTAAAAAAAGAGTTCTAACTAACCATAACTCCAATTACAGTCTCACGGTGCTGACTCAACTCGTCTTCACAAGCACCACAATTCCCTGCAACTCCAGTCAACCTTTCTCCACAGGGAGCTTATTTTAATTCTGAATTCTGCCACTGGCTCACAACTACAAACGTACAGGAGCACTAAAAGAAGCACTAAAAAAAAAAAAAAAAAAAGAGGACAAGGATACAGGCATTTATCTGTGACACTTAAAAAAAATACTAAACTGACTTACTAATGTTGAGAATAAACTATCAAGCACTTTAATGAATGTTCTCATCACTCCAGGCTCCTATTAGCCTATTTCAAATGATTTGGGGGGAAAAAAAGATTTGAAAAATCTGAAACATGTAAATCAGGGGACCTCAAATACTCTGAGCCCATGACACCTGTAATGAAGACAGTTTCTACGACCTGCTCCTTCTTAGAAATGTAGCCTAACATGTCTGCAAACATTCTGAACGTAAATCAAACCGATTGTGTGGGCACCTAATCCACTTGGCCCTTCAAGGTGAATAAGCAAACAGGTCGAGAGGCAGGAGGACCTTTGGCTTGAACTCACCCACGGTCTCACTTTACCTGCCAGCTTGCGAAAAGGCAGCTAATGCACCTGCCACTTAACCATGACTGACTGTTTTTGGCTACAGGATTCCAAAGGCCCAATCTCTCCACACAAATATGCACTTTGATACTGAAGAATCTTAAATGATTTTTTACAGAATTGCTCATTCGAAGACGATCACGGCAACCATAATACTGCTTTGTGTTGGTAGCTATGCTACCCGACAGGCTTTTGATCTGTTGACAAATTCAGCAAATTCTACTTCACCTTCTGATAAATCTGAATAGCAGGTGCCCTTGTCTAGAACAAATAAAAAATTAATTCATATAAATAGCAATCTAAAAAAAAAGAGAGATAAGTTAAACGTTTCACTTGAGCAATTATAATGTTACATGATAATAATTACTAGATTGGGGGGGGGGGAACTACTTTGGAATATTAGCCATTGCCAGCGGCGTTCCGGCAGCAATGTCCACAGCCGACTCTTGAGAGTTCAGACGAAACAGGTGGCATCGCCGGGAAAGACGGCGCTCGGCTGGAGCTGGATTTATTACGCATTCTCGCGGACGCTTGGCGCGCGCCTTGCTTCTGCAAAGACGCAATTACGGTTGAAAAGACCGTCCCCGCGGCCTCTTCATGTGCCTCCCACTGACACACTGAGGCTCCACAGGTTCGGCAGGCAGGCAGGCAAAAATTAACTTTCCGCACGCGAAAGGGAGACGGCACGTCGGCAGCTACGTTACTAAAAAGCCTTCTGTTACAAAGAACAAAGTGCGAGAGAAGTACCTTGGCACGACAGGGGGGAAAAAACGGGAGGTAAAATATTGGCTTCAGTGAGGAAACAGTTATGACAAAGATATGTCTCGGTTTTGTATTTCTTTTTTTTGGACTTCAAGCCACAGGAATACATTACCAAAAAGAGCTACGACACGCAGGGAGGGGGACGGTGAGCGGGGAGCACCCGTCCAATTAACATTTCCAAATTACACGACTGTCAAGGGTACCAATAAACGGCACTGCGTGATCTTATTCCAATTTATCCACCGGCCTAATAATGGATACATAGCATATGGTGCCATAAGGTTTATGGCTTTCAAAATGGGGGAGTAATAAAATGGATGGCAATCAATAAACCCCTCCCGTTTGCTGCCCCATTTCCCTTATAATGGATTCAAATGAGACTCAAACCACCTGCAACCTCTGAACAAAAGATCATATTCATGGGGATTATCGGGGACGAGGCTTCAGCCCCCAGAGACTGAGACGCAAATGAGTTCGCCGTGTTGAACAGTTTCCCCGTTTTCACATTAACATAGAAAACCGGACAGCGTTTCATTTTGGACTACCCATAAAAAGGTGCGTTGACACTGAGTGGAATCCTGTAAAAAATTCAAGACGTTACAAATTGCATTGGTCTCAGCTGAACTAAATATCTTAACCATAAATGTAATTAGTCTTACAGTAAAACTGACTTTTGATAGGATAACGGCTTGACATTTTACCAAAAAGGTTGCATGCATTCTTTGGTCAATTCTTTCTCCACATCCATCAGTCATCTAACCTTATTCCCGGCCTGGGTCACGGGGGATGGAGCCTATCCCAGCATGCACTGGGCAAGAGGCAGGAATACACCCTGGACGGGTCGCCAGTCCAGTTCTCTCACACTCTCACCTACGAGCAATTTAGACTCGCATGTCTTTGGACTGTGGGGCGGAATCTGAAGTACTCCACACAGAAAGGCTCGGGATTCGAACCAAAGACCTATACTTGCCGTGAGGCCCTATTTCCCCACGTATACATCGTACATGGCCAGTTACAAGGTAGAGCTCTACTCTGAAACACACACGGAGGAAAATGCTGAGGTCCTGATGTAGACGGCAACAAACACGGGAAGCTAAGTGCTAAGAGAAAATGTGATAAGAAAAATCCCACCACCACACACAAAAAAAAAAGAAAAATAAAGGAAAACTTTAAGCACATCACAGAACTGCCCCATATGGCTCAACAAAGTCAAACAAAACTGGCAACCTCACAGAACACAGGGGTGGGGGGGTGGGGGGGGGGGGGGCTTCTCTCCCAAAACTGAGATGAAAAGCTGAGCCTTAATCTCTCAGTGAGTCACTCGCTGTGCTGAAGGGATTTGCGAACATCGTCTCCGCTTTTGTTGAGGCATTCTGGCTTTCTGACTGGATTTCTAAAACATGGCACAGTCATCTTTTTCCCCCCACATTGTTATTTGTGTTTATGGTTCTCAGAGTACTGTGTAGGAGGGGGAGGGGCGGATTTTGTGTCGACAGGCGTTGGTATTTCTTTCACTCGCCCTAATGAAAAGCTCCGATTAGTTGTAAGGCCAGTTAGTGTCATCAAATGGATGTACGCTAGCCTTGCATTTTGCTGTTCATTGCTCAATTTCGCTCATCCAAATAGCATATTCTTCTTACGAAATAACAGCAATCAAAATATAAATAATAAGACACTGTATTCGTGTTATTTGTGATGTTCCTATGGTAGGTGCTCTTTTTCAGTAGCTTTTGATAACAAATGATATCTACCTCACACAGGTAGTTCACTGAGCACCAGGGGGAGCTACAGAGGGGGGAAAAATCCTTCTGAGCACAGATGGGCTAAGACTGAGGCAATGCTGTGCACACAAAGGCGATAAAGCTATTCAATTTTAGTCAACAATGATTTTCTCTTATTATGACTATGAAGGTATCTGTGTAATCCACCAGCTCTGATGAGTTTTGATGGCCCATGCTTTCTTTTCCACAACAAAATTGCCAACAAGACCTTTGACAATGACAGAAAGAGTAAAACTATATATAAATCAGTATCCTTCGACCCGCTCTACTGTGCTAGGTATCAATCAACAGTTAGGCCTATGCTTCAACTAAACGGCAGTGCGACTACATCACATATCTTCCTGCCCAGGGGCTGCAGATGTAAATCAGCTATATAGCTAACTCTGCCCCAACGGTTGTGTTGTGCATGGCCCCTGCTAAATAAACAAATAAACCAAACTAAACACTGCTCAATTCAAAATGAAAAGTGGGTTAGGCCAGCGCATTTGAGTTATTACTTCCGATAATTATTTCACGGAAGACACCTGTTTATTTGAACAAACAATTCTCTTTGATTTTACGGGAATGGCGCCTTAATTAAGAGCTGAA
Organism: Anguilla japonica; assembly: GCA_025169545.1. Taxonomy (NCBI): domain Eukaryota; kingdom Metazoa; phylum Chordata; class Actinopteri; order Anguilliformes; family Anguillidae; genus Anguilla; species Anguilla japonica. The sequence goes on from CM045886.1 coordinate 8,108,760, forward strand.
CCAACGCGGAGACCCGCGCCTCTTGCTCTCTCTCTCTCTCTCTCTCTCACACACACATTCTAATTAAAGCCTCTCCACTCTCCCGCACAGCCGCAGCTCGATGCTAATTCGCAGGTGTTCGCGTTAGCCCGTCTCCATGGCTACGCCAAGGAATCCCATTTAATTCGCCGCATTTGAAGGATATTGATTAATTCGGACGTTTGTGTTTGGGTCTCCTCTTCAGAGGTATCCCGCGGAGAGAGCGTCACCAGAGGCGGGGTTTCGGAGACTCGGGAGACGGCAACGGAGGGTTGTAATCTGGGGGCGGCGCTTCGGCGCTCGTTGGTACTAATGAGATCAGAAAAACATAATCAGATCGCGGAGAGGGACTGGGAAACGCTATGTACCAAAGGGGTAAAAACTAAGCGTCTCTCTTGCCCGAGGGGATTCGGTAGTCTTCCTGTAAATCAATACCCATCGGCCTCAATCACAGCTTATGCATCAGGAAACATCTGTGAGCAGATCTATACCCTACACTACTGAGAATTACACAACCACGTGTTACAGAGAACCCTCCTGTGCTCCGCCAATTACGTCCACTTCAGCATGAAAATAGATTCACTTTACTATGCAACGGTGAGCCTTGTGATCACCTAATCAGTGGCTGTACGACGGCAGCCGGTTGCGACAGCTGCACTGTCGGAAATGTAAACCGCGACAACAATTATGAACGTGCAAATAGTGATCAAATCAGTAGAGATTAAGATTAGTAGAACATCACCGAGACAAAACATAAGCAGACAGTATTAACAAAAAGAGACTCACTATCACTTCTGATAGTGCCATAATAAATGATCAATTTATTGGATCCATTTCTGCTAAAAAAAAAAAAGAAAAAAAAAAAATTTACATTTTTGACCAAGTCCGCTAAATGCTAAATGGTTTTGCACAATATTTGCCTCTGCAACATTATCACTAATACCATACCGCAGGTACCCAGAAAGAAAGTTTTTTTTTTTTCCCACCGCGTACGCCGACAGTAGTCCAAAGAACAGAGGCGCTCACCTGTGGTTACCTTGGTGCAAATGCCATCCCGGTACATTTTTATTGACTTGCCTAGAAACCGATAGAAAGGGCCTCACGCAGCTCGTCCATTAACTGTGGACACAGGCCTTGTGTTTCAGAGACATTTTTCTGTGTCCCAGCAACAATCAAAAACTAATGTGGCCTGCACACAAAGCGCCCCGCACAGTCAAGTCAGGGTAGAATGGCTACAGGGGGTAGCCCCGTTTCGGGTTGGGGAGGGGACATAACCCTAAGATTCAGGGATACAACATTCCCTTCATTTGACAGCGTATTAATTCAAGAGAACGGCCATTTACTGTACATCTTGGTTTCTGACAACGACATGTATTTTTTTTTTTTTATTAATAAATGACTCCAGTCCACAGAATGCATCTCACCGAGCGTACAGCATATTCTACTTCAGAACCTGCTTTCTTATATCCACTGGACCCAGCAATTAAAAAAAAAAAAAAAAGCCCTATCTGGAAATACTGCTGAAAGATATTTAGAGGAAGGAGGCCGTGACAAAGAGCAACAGCCAACAGCAGAGCTCCTCCAGACTTCAGGATATCAGGAAATGACATCACAAACTTCAGTAACCGAAACAGCGCAGATTCATTTAAATGAACCCACAGTAAGCATGAGTCAACCTGCCAAGATAGCGTCATTTTTGTCTTTCAAAAGAGCAAATTCTACCCCCCCCCCCCCCCCCCCCATGTTTAATTATCCAGAAGCAGCTTTGGGCAAAGAAACACAAAACGCAGTTGTACAATGACCCTCACAGTACATTCCAAACAACAATATCAAGACACATTGAAAATATACTCCAAATTCTTTATGGGCCACTGTCTCAAACAAATGACCATTGGAAGGAGAAGTGACAACTTGCATTGATACAAATGCTTAGCATATTGTGCATACACTCCTTGTCCTATTATCAGATATCTAAATCCAACGATTGCATCTGTTTTCTAGCTTTCAAACTTTTCTGGTTTTGGAAAGTGCAATATAATCTTTATTCAAGCAAGGACTATGCTTCCATTGTCTTTTTTTACAAGGATAATATATCTTCAGAGAAAGTCTTAAGTAATTTTAAATGCAAGACTTTTGAGCAAAACCCAGAATCTAGATGTCTAGAGGGGAGGAACTCTAGTTAGAGAGATGTTTTGACACAAACAGACTAGGCTAACCCCAATGTAGCACACATAGTCTGTGCCATTGCCAGTACTTCATAATCAGGATTTTTAAAAAGCACATGCCTTGTTTTGATGGCCTTGCAACCGGTTTAGATAAATTACTTCAGTTTGTTAAATGTTAAAATACATGCTTTTTTTTTGGAGAAGCCAGTAAAACATCCACGAGCGTCTGCTTTCAGAAAGATTACAGTAAATTACCGAAATCAGACAAGAAAGAATCTGTCCGCCATCTTAGTTTCTCAGTCCTGATTAGATGTCCTGTCATCATCAGGGAACAAACAGAAAATCAAACACAAGGGGAAGTCATGGTAACAAAAGAGGTTTCCAGCAAAGAGCTCTAATCAGGATGCGTGTCAGTATACCTTGTACCAGCCATTCAGCTCTGTTCATTCCACCTGAAGGGCTTTCGTTATCCTTGAAGAAGGGTCGATTTTCTATGTGACACATTCCTCTCCATTCAAGGGACCAAGGAAGGTATTTTCACCTGAGGTGTTGAATATTACCACTTGACTGACTGGATCAATGTGTTTTTTTCGGTCATCGTAACCACAAGACCAGAGAACCCTTTTGATAATACTTTCGCTTAAGTACATTACACTATCCTGTTAATGGCAAAAAAAAAAAAAAAATCTATTTGATTACTTGAAAACTGAGGGAAAGAAGACGTGCAATCTCCCATGTAAAAGGAAGTATCAAATTACACTTTTAAAAGGCCAGTGAAATCAGACACAATTACAAATGCATCAAAAAAGGCAAAAAAATACGAAAACACATCAAAAAAAAAAAAAATACAACGCAGGCGCGTGACAGACGGTAACGTGAGAGAAATGGGAAATAACGTCCACAAAATCACAATTATTGCTCCCAGGAAAGGTCTATTAGCCACACGTTCAGCACACCGTCACACCGGGGAATCCAGGAAATAGCCTTCGAGCGCATTAACCTTTAAAGGTGTGAGGTCACAAATATGTGATAAGAATATTATGTTCTTGGCTGAACATTCTAATGCTGATGTAACAATCACTGCTGGTAACTGAAAGCAATGGAGTACTAGAATGCTGACTTATTATTTAAAAAAAAAAAAAAAACCTTAAAAAAAAAAAACAAAACCTACTCTTCAAAGGGTTAAAGCAAACATGTAAAACTCCCACCTGCTTCCATTACCTGCCATGTATGCTAAATGCAGGTGTTCCAGTTCGATACATTTGAACCGCCATATTTATTGCGTGCATTTTAACACAGCACACCTTTGGTAAATTCGGCCTTCATCAATCCATATTTTCTCTCCCATAAACTGTGTATTACCTATACATATTAAAAGGGTGACACCTGGTTCCATTATTCAAATGTATCCTTATCTTATTCAGTAAATTCTTCATGTTTAATAATTCTTCAAGTTGATGTAATACGCCATTAAACTTGTTAAAAACTTCTCAGATTTCTCCTCTCCTTTTGCCAAATAGTCACAAATTCAATTTCATCTTCCAAAAATAACTGGAGACAATTTCAACCACGAAGTGAAACTCGCTGTCCACACAGTCAGCAAACACGACCGCTGCAGATTCCTATTTGATCAAAAAATGAAATCAATTCTACTCTCCTACTTAATTTAAAGCTCCCCTCCGCACCAAGTGCTTCTGTATTAAAGACGGTGACTTGAAAACAACAGTAAAGTTATGGCTCACCTGACAGTAATAATAAACGGTCACAAACAGAAGTTTACATATGTTTGAAGCAAAACCTCTCTAATGCTGTGGCTGTTCAATGTTCAAACATCAGAACAGGGCTGGAAGGATAAATGGACCTATGCATTTATTTTTGTCTCTTCCACACCTTTGAAATTTGACCAGAACTAAAGAATACCTGGCCATCATTCAAGGAACACTGCCTTACAGTGAAAATGCAGAATTGTCTTCATGTTGTATGTTACATTTTCCGCAACACTGAATCCTACAGAATCCAGTGTTTTAACCTCGTCACAGTTCCAACTAAAAACTTTCTCAGGTAAACCTATTGAATCGTAGGAACTCTGCAACATGATGAAACACTAAGTAACCAAACATTACACATGCCAAATTCTGCCACAGTCAGGCTGCTGGAAACAGACGCATTGCTCTACATCGGTATGACTCATCTGTTGGGCCAATAACATCAGCACTGATAGACTCACCGATTCAGATAGGACCGAAGCCTTTGTACTCGGATGGGAAAACAAGGTTCTTTTTGAAGAGCAAATTTCCTCGTGCAAATTACAGGCCCTGGCCACATATCAAGAGTTCGCTTAAATTTAGCAAACAAATGAGGTGGCGCACTGACGGACCGGCAAAACAAATAAATAATAAAATCCATCCGAGATTGCCATGGCGATTGCATCTGCAAATATGTCCCCAGAAGCCACGCTGTTTTTTTTTTTTTTTTTTTGCACGATTCACATTTGAATTTAGGTTTTCAAAAAGACACCGATATAGCCAACCCTGTAAAATCCCGTTTTTTTAGCCCGATATTAGCTACTTATTAGTCGCTTTTTAAAACGTTTGTTTGCGGCCTCCAATTTTAAGGTTTAACAAAGAGGTGATGAATTAAAGAATTTAAGTGAAAGCACACAAAAAAAAAAACGGTTTTTGATAAAATGCATTAATTTCTCGGGCCGGTGTGCAGACGTGCCCACAAAAGCGAGGCAATGAAAACATTCACGCGACCCGAATTACCGATTTACCTTTGAGACGGGCCCATTAATTCCCTCGACAAAAACACCAGCCTGCATTTGGCTGAAAGGAGTGTGTAGGTGTAGGGTATAGCAGAGCTGGCTGGGAAAACGCGAAGCCGCTGTCAGAGTTCTACCTGTTGTTTCGACGAACAGAAGAGTCGCTGTGAAACGGCAAGCTGTGAAACTTTATTTCCAAAGTCGCTGGACAGTGAAAAACAACGGGGTGAGGCTCAAAGTGAAAGTGAATTTTTTTTTTTTTTAAACGGGCAAATCGAAGAAGTCATTCTTTGCACACAAGTCAAGCTCCTCTACGTGTGTGCATGTACTTAAAGTATATTTTACGGTATAAACAGTGCATATATATTTTTTAATGTACATTTTTTTAAATTTTGCTCTGTATTTCTGATTTTCTTCATGTATCCACTCACTTCTGCTGCCCTAAAATGGGGGGACTATGTATAAAAAGGGCTGTAACTTGTACATGGATCACCCCATATGGATGTAAATACCCTAAAATAAAAGCGGAGAGTCTGTACTTTAACCTCATATTAATTGTTTTATTGTTTTTTTTTTTATTTTTATCTAATGTTCTGGAGTACAGAGCCAAAGCAACAAAAATGGTGTCGTTGTCTTTTGCATTTAACTGGACACACACACACACACACACACATTTATTTAATTGTCCAATTTCTTTAAATTATTTTTCTAGTCATAGAAAAAAAAAGAAGCCCCCCCCTTGAGTTGCTATGGTAACATTAGGCGAAATCTGATTACACAGTCAGTGCCTCCAGGTTCAATACACTTTGAACCATGACTATTCCAGAGATCACTTGGGAGATCCCAGTTCCTGAGGGGTGGCAGGGGATGGGTGGGGGGGGGGGGGGGTCACTGTGCCTGACATGACATGACAGGCAGGACAACCCGGGGGGGGGGGGGGGGGGGGGGGGGGGGGGGGGGGGGGGGGGGGGTTGTCGTCAAGCGGGGAGAGTGCAGGTTACTGAGGTCGAGCAAAGATGTGCTCATTGATCATCGGCCTGTTGCTATGGTGTGATAAAATGTGCCGGCCCTTCTGAACGCCTGCTAAAAAATCACCCGCCATTGGCTTGGCTCAATCACACAGGGGATGGGGGCTGGGGGGGGGGGGGAGTATCCCCCTGGTCTACTGCCCATCATCTCCCCCGTTGGCTCTGTTCCCACTCTCGCAGGGTAATAGATTGTGCTCGCGTTTGATAGCTTGTCAAAGAGGATCATGGTCAGCTTAGCCTCTAAACATACACGGGTGGCCCAGCACACACCGCACACCCCTGTGGCCTGTATGTATTTAACCCTGCCGGGCAGCCTGTATGATGTGCTTTGTGATAGATTTTCATCAAATTTTATGTACCGGTTCACCATGAAAACAGTGTCCTCCTGTGCTCATTTGTCCCCCCCCCCCAAAAAAAAAAACAAAAAAAAAAACATGGATGTTTATCTGGTTCGGACCACATTTCTGTTTGTCAGGCGCAACAAAAATATCGGAGCCGTTTATCAATAGTGGAGTCTTGTATTCAGAGCGTTAGCAAATGTTTTTACCCAGAGCAACTTAGCTACATAAGTGTGCACAGAGTTTAGGTAACAAACACCGCTTGAGTCAACAACAAAAAAAAAACATAAATAAGCCACTCTGAGCTTATATGGATTACGGTGATAAGGCGCTCTTTATTACAAACAACGTGGAGTTCATTTTTCAGCACAGCACTTACCGCCTTTCTCTGAAGCAAGGCAGCAACTGCCCTGATCCTACACCCTTGTGTTTTACATCCAAACTACATATTCTACAATCACATTCTGCACTGATCCAGCCACGTACTGTACATATTCTTCTGGGCCCTGCTGAATTACCTCTCGAGCCGAATATCTTTATTTTAACCGCAGCAAAACACATCTTTATCTTAGCTGCTGACGAACAGGCGGACGTTGTGCGATTACTTTAAATGGTAAATGGTAAATGGACTGCATTTATATAGCGCTTTTATCCAAAGCGCTTTACAATTGATGCCTCTCATTCGCCAGAGCAGTTAGAGGTTAGGGGTTAGGTGTCTTGCTCAAGGACACTTCGACATGCCCAGGGCGGGGTTTGAACCGGCAACCCTCCGACTGCCAGACAATCGGTCTTACCTCCTGAGCTATATCACTTTAAAATTATCCGTAAACGTAAACAGTCTTCCACGGTCATCAGGCTCTCGTCAATACATCATCTTGCCGCAGAGAACCAGATAGCACACCAGGTGCAAGCGGGAAATGGACAAGACATCCATTCATTTTCTGTTAAACCTATTCCAACCCTACTTTACACCAGGCCGGCCAGTGGAGGATGGCCTCCCCCCCCCCCCCCCCCATAGCTGGGTTCCTCCTGAGATTTCCTCCCATCGGGGAGTTTTTTTTTTCCCCCCCTCGCCACCGTTTGACGGTTTCTCTCCCCAGTGGGAAGTTAAAAAAAAAAAAAAAAAAAAAAAAAAACATTTTAACCTCATGGGCTTGCTTCTTGCTCTTTCTTTGCTACTCTGTAAAGCGCCTTTGTGTGACAGTTTTCTGTAAAAAAGCGCTATACAAATAAAAATATAAGATTTTATTTGATTTGATAATATAGAATTATTAGGCAGAAAATTGGTGCGAGGATATAGTTTCAGATTTGGCATAGGTCCGGCTATTGAAGCCAGGCAAAACGCTCGGCATTCAGTGACCCAAGGGTCCGGTTACATAAGCACACTTCCGGTCTGCAGTGGAAAAAAGAAAATAGCTCTGCTGTCTTTGATTACAGTGGAGAGCCCATTTCCCCAATGGGGGGGGGGGGGGGGCCATGATAGAGATGTGATTGACAGGAGGTCCCCCCGCAGGGAGGGGACTGTAAGGTGGCCAGTGGGTTTGATAATAGACTGCAAGGATGTAGGTTTGATAATAGACTGCAGGAGTGTGCGGTTTGATTATAGACTGCAGGAGTGTGAGGTTTGATTATAGACTGCAGGAATGTAAGGCTTGATAATAGACCTCAGGAGTTTCATGTTTTATAATCAACTACAGGAATGTAATCTTTGATGACAGATTGCTGGTAAGAGGATGCTGTTCCTCTTGCCACACCACAGGCCAGGAACAGTATTTTGATATCGGAATTAATACAGGACTTGTATTTCATTCACCACCGGTGGCCAGTGGAGGGAGACGAGGAGAGGCGTGACACGCGTGCATTTCAGCTTGCAGCGGACGAAACCGAGAGCGGCATTCGCAATGAAGCTCTTCTGAACAGACCAGCGAGGAAGGAGCTGCAGTAGTCCAGCCAGGACAACAGCCCCAGGGCCTAAATAAAGAGGCGAGCAGCATATGTAGCCAGGAAAGGGCGGATTTTTGCAGGGCGTCATAGAGAAGAAGTCCGCAGCCCTGAGTTACTTTTGTAATTTATTCTTAGTCAAAGGCGTCTGTTATCTGGGACTAGAGCAGGGTTTCTAGCAGTCAGTGATGTGGACACTGTCGTGTTAGCAAGGCTGATGGACAGATCCAGGAGTGGTGGGGGGGGATACAGCTGGATGGTAGAGCACATCAGGTGTTTGGCAAGATTGAGTTTAAGATGCCGACTGACCATCCACGTGAAGATGTCATTAAGACAGGCTTTGATGCGTGCATCAGATATTTTGGTTTCAGAGCAGGGTGAGAAATCATGGGCTGTAAGAGCTGGAAGGAGGTGGATTAAACGGCAATGTTCAGGTTATATTTCTTGAGGTGTTTACAATGCTGGACTAACAAAGAGAATGATTTTAAAACATATTTAATAAATATATATTCTCCTGGTTTTAAGGGCAGAAATGCAGGGATGCTGAAGTTTTTATTAAGCCACACCCCCTTCAAAATTCTTATTATTTTGCCCAGTGACATATCATAAGGGATTCTCAGCCAAGGAATGTAACAGAAGCTATTCAGTCCACGTGCCAAAAGTGATAAATCAAGCTAGCAAGTCATAGCAATCCTACAGCATTTCAGTGAAATGGTGAAGGGAACTGTAATTAAACTGAAACAAACAAATGGACGTACAAACCTCTGTTTTTTATGGAGACAGAAGACCCACCTCTGCTTGGAGTTATTCTTGTAATTCGTCTCACACCTCCCACTCCTAGAATTCTTTCTCCTGTAGCTAATTACTTCAGGACTGTTGTAGTATGTTTTCACGGTTTTAGCTAGCTACAGGCCTACGGATGCTAGTGAGCTATATGGCTCCGTGATTTATTTTTTATTATTGGTTTACTTTATTGTTGTTTTACAAAAACACGTGGCCAGCAGTACCTTTACCTGTAGTGCTTACAACGTGAGCTAGCAAAGTTTAGCTAGCCTCATTGCTGTGATGCTCCTATAGGCTACGGTTGGGCACTCACCAGGACATCTGTCCAACTCCCCACAACTTCTCCTCTGCTCAATCTCTCGCGAATCTCCGTTAATTATCCTCCTTCCTCCTCGGTACGTTTCCGGTCCTTTGGACGCCTAGCTGGCTCAAAATTGTAAGGCTGTATGCGGTCCATCCTGTTCATGATTAATCTCGAACTATTTCTTACAGTAGGTACCAAGCGTGGCCATTAAATCGCTGGCACCTGACTTCCGGGGGATTTTCATTTCAATCAAGCTGGGCGTTGGGCGAGTTGGGCGTGGCTAATGACGTTACAAAATTGAGTCCAGCTGGAATTGTAATCGTCGATTTAAATAAAATTCATGAAACCGAATCATTAAATACATAGATAGAGTAGTGTCTGTGTGGTGCCTTCCGTTATTGAAAAGGCTCGGAAGATAAAACAGGGAAACGTGGAAAACTTTGCTTGGGTAGATGCGTTGAAATAGATGAACAATTATTAATACATCATATTCAGATGTGCTTGTGATCACATTGAATAGGAAACAATAATAATCACGAGGCATGATATTTAACATGAATTAAATTTTAAGGCCACTTAATATGAGTCTGGACTAATTTGTCTGACAAGCATTTTATCCAAGCAAACAAAAGCATTTTATCAAATGATAAAATAAAGTTATTATTTCTTACAATGTGATATTGGAAGTGAAACCGCATTATTGAAAATACTTACTCTCTCTCATTCCTTTGCTCAGTAGTCAACTTTTCAACCCCTCACTGTACTTCCTAAGGTCTGTGGTTGCCATAGTAATACCCCAACCAATCACAGCCCCCCATATATTGCTCCCTGCAACCAAGAGACCCAGAGATGAGAATGTCGTCCCCTTCGTAGCTCATTCTGAACTGGTAATACGTGTACTCGTTTCATTAATCAGTCTGCTCCTGAAATAAACTGGAAAAACTACAGAAACTATGGTAACTGGTGTATTTGTTTGTAATTATTGATTATCTACAACGTTGGGATTTGCTGTCAATTGGTTTGTAGTGGAAATATTTAAACTGGATAGTTTTCCTGGGAATATTCAAATGAGAGTGGCTTTTTACTCGGAATGTTTCAAAACTTCAGCACCTCTCTGTGCATCACTGTTAAATTTCTGGCTTACAGCATGTTACATATTCATTGTTCAGCTTTGTGCTGAAAAAAAAAATCCTGTTTGTAACTTGAAAAAAATGGTAACTTCTGTAAATTTGGAATTCAAATTTACCTTCAAACAATGGCGTTGGCGAGTCTGCTTGGTGGCTCGGGCTGTTAAGGCACCGCTCCCGTGTGTGGAGTGCACAGTCCGGTACTGAATCCGGGCCGTGCCAGATCCTGCTCTGGCAACCAGCCCCTGTAGGGCAGCACTTTTTTTGACTGCAGCGCCACCTATGGAGGGAGGCCGACTGTGTCTCCCCGCTCACTGGTGAACCTGGATCGGGGCAGTGCAAAGACGTTTGACGGACAGGTGATCAAAGTGAGAAAAGAGGCGAAGGAACCTAAATCGACACCCAGTTATTGCACATAATATGTTTTACAAAAATAACTGAAAGAAAACGAATGACAGCAGCAATAATAATGCAAATATAATTTTTTCAAAATCAACTCAAAGGGGCACATTGGGCACTTGGGGCAAAAAGGGCTGTTGTTCTGGCACCCTGTTACCCCAACCCCCCCCCCCCCCGCAACCACTCTGCACGAGCCTGCCCTGGATGGTCTATCGAGTGCTCGCAGTCGACTTGCTAAAACTGCACGTGAAGCGTCTTCCTCCAGCTCACGTCTGCGCGAGCTCGGCTTGTTCACTTGTGTGCGAAGAGAAGCGGCGACTTGACATCGTGGGGTTTTTTTTGAGGAGAGCGCGTGCTTGCCTGCGCTCTTCTGGGTCCATGGCGGATGTCTCAGCAATGAGCACAGCATGTAAACGCACGCCTAATTGACATTCCGAATTTGTGAGGAAGTAAAGGGTAAAGCAATTAGAAAGAAAGAAAGATACATACATTTCACACATGAGAAAGGAAGCGTTATTATTTATGAGACTCAAAGCGTCAGCAGAACTGATTTAAAACACATTTCAATAATTAAATTAAATCAACATTTCCATCACCACAACCGAGCCGAAATTGTTGTAGAATACAATGGCAGACTGTCATCCCTTTTTAATCTTGTTTTTCTCTCATGAATTTATATTGCTTTATTGACAAAATAAAGTTTTGATTTGTTAAACTAATTGGAGAAATATTTACACTCCCGCCCACAAACGGAGAAATTTGGAATAAAAATGGGCGTGATGTAAAGTGATGACTCAATATTTGTGAAGTCATGATTATCAAAATATATACCCAAGAGGACAAACTTCTATCTGATAAAACCTCTGTTCTCTGTAGCATTAGTCATAGACCATCAGTCGTAGGCAATCTCTTCTGCAATATTTTTTTATGTATACCAGCAATCTCATACATTTTTTCTGTGGTTTAAAAATCTTAATATATCCCTTAGAGACAGTGTCATTTCAATAATATTATGTGACATGGTTGCATTTCTCCCATCCTAAATGATCCTCTTTAGACCCCGTAATTGCAATATTGTGCCCTGTGTTTCTTCGTGCTGAGGCACTCTTTGAAGCCGGGTCAACGTCCCCATGAAGTGCTATTAATGCTCTTGATCAGACAGAGCTCCTCGTGAACCCCGCTTGCTTTGAAACCGAATGCTGGTCCGTTCATTGTAATCCGCAGCCTCATTTTCATTTTTTTTTTATTCTTGTGTCAGGAATATTTATTGTTTTGCTTCCTCTTATGCGACTGCAGAGCCGGGTTCTAGGATTTTGGCGACGCTCAATGAGAGTGCTTTGGGGTGAATACTCAAGCTGCAAATTTTGAGAAAAATGGAGGGGGGGGGGCTGGTGGGAACTGATCACAGACCCCAGGAGGAGGAAAGGGGGGGGGGGGGGGGGGGGGGGGGGGGGGGGGGGGGGGGGGTGGGTGAGGGTGACGGAAGCAATCGGGGACCAGGGAACCAACCTCCACCACAGACACCTAAATAACAATGCTGCACAATTACAATTTGTTCCAAAAGAATAAATAAAAAAAATAATAATTAATTCAAACTTGAATTGCGTAGCCTGAGGATGGCTGTGGTCCTAAATGACTGCGTAGATAGTTTATGCCAGCAGCTGTTCTCTGTGTGACGGTGTAGGAGTCATACATACAGTCTGTCACGCTTCATGCTGTATTCTTTGCTATGAAACCAGCAGGCCAATTGTATCATTTTAAAATGTCATTGCTATTATATATATTTGGCATATTATTTGGTATATCATTTTTTGGTGTATTATTTGGTAATATTTTGTATGTGTTGTGTCCTCTTCCAAATTCGTCCTGCATACAAAATGACCACATTGATAAAGATGAGCAAAGAAGACTATTTAAAACAAAGAATGCAGGTAATTAGCATCACATGCTAAAAAAACAATTTTTTTTTCCACAGTCATGTCTCACAATCATTCATACCCCCAATAGGATCTTTAAGGATTTTGAACGAGTCAAAGATCTCATCTTTGGAAGTGGATTGGGGATACAAAGTATTCAAAACAAGGGTATGAATATTTGAGGTGCTTGTATTTGGGGGAGGAGGGGGCATAGAATGTATAATTTCAGAAAAGTGTTATTTTGGTTGATTCCACTGAACTGTCATTTAAAGCAGAATGTATTCCATGTGTTAAATGTGGCTCAGTACCTCAGTAGCCAGAAATGACATGCACATAAGATGCCATACAAATAACATTTATTATTAGTATTATGAACGCCTTAAAGGATTAAAGTATTCTGGAATAATTATTTCACTCAGGTCTGTCAGACAGTAACGTCTCATATGCATTCCAACACACGCCCAGAGACTATGGAGTGCGGAGACAGACGTTGATTGACAGGCTGAAGGGAAGCGCAGGCAGAATAAACAGAATAAAAGTTGAAGCGTTCTGAGCCTTTTTGGCGCGCTGACAGGTTCCTCAGCCGGGGTTTCTGTAAGCCGGCACTTTCATAGCCGCCTTTGTGCGCGTCTGGAAAGCTCTCCAGCAAACGCAGACCCGGGAGGGATCGGAAGAAAAAGGAGGAAAAAGCCAAAATGTGGCCGATGTTGATTTATTTATTTTTATCTTTTTTTGTTGTTGTTGTTGTTGTTGTTGTTGTTGTTTTTTCTTTTTTTTGCCTTAGCACCTGTAATCGTGCATCATGAAAGGAAAACAAAATAGAAAATATAAAGAAAAATTCCACTGAAGCACAGTTGTGGAGCCAGAATGATCCCCCCCCCCCTCCCAACACCACCTCCAACCCCCAGTTTTGGCACACTGTTGCTCACAGATTGTCATCTGCACTGAAAAAGCCGCAAAACACACGGGGGGGGGTGGGGGGGGGGGGGGGGGGGGGGGTGGTTTGGAGTTAAAACTCCACAAGGGCACAATAATCCATGACTCAGTTTCCTGCGGCCGTATCTTTAAATCTCTTTATTGACTTCATTCAGCCTTTCCGTTTAGCAAGCCGTCAGTCTTCTGTCGTGGGTTCTCCGACAAAAAGCCTGTAGCTCCGCGGGATGTCACTCTTAAAGACCACGGCTAGGCTACCCTTCCCTAACGAGTTCTGACAGGAAGTGCAAGCAGGAAAAGGGTACTGCTGACTGACAGCTGAAGCTGTTTCTTTTTTTTTCGTTGCCTGAAGGACGATCAACTTTGCGAAGGTTGGAAACTGTGTGGGTATAAAAAAAACACGTTTTATTGTACCATTAGCGCCGAAGCTACACTGTCTTCTCCCCTCTTTTGCGGAGCTGAGGCTCGTCGCGTCTGAAAGATTCAGCCTGTGGAGACGTCCCTCTCGCTCGCTGCGTCTGTCTCCTTGTTTTTCCTGCTTTTAATTGCTCTGATTTAAGTTTTAAGAGTTACAGGCACACACCCCCTCTGTTTTGGTAGGTTGTTTGTCTGGCACAGCTGTTTAGTGGCGGACTGCGGTGGGGTAAACAAGCGAGCGTGTGGATCTGGGGGTACGTGAATGCTGGTGTGGAGGCGTTCGCCCCCCCCCCCCCCCCCCCCCCCCCCCCCCCCCCCCCCCCCCCCCCCCCCCCCCCCCCCCCCCCCCCCCCCCCCCCCCCATCCTCCGAAACGACAGGGGATGCTGATGACAGTGAGATGGACATAAACTAAGACTGGGCATTTCAAACTGGGGGACCTACTATTGAAAATGGGGGGGAAATGTTTTTTTTATTTTTTATTCATGAGGACCATGTTGCCCCCCCCCCCCCCCCCCCCCCAAAAAAATCATACAAACTACTATAACGTACATTTACTGTGGAAATAGGCAGACTTATGACATTATGCATAAGAATACGCATATGCACGTAATAAGGGACATAATCTGTTCCTCTACATATATTAACACTGTGATGGACTCTGCAGTTCAGCTCTCCATTCCATGAAAAAAAAAATTTAAAATGAACCCCCAGTCCCTTTAATAACATATTTCTTGCTTCAGGAAGCGAGGCGAGCTCACATCTGTCTCCTGCCCATTTGCCATATGGATGCATATCGCAGGGCCTGTAGCGCAAGCTTGCCACAGCCCGGGAGGGAGGGGGGTGGGGGGGGTGTTGGGGGGGGGGGGGGGTAACTGAGCGCGAGAATCCTGACAGAGAGAAATGGCATTCATCAGACGCCCACGCAAAGCAAGCGCTGGGTAAACAGCGCTAACGAGGACGCCGCCGCCTCCACACTCCAGCCCAATGGGAACGGATCGCGGGCTGCCGAGCCCGGGAATGTCGATGTAAGAGCGGGAAAAATGCGCCAGGAAGAGTGCGTCTTTGGGAAACAGAATTCCTGTTGATTTTTTTGGTTTACTTTTGAGTAAAAAGATCACAGCAACAAGTCACAGTCACAGCAAAATGCAAGGGGGGAAGAAAAAAGGTTGGTTTTTGAGAGTACGTCCTCTCTAGTGAAATTTAGCAAGCGCACTTCAAGAGCACTGTTTAGTTTTCAGTTACATTTTACCCTTGTTGTGGCTGTATCAATGTAGACTGCCATTTCATGTTTTTTCAAGTTATAATGAGAGGGGGGAGGAGGTAGTGAAGGATGCACTCCCCCAGAGTTTTTTTTAACCATCATCAGAAGCTGTGAAGCAACTTTAAAGGCCTGACTCCACAGAGTCTCTATAAAGGGCGAAGAAGCTGTGTGTGGGTGAGGTGTGTGGTGGACAACTTCCCGGTGAAAGCAGGACATCTGTCATCCATCGATATGAACAGACCGACTCCCGTCATGTGACTCAAATTTAGATGTAGCTACACTCATGTGCTACCCACATACATGTCTCAAGACAATACGATCACTTGCAACATGCTGAGCTGCTTCAACTCAGTGCAACTGCATCCTGTGGTATCTCCTCAAATTATATGTGTCTTACATCAAATTCTTGTCAGAGCAGGAAATCGATAGAATTTAATTCAAGTTGATCTGGAACAGGATGTATCTCTGTAAGCTTTAACCCTTTGAAGAGGAAGTTATTTGTAATGTTTTTTTTTTTTTTTTTTTTTTTTTCAAAATTCTCAGTCAGTGTTCTAGAACTCCACTGCCTTCAGTTACCAGTGGTGATTGTTACATCAGCATCAGAATGTTTCCTTAAGAATATTCTAATCACATCTTTGTGACCTCAGAGCTTAAAGGACAAGACACCAAGGTCACAGGTATAATGGTGAGGGTACTGGTTGTGGGCTAGGTTCTCAGCTGCCATTGGACCCTTGAACAAGCTGCTTAAACTGAGCTGCTGTATGAATGGACTGCATGTTAAGAATATCTGCAGTGCAAGTCTCTCTGGATAAGCACTCTGCTAAATGCCAAAAATGAAAGCTGAAAATGTGAATTATGAAAATGAACTCCAGAGACCACTTCTGGTCTAGTATTGTACTTTGGTTTATTTTAGCTATCGAGCAGGTCGTCCATGGTGCCTCTCTGTTTTATTCTATGTTTTTTTTATTTTAGGTCGTTGTTTTTATGGGGTCATTGCTCCTTCTTGGGTTGTGATGTCTAAAACTGGCTTTACAGTGGATTACCCATCAGGGATAATTACGGTTTAGTCATTCGTTGACGATAAAAGATATGGCAGTTTTGACAGGTATGTAAGGCCCAAGCCAGAATGTGATGTGGTGGTTGTGGCATATTACATTTTATTTACGTTGTATTCATGTAGCAGCTTGTGTCCCTGTTGGATTCATTCTGTGTCCACAACTTGAGTAACAGGATTGTTAGCTTTCAGCATGCAGAAAGCTATACGTTACAATTAGATGCGCAAGGATTTATCTCTTTTTTTCTTGTGTCGATCACGAACCAACCTGACTCGACAATAGATGCAAGCCCCTCCTAATGATGTGACTTCGCCAGGCTTGCCGGGGCGGCTAAGAGACAATAAAAATAACAGCCATGAAGTGTTGACACACATTTTTTTTATGATAGGTGAGAGAACAGGGGGAGAGAGAGGTCGAAGGTTAAGGCGAGGCTGCTGCAGGAGCGATGGTAATTTGAAGGAGCAGGTGCCCGCTGCTCTGCGGATGGGGACAGTAATGAGGGAAGGAGGGGGCTGCTGGGACATCTTCCAGACAGGTGATCCGCCAGGAAGGCGAAATTGCGTTCCGCTTTTTGAAAGGGGAAGGCCAGGGACTCCTGGATCCGTCACGCCGGTTGATTTCATTTGCTCAGTGTTGAATAGGCTCAGCTCACCCAAAGATACCGAAGTGCGCTAGAAGGGCTATTAGCTGCTCACTGAAACACAAGATCCTGACATTTTATAAAGGGGAGACTAATGAGACAAAAAAAAAAAAAAAACCAGGTAAAGAGAAAGTTGTAATTTTATGCTTGCTGTTGTGCCTGAAGACATTTGGACTTCTTTTTTTTTGGCGGGTCATTAAGTGGTATAAAAATGTTCTTATGTTCTTGGAAAAGGGGCTTGTGATATTAAAGTGTTGCTTCTGTGATGTTTGCCAGAGAACACTGTGATAAAACACATTCAGAAAGTGCTTCTTTTTTGCACTGTGCCCAGACCCCCATGTTATGACGACTGAATTTCCCCTCAGGCGCAGTCAGTGGACTGGTTTTGCCAATTATACTGGCACTCATTACTTGATTTGCAGTTGATTCTAATGAACACTGAAAGAGTAGTTGTGTTCATTTGTAACCTCATTGTGCCAAACAAAATAAGTCCTTTATAAGCAAGCAAGTAACAATGCCAAGAGGGACCGAGAAACAAAAGCAACTGTATAATGTCGCGTAAGACGAATGTTACACAGCGAAATTATTGAATTTGGGCTATTCTCAAGAGTCCGATTCCCCCCCCCCAAAATGTGCCTAGTTTAAAGCACTACGTGACCAGTGGAGTCGGTTCTAATCAACGGTGTCTCTCACCCTTTAATGCTAACTTCAGAAACTATTGCGTGTGTAATCCATGACAATACAACAAAGAAACTGAGATGTTCACCGCTAAAAGAGAATTACAATACCACGTTGACAAAAACAGCCCACGGGACCATGACGAAACTCACTGCACAAGGGTGGCAGGAATTACCCACAATGCACGGCAATGCATTTCAAACTGCCACATCTTAAAATGGGTAATAAATATATATTTTTTTAATTGCATTCTGCTCCACTCAGCCCGTGTATACAAGCACTCGCAACACAGGATATGATGTAAGAGTCTGTGCAGTTCACTTTCAGAATGAATGAGGATCACCGTTCGACTTCAGAATATTTATATGCATTATTAGGACCTCTGTGACCCCTCGTTGGAAGTTATACCCGCACTCATATCCTTTCAGGAGTAATGACACACTGAATCCATAATGCATTTTCTTTTAATAAAGGTATCCCAGAAATACTTGTACATGACACAATTTGAAATACAATATCGTCCACTGTGGTCCATCGGTTATGACATCACGGTATATAAAAAATATAATGCACCCACATACGTACAAACAACAGACACGACCGGGCATCCATTATTTATACAGAGCATACTTCGGATGAAAAGAATCTGGCGTCAAGTAAGATGGATTGGCACTCAGTTTTAATAACCTGTCTGAATAACAACTTCAGAGCTGTACAACTTTCAAAATTTTATCCGCAGAAAAATAATCACTGAAATGAATATCAATTACCCCAGTACCCCAGCGCTGAAAGAGAGGAGCCTTCCCCTGGACTCCGGCCAATCGAAAGGCAGCTCTGCCTTCGCGTAATTAAACGACTCTCCAGCACGGAACCAGAGGTGGAATGTCATATTAATGAATACCGGGAACCGAAATGGCAATAACTGTACTGAAAGCAACAAGTGCAGGCGCACCATCCTCCCACATCACCCACACCACCACCCCCCCACCCCCCCCCCCCCCCCCCCCCCCCCCCCCCCCTTTAAAAAAAAAACCTAATCAGACATTCTGAAGCTTCTACAGCCTCTCCTTCCTGTGGCATTTCCTCACCGTCTTCAGGGAAAAAAAAGGCAAATCTCTCTGAACTTTGCAATTAAATTATCTACCTCCAGTAATTCACTCTGCAATTAAGTGTTATTTCATCTAGGCTGTGATCAGAATTTTTTTTTTTTTTTTTTTTTGAAAATTAATTTTTATTTATTATTATTATTTTTTTTAAACACCAGAGTAAATAAGAAACGGGGCGAATGTGCGAAGCGAAGCTATACCACCAGCATGTGGCTTATCCATTAATTAACATTTAGATAACACTGGGTCACATATAAAAATTCTGGCCAGGCCTCATTGCTTATAATTAGGCATGACTTGGCAGCCAGAGGAGACGTCGGTGACTTTGAAAAGATGAATGACTGTTGGGAGTCGGAGGGCAGCGGCAACGGAATATGAGATGATGTCACAATGCAACGGCAAGGAAGGGAGAACGGCGATGCGAAACGCGCTCCATGGTCGTGACGTCTCTCGTGTGTGCGTTCGATTCAAAACGCAAACAGCTAAATTGAGCACCGAAGCCAGAGCGGCGGCCATTTTGAAACAGCTGCTCCCCCCCCCCGGCACTCTACAAAGCAACGTTTTAACTTGCGCTGTTTCCGTTTTTCCAGTTCACTGTCAGGAACGTCGGGCTTCAATCTGGCTCGAGGTCAGTCGGTTACTCTGACCAATCTGACCAATCGCAAGTGGCTAGTCGGCATGGCAATTCACCTGCGATGTCACCCAGTGAATTAAGCTTCACCCAAGAAGATTTCAAGGTACTGAGGAAGGTCTGTGAGAGACAACTGCTGCATACATATTTTCCTCGGTCCACTGAAAGATATACAGCAGTGCAGTGAAATGTGCCTGCATCTCTCCATCAATATGTCACACCTATGCAAGACTTCACAGGCCCACTGTTTTCAAATCTTGTTTTAGATTCAGTGAAAATGGCCTTTTCCCACATAAATATAACCAGCCATTTCATACTTCTTTTTCTCTCTGGTATGTATTCAATGGCAAAATGACAAACACCTTTTGATGGCTATACTTAGGAGGCCGCATTTAATGACTGTTTGCTGTTTAAACGGTCAGTAATGCCTAATTTCTTATCTCAATGTAAGCAGTATGACTGTAGTTAATACATTATTTAAAATACTCCTTTTCTTTGTGTTGCTATGATAATTGCATAAGATACCAGTTCATCCACAGAGACCACTAATGTGCAAAGCTCAACAAAGAGCCAATTAGACACACAAGTGTTACATCCACAAAGGTTTTTCAACAAAAGGTTTTTACACCCAACGTGGTTATATTTTAATGCCATAGCTCTGGATGTGAGTGCCAATTAAATTGCAGCTGTGCCAATGAAATTACAGCTGGATATATAATGTAGCCAATAGCAGTCAACTATGTTTAAGTTATGAATGCTTGGCCAGAATTTGTGATTTTCTCTTGACGTGAATTTGTTGACCACAATTCACCTGGGTATGAAAAGTAGAATATTTTCTGTTAAATATTGACAGCTAAGGATGCACAGGGTTTCCTGCTGGCTTCTTCAAAAGGTGTCACCATGGTGACAAGATTAAACAGTCAATCATTTGCTCATGATCCAACGTAAAAACAATATTTAAAGGAGTTAAGAGGCTGGTATGAGCAGGGTGTAATTCGAAAATCCCAGCAAAAATGTGATGGTTTTGGGAGTAGCATCATTACCAAAAATGGTCCGATAAGATGATAAAATACAAAAAAAAAAAAAAAATCCCATGGCACTTCAACCCCAATATTATCACAACGGACAGGAAGCATCCCCTGGAAACCCTTACCCATTCTAGTCATTCTGGAATTCTCCATTTCCTTTCAATTTTTTGATTCTTTTTCCCCTTTTCCTACCAGTTTGCAACCATGTTCCCTGCTGTGAATTTGGGAGAACACGGACGAGCGCAGGCCCTCCTCTGGACTGTGGGACGTCAGCCGCCACCTTACCACGCCATCTTACCACACCGCAGTCCATAAATCAGGCTCACGCTGGCTTGCCAGCAGGGGTCACTAGCGAGCAACGAAATGCCATGACTCAGACTTCACTGGTGCTAGCACCAACTGTGCACTGCCCTGCAGGGCTGCCGGACACGGTCAAGCGCTAGCAGGACCCGGACCATCTGGATGGACTGGTGCGGTCAAAACCAGACCGCGGGTCCCCTCCACACGCTAGAACAGCGTCTTGACAAGGAGAACCTCCGGCTTCAGTTAAATCATAACGGGAAACACCACAGGAAATTACTAAGGAAGCAGCCGACGAGTTGACGGTTTACCAACCGACATCGGAAAACTACACGGCACGGCGAATCGCTGTATACGAGCGTGTTGCTAGGTAACCGTGATCAAAACCAGGAAAACAATTTTTTTTTAAATCAATTAACTATGTTTGGACTTCTGAGTCGGCGCATTTCCAAATTAGAACATAGTTCAGGTTTAACTGATTACAAACACACTGAAAGACCTAAAGTGCCCAAGGCATATGTCAAAAACATATCATGTACATACAGAAAATTCAGTTAGAAGAAAAATATAAATTCTTAGTTGCACTCAAGTGAGAGTCCATCACAGACAGGCACAAGTTCCCCCTCGCAATCAATTCACAACCAGCCTCTTTCATTTAACTGAATTCCTTTTATATCTAACAACTACAAATATCTTCACCAGACACAACAGTAGCAAAATAACACTCTCCATATTACAGAAATTACTACTCCATTCACAATCTTCCAGTATACCCAAATTCGGGCCTGAGATCATTTAAAATAAATTAGACCATCGTGTAATTTGGTAAACAACAAAATCAACACATATTTATATAAGCAATTCCAGATATTTATTAAGAATAGAATCATTCAGAGTAGCCATGGAAAACAAAGCTCAAACGACCACCTTTTTTCAATCGGTGCCTTTTCTGGAAGAGCCGTTGTCATTTATAAAAAGCACAACCCGCTGTCATTGCCTACAGAGCTGATTTTACTGGATTAGCCTTCCCCCCGCCCCCCCCCCCCCAATACTAACTACAACAAATCAACAAACTAACTTTTCTATCTTAAGTAAATTCATTGACTGTGGAGAAAAGAGCAGAAAAAGTACAGCAAACCTTTGAAAAACCAGAAACGATGTCTGTGACCTTAAAACTTTAACATGCCTGGGACATCATAACATTACAGGCATTTAGCAGACGATCTTATCCAGAGCGACTTACACATTTTTTTTCTTACATATACATTGCATCCATTATTCAGCTGGATATGCATTGAAGCAATGCAGGTTAAGAACCTTGCTCAAGGGTACAACAGCAGTATCCTTCCCCGGGAATTGAACCTGTGACCTTCCGGTTACAAGACCAACTCCTTCCCCATTTTACTACACCGCCACCACATCAGCTTCACCAAAGCTTGGATCGCCACGTCTTCCGATTACAGGCAAGAGCTTCCGACTCTGCTCAGATTCATCCAGACGTTATTCTACCCATGTAAATATATATATTTTTTAAAAACAGCAGTCCGTACAACGACGTCATGCGACTGTCACCTCACGAGCACGAGGATCGGGTACGAACACTCCATGCCTCACTAACGGACCCGGGCCCGGGTCACATGCAGGACCAGGTACAGGACAGGGGCACGAGCAGGCACAAGTGGGTCACGAAAAAGCACAACATAACAGTCATAACAAACTGTCTCTCAGCTGACACATCTGCAACTGTCTGTATACACGCACATACACCTGAAACGCTTCCTGCAAATCTGGCCTCTGGATATATATATATGTATATGTATATATATATGTATATAAATACAGGTGCACAGTTGCTCTTCTATATGTTTAAAATACTCTCTCAGCAGATATCCTCGCACTGAGATGCATCAGAAATATTCTTTTCTCGCTCTCTCTAACGCATTTCTTTAATAAGGCTTGTGGGTGTCGTGAAGTAAGATGAAACAGCGGGGGGAAGTTTAGTCACAGTACAGCAGAGAAGCAAGCCGCCGGGCCAGGTGCGTTCGCCTCGACTCGGGTTCGGGCCGCAGACGTTTCGCGCCGTCGTTCTGAGAGCGTCCGCTTCATTCTCCCGCTCACGCGTGGCGTGCGCTCGCGCGTCCCTGAGCCGCTGTCGTCCTTCGGCATTCCCGCGAAAAGCGAAGACGGCCCGGCCGCGGCCGCCATCGAAGCGCGACGCGTCCGCGCGAAGTGTCGTCGAGCGGATTCGAAAATCCCCAGTCCGAGCCCCGGATCGGGTCGTGCCTCGCTTTCGTTTGTGGAGCCCGCGCCCCACACAGTGTCACGCGGGGCGACCGGAGACGCGCCACGAAGACGAGAGGCGGATAAGAAGCAAAATGGCGCGCCGGCGGGGGAAAACGTCGTTGGGCGGCGAGCCCCAGCGGGCCGGGTTCCGCGTGCCGCTTCTCTCCAGGAAGTCCGCCAAGAACGTGACGGGTCTGGAGGTCTGCCTGCTGACTGGTGGGGGTAAGCAACCATGAGGAAGAGGGGGGGAGGGAGGGCGGAGAAGGGGGAGGGGGAATCATCAAGGGGAACGCGAGCTGACATACGTGTGAATCATCACAGATTCTGCTCCTCTGCTACACAAAAAAAAAATGTCCAGAAAAATAAAACCAAAAAAACCCCTGGAACCTAGAGCCCAGAGAGCAACTTGTGGAGGGGGACCTCCCTCTCCCCCAGCAGGGTGTCCCGCTTCAGGCTGGTGCCCTTGTTCACCACCTTGATCTTGACGGCCAGGTTCTTCACCTGCGCGGCGGGGACGGCGTCGAAGAAGAAGTCCTCGTTGAAGACGGGGTTGCGGCTGTTCTTGATGATGTTGCTGCGCTGCTTCTGCAGCTTGCCCGGGTTGAGGTAGAGCGACACGCAGCAGTTGATGCTCTTGACGTCGACGAGCCGGTCGTACAGGTCCTCGGCGGCCAGCACGCGGATGCGCAGGCGGGCGGCGCCGGCATCGTAGTCCACGCAGAGCCGGACGGTGCCGCCGCGGTGCAGGTTGACCGTGTGCTCGCGCTGCGCCGCGTCCCGGGCCCCGCCCCCGGCGCCGCCCCGCCCGGAGGAGCCGCGGGCGCGGCGCGGCACGCTGGGGCTGGGCTCGGCCGAGCTGCACTCGTCGGTGGAGAGCGAGGAGTGGCGGGCGAAGGTGCGCTTGGCGCGCGACACCTTGGCCTGCGTCTCGTGCGTGAAGATCTTGAGCAGCGAGGCGGAGCGGGAGAGCAGCGGCGAGCCGAACGGCGAGGACTCGGCCGACGAGCAGGTGTCGCTCTCGCCGCCGCTGAAGTAGCGGTATGGGTTCATGTGTGACGCGTTGCTCAGGTCGGCCGGGTTCAGGTGGTGGGCGTCGACCTCCGCCGCCCCCCCCCCGCCCCCCCGCCCCCCCGGGGGACTTCCTGCGCTGGGCGTTGGGGGAGGTGACGGGGCTGGCGCCCGGGGGGGCGTGGTCGCTGTGGAACAACGACTCCTTCCGCGCGTGTGGGGGCTCTCCGTCAGCGTGGCGAAGCCGTAGGACGTCTGCGTCTTGGGCACGTAGGGCAGCGACATGGCCGTCTGCGACTGGGGGTCGGCGTTGGTGTCCCCGGCGACCACCTCGTCGGCGCTCTCGATCTGGATGATGTGGCGGTTGGCGGCCTTCAGGAGGCTGCGGGTGTCGCCCGCCAGCTTGCTGACCAGCCGCGGGCTGCGGGGGCTGCCGGGGGGGGGCCTCTGGGCGCTGATGGCCTGCTCCGAAATGGAGCCCTGCATGCCGCCCTTGGGCCGGACCTCGGGGGGGTCCGCCTCCACGGGGCAGCACACCAGCTTGGGCGGGATGAAGAAGTCGGGGATCTTGTCGGGCGTCAGGACGTTGCTGTAGGCCGGCGCCGCCCGGCCCTGCTTGGCCTCCGCGGCCTCGCCCGGCCGGAGCACGTTGCCCTCCACCGAACCGCGGATCTTGTCCAGCACCCACATCGTCCCGCTAGGGCTTCACTGGCGAGGAGGGGGGGGGGGGGGAGGGGGGGAGGAGGGGGCCGGGCCGGGGCCGGGGCGGGGCGGCGAGAGAGGCGAAGCGTCCCTCTGCAAACACGAAAAACCAGGAGCAACAGGTTACCACCAGCCTGTACAGGACAGTTCTCCTCCCACAGTTCCTCCCCCCCCCCCCCCCCCCCGGTTCCTCCCAAAGCCACAAAGACACGGACGTTAGGCGCCGCCACAACCTCCGCCTGGAACAAAAAATAAACACGTCTGAAGCTCGTTTCTACGCAGGTGCTCCTGCAGCGATGGCACTGCCTTCATTACAGCGTTTCTCCCAGCGATTAATTATCCTTTCTGATGTAATCACCGGGGCACGGCGCACCGGGGCTGTGTACTGTAGCTACTTCCTGGCAACCAGGTTTTTTTTTTTTTTTGTTTTTGAAAACGGAGCGTGGAAAATGGAAATTTCCACGTACCGGTTATAAAGAAATAAACGTTGCGTGCGTGGATGCTTCCTTAAAATATTCTGATGCTATTATTCTGTTAGTGTGGAGGCCGTGTAAGTGAACGCGTGGGCTTCACAGACTGTACCCCATGAACTGTGGTCGACAGGCAACAGGGGCTAAATGAATTGGAGCGTATTTCTGGCTTTACGCGGAAGCAATTCAATAAAATTCAAGCTGACGTTTTTTTTTTTTTTTTTTTTTAACTCTCCAACCGAACAAACGAACGGTGGATATTTTGAGCACCAGGAAATTATACTTCTAAAATGTCCTCGGCCCATTTCCACCGGTTTTGTGAATGCGTGCGGAAGTGGACTGTACTGATCTAACAGTATCTATACAGCCGCAGTCAACGAACACCCAACTCTTCCACCGAATGTTTCCGCCAGCGGACGAGAAGAGCATTAAGACACTGGCATTAAAAAGGACGGCGGACATTTTGCAACCACCCAGCCAACTGCAGTGCTATTGCGCAGCGCAGCATATTCTCGCGTGGAGAAGAGGTCCTCCGTGCGTTCGGGGGAAAAAGCACAGAATAGCTCTGGCACAGGCAGTGGTGGGAGGGCGTATGGACGGTCCCAAAGTTCTGGACATTGCCCAAAGCTCACGGGGCAGCAATCAGCGAGTCGATTGGATACGCGTGATTGAAGTGACCGCACGCCACCGTAATGTAAAATGATTGATCGGCCCTCTCCCTGTTTGCTCACGCTTCAAGTGAGCTATTATCAATCAAGTGAGAACAAAGTTTTTTTATGCTCCTTGCCCTCAAACTAATTTTGCAATTCAATGTGGTTAATCAGGTCCAGGCTAGGCTGTACAACACCGTGAGAATTAACAATAATATTAAAAACCTGAACGAGTACACAGAAAATAAAATGAGCATTTTTATTCGGCCAAATTAGCTATCAAAGGAGTTGACATACTCAACAGGCACGCACGCATTGGGTCCAGTTCCCTCACGATCCAGAACCAGAGAGCACCTCCTCCACTTTAATACCCCATGTACCCAATCAGGCAGATCCCAGCTCACGCTCATCCCAAACATCTGCAGCCGGTCTCCAAATTCGGTACCGTACAACCCCCACACCGCACTCTGCAGAGAAAAGAGCTGCTTTTCTGCTACTGTATGTGTTCTCTCTCGATGTAGCAGCTTTACTACACACTCAAAACAGACATAATATGTCAAATTTTTTAACACACCTCCATGTCTAGTTAAGGATAGCACAATTTGTGTTACTTTGAACGCAGCGTGTGTTAAAAAGTCTCCCTGTTGTAATACAAAAGTAGTAATTTTGACACTAAATGAGTTTGAAAGAGACACAAAAAGAGTGTTGGATACTGACACACCCTTTTTGAGAGCCTACAGGTCCTTGAATGGTCTGTGGTTAAAATAAACAAAACAAAAAAAAAGAAACCAATCTCTGCACACCCTCGCCCCACCCTCACTCTCAAAACATATTTTCTGTCTGCTCCTTTTGCACTCACCTCCCCCAAACACCTCCTATGTCTGAACTGTAGAAGCCCCTCTGGTTACCTGTTGCGCTGTGAGGCTAGTTAACCTCCCTGCCTTCAGGCTAGGTTTCAGTTCTCCTTTGCGCCTCCCTGCTCCTCCCTGCACCTCCCATGATCCTCCTCATCTGAGCTCATTTCATTAGCGTCCCGCTCAGCGCCCCGTCTAATCACCACGGTCACGGCAGACGGGTAAGAGAAAAAAAAAAAAAAAAAAAAAAAAAAACCTCCTTTCTTCTCCTCTTTATAGCCGTAAGGTTCATTATCTCGCGTCGTCCCCTTTAAAACACACCTGTGTAAACAATACCGGCGCCTCCCCCCCCCCCCCCCCCCCCCCCCCCCCCCCCCCCCCCCCCCCCGCTTCGCTAATTTCCCGCTGTTGACGCCTCATTCAAAATGTGCTCCATTTCCCTTTGATCTTTTTTTTTTTTTTTTTTTTTTTTTTTTACAATAACCCGCGCGGAACCGTGTTTGGTTCGGTTGGCGCTGGATTGGTCGCACGTGCCTCACGCGGTTTTCGTCCACCTGCCCCGGCCCGGCGGGTTCGGCGGAGCCGCGAGACAGGGCAGCAGGTCTGACCTTTTTTCTCGGGCTGCCTCCACCCGCACCTGTCCCATCTGTCAGCGCGCTGTCAATTTGGTGAGTTAACAGTCAGGACTTGTAGCCCCCTGACGTTGGCGGAAGGAGAACAGGAGACGCCATCAGGAAAAGCTGGCCTGGCACGTGTTGTCAGAGAACGGAGCGGAATTAAGAGCTTTTCTCCTTCTACTCATCTGCCTGGACCGATTGCTTTATGACTGGGTGCGGATCTGCCCTGGACAGCTCTCCCATTGACTGACTCCCTCCAGTGAAGAACCCTCCCACTGACTGACACCCATATGCCAAAGACTGCTCCCACTGACGGACTCTCTTCTGTAGACTGCTCCCACTGACTGACTCTCTTATGTAGAGACTGCTGCTACTGACTGACTCTCTTATGTAAAGACTGCTTCCACTGACTGACTCTTATGCAGACTGCTTCCACTGACTGACTCTCTTATGAAGACTGCTTCCACCAACTGACTCTCTTCTGTAAAGACTGCTTCCCTTGACTGACTCTTATGCAGGCTGATTCCACTGACTGACTCTCTTATGTAAAGACTACTTCTACTGACTGACTCACTTATATAAAGACTAATTCCACTGACTGACTCTCTTATGTAGACTTATTCCACTGACTGACTCTCTTATGTAAAGACTACTTCTACTGACTGACTCACTTATATAAAGACTTATTCCACTGACTGACTCTCTTATTAAAGACTTATTCCCCGACTGACTCTCTTAAGTAGACCGCTTCCACAGACTGACTTTATGTAAAGACTGCTTCCACTGACTGACCTCTTATTTAAAGACTACTTCCACTGACTGACTGTAGACCGCTTCCACAGACTGACTTTATTTAAAGACTGCTTCCACTGACTGACTCTCTTATTTAAAGCCTGCTACCTCTGACTGACTCTCTTATTTGAAGACTGCCCCCACTGACTGACTCTCTTATGTAAAGATTGGTTTCACTGGCTGACTCTCTTATGTAAAGCCTGCTCCCACTGACTGACTATCTTATGTAAAGACTGCTACGTCTGACTGACTCTCTTATATAAACTGCTTCCACTGACTGACTCTCTTATATAAACTGCTTCCACTGACTGACTCTCTTATATAAACTGCTCCCACTGACTGACTCTCTTATGTAAAGACTGCTACGTCTGACTGACTCTCTTATATAAACTGCTTCCACTGACTGACTCTCTTATATAAACTGCTTCCACTGACTGACTCTCTTATATAAACTGCTCCCACTGACTGGCTCTCTTATGTAAAGACTGCTACGTCTGACTGACTCTTTTATATAAACTGCTTCCACTGACTGACTCTCTTATATAAACTGCTTCCACTGACTGACTCTCTTAAGTAAAGACTGCTACGTCTGACTGACTCTAATACATGAAGGGCATTTCTGCCGACTGACTGGACCCAAATGACCGCAGGTGTCATACAGCAGGGCCCGGCTCTTTGCTCAGGCCCACGCTGTGACACCGGGGTAGTTGGACAGGTCAGACAAAATTGGCACTTGTGCTGCTAAATTGCTAATTAAACTCGCTATATGAAACCGCACTGAAATGCTTCCTGACGAAGAGGCAATTACCGTGAACAGAACAAGGGAGAGGAAAATTGCACGTCGGCTAATGTTCTGTTTGCTACCAAGTATCAGCATTCTGCAAATTCTGAAGGCTACACTTTGAGCTCCCAGCACACAAAAAAAAGCCATTAAATCAGAGGCTCTAATCACATGTGCAGGCCATGAACAAGACCCTTCAGAACATCCTGTATGTGTTAGCTGGTAATGGGTTTGTCTTCACCAGAACCCCCTGAAATTACACCACCACCACCACTCTGTAGAACAGGAGTGCTATGCTATCGCAGCAAATGCCGTTTAAAGGCATACTATGCAGGATTTTTACCTTGAAAATGTTATAAAATTCTAAATAAAATGTTCAGGCATATCTATGCACTGGCAATCTGTGTCTTCACACAGTTCCGCCGAAACCTTTACCGGTGTTTGTTATTCTACAAATGTGTACTGGACGTTTCTGGGCATGACACTCTCTTCCGTGCAGGGAAGGGGTGGGTGTGCTTACACAGCCTGTAGTTTGGGATCATATTTCAGCAGTGTTTGTTGCTGGCAAAGCTAGCTAGCTAGCTGCTACAATGTCCGACGTGAAGAAGCCCAGATACAGCAAAGCAAAACAACAAGCTGACAGGCTTTGTTCAAGAACTAGAGCTAACCTTGGTATTGCTGTTCCTTGGCGGCGTCAGCTGAAGTTCGCCAAGGGGATAAAAAAGTGATGTGGAGTTGGCATGTTTTCTGTTGGACCTGCAAGTAACATTGCCTCCAGCTACTCAGCTAGCTACGCTAGGTAGCTAGATGACCGGAGTTGGGTACTTTGGGGTGAGTGGGGTGTGGTTTAAGATGGAGGAGGAGACTTCTTTGATTGTAAGCACAGGACCACAGCCAGGCTAAAAGACCCTGCATAGTATGCCTTCAAGTAAATGACACAGCCCAGTCTGTCTTTCTACATTTCTTCATATATATTTCCATCCGATCATTCAGTTACATAACTTTTATTCAGTTCCCAATTTTCTGTAAATATGTCTTAAGGTAACCCTTCTGCCAAAGAGGGAACAAAGGCCAGTGAGGTTTATTTACAATATTTTACACTATTAACCCATTTGACAGCTTTACTGTGCCTGTTATAATTAATTGAAATTTACTCAAGGTGTGCACGGTTCCATATTGCAGGACACCAGAAGCCACACCATACGAAAAGGCAACTCCAGGTTTATTTCACCTTTCTGTCGAGGGGAGACAGTTTTAAGCATGGAATTACAAATTATGGATAGTTTGGCATTGGATATTTTTATCTTTTATATTACTTCAGTCTTCTCTCACTAAACCAGGACTTCTTGAAATCTGTAACTTCCTGGCATAGGTGGCGTAGGCCGTTTTCCTCTGTCAGCGAATCATATATGCTTACTTAAGGCAGGAATTCAAATTTTTGGATTTCAACGGAAAACAGATTTGGAATTTGCTCTGTCTCTGCTCCCTTTGTCTTCCACGAGTTTTGATGTAGTGGGGAAAAACCTAATCCACCAAATTTGGACAAAGGCCAGCTTTCACTTCCATGAACCAATCTCGGTGCATTGTTCTGGTTTGGAGTGAGGACAGCTTTCAGAAGTGAGTGTCCCTGTCTTTTACATGCCATAATCGCTGA
Organism: Anguilla japonica; assembly: GCA_025169545.1. Taxonomy (NCBI): domain Eukaryota; kingdom Metazoa; phylum Chordata; class Actinopteri; order Anguilliformes; family Anguillidae; genus Anguilla; species Anguilla japonica. The sequence goes on from CM045886.1 coordinate 8,139,402, forward strand.
CTCTACGACCTGTCCATTGATTTCTTTGAATTAGCAAAAACCATCAAATGCCACTCAAGTTTCCTGCCTCTATGAAGATAATATTCATAATGTTTGTGTGTGTGTGTGTGTGTGTGTATGTATGTATATATATTTATTTAATATTATTTATTTATTTATTTGTTTATTTATTTATTTTATTTTATTATTTATTTTTTGCATTGGCGCTGTTGGGATTATGTCACCACTTGAAAAAGCAGGCTACTCAAATACAATTAGGGCATTTGTTCTTCGCACTACAGAACAATTTCGGAGAGAACGAGAACGAGAACGAGAACGAGGACGAGAAATGTAGACCACTACAAATAGCTCAGTTTAATGAGAACTCAATTAAAAGCTTAATGCACTTGGGGAGGTGAAACTTCGGTACTACGCGGACTGCCATGATGCAAATAAATAATCCAGCACCAACTTTCTTAAGTTTTTTGGGCGCACCCCGGAAAATTCATTTTACGGTTTATTTTTATTTATTTATTTTTTCTTTTACTAATAATCAGGTGAGGACCATACACTCGCCGAAGCGAAAAAGGGAACAAGAATATTGTGTCGGAGCTGCTGAAATGGAATTGTAATTGCGAAGCGGCTGCGGCACGAGGAGAACAATGCGCATTCATAAAATTAGCTCTCGATGCAACTCGAGTTCGAGCTGGACTCCAGACAACTACTCAGGCAAATGCAGAAAATAAGATGCATAGTTTACGATTTTATCGGTTAAAAAGAAAATGAACAATTGCATTCAATGGCACTGAACATTACAGTAAATATCCATGCTAATTAGAGTTAGGCTATGTAAAAAATAAAAATAAAAAACAAAGCGTTTTGAATGAATACCAACGTAAATGCGTCAATCATTATAAAGTGTTGCAGATGACCGTTGAAATGAGTCTGTGAAACTGAACATCAGTAAATATTGGCAGAGTTGCCTGGCTGCCAACTTATTCCCTACGCTGGAAACAAACAAAGTCTGGCTGACAATAATACAGTCGGCGGTACTGGTTTCAGCATGTACGTTAATAACGCGACATTTTGACCAACTGTAGGATATAGGTTACCGGAGCTTCAGTGAGCAAAGTGAAGATCGCTTGCAAAACGTGCAGGCTACGCTTGAAAAATATTTTAGCTCTACATCGTCTCGCTGTAATGAAGTCAAAATGTCTTTATATAAATAAACATGTAGAAGTTATTTCGATAAAAAAAAAATTCCCATTAAAAGTAGTAGTAGACTACGTCTGCGTTGAATTACTAAAAGTGTGTAGTGTATACTTACTGCGGTTCTTGGCTGTTTGCTTTCTGGCAGAAGTCTAGGCTTCGGTAACAGGTGTCTTCCTCGGTCCTGGCCCCTTTTGCAGCCTCCTTTCCGAGAACTTATCACACTTCTACATGACAAAAGGCTTCAGTGCGTCTGCTGCACAATTTATACGCACACCCCGCTCGCGGCGTTCGAGTCAGCCAATAGCAGAGGTCCATTGGAGAACTGCCGTCGTTTTCGTCACAGCCATTGGAATTATCATCATGAACTCTAACGTGAAAAATGTCCCCACAGCTAAATCACGTCACTTCAAACGGATCCATCACATTTTCGCCTGTGTGGAACCCCGACGCGCGCACGCGAAAATGGAAAGGTGGCACGAGATAAAGCGCCTAAATTTGGCATGCAATTGGCCCTGCGCCCTTTCCCCCGAGACACTGTAATGGATTATGGCAAAACAATTAGCCTTCAAAGTAATTAAAATACAATGACATGACGTCAAGGCACAACCGGAAGTATTTATTACCTCTTTACCTCTGAAGAGCTCTTGAGAGTTCTGTCTAGATAAGGTTTCATAAAGATATTCATCAACATCAACACAGTATCTACAGTATCTACTGCATCTACACTGTCAAATGTTCAGTGTTAATTCAACTCTAACAGTGTTAATTCAACACTAACAGATACAAATCTGTCAAGAGCTGAATTAACACTGCTAGAGTTGAATTAACACTGGATAATTTACTGTGCAGCCTATACACCAGATATGTACCAACGAACCCGGAGACCAAACCCCTCTACACAAATTAATACAGATCATTGCCTACCTGTAGGCTGACGAAAAAGTAGCATTTCCGGACCCGTGATTAATATCCCCGTACATATACACTGAACCACAGAAACAGAGCTATCTAGGACCCAGGAAAGCTAAGTAATATCTTGGTTTCAGATATCAAAAAAGATAATTTAGATATCTTCAAAAAAGATCATTTAGATATCTTAAATCACGAGGAATTAAAGATATATTTAATTAAAGATATCTTTAATTGAAATTATGACTAGTCAGAACTAAAGTGGAGGTATCTAGAATCTGAGTTACGACTAGTCATAATTTAACGTTTTAGAGAGTCACAACTGAATTCTAGATGTCTTTAATTGGAGTTCCATAGAACTTACTGGCGAAATAGTCAAAATGGAATTAGAGATATCATAAACGAGCGTTTTGACTAATCATAAATGAACTACAGATACCTGTAATGTGAATTCGGACAGGCTATTAGATGTTAAAAGGACCTGCCATAATAGGCTGCAGACTGTTGCATGTATTTTCTCTTACCCAACATTTAATGAGTTACGTAGGGTAACATTCATATTAATTGTCATCTACGACTATTACTACTCCAACTATCCTCATCATCATCGTCATCATCTTCGTCATCATCATCATCATTAAAATGTTCTTTGTCACGGAATAAAAAATGTAATATCTGTTATTATTATCTCCAGTTTTATTACCAAAAGTTAAAAAAATACAGCCACTGGTAAGCTACACACTATTCAGACGAATGCAGAGTTTTTCACGATATAGCACTCTAGTCTGAAGACTATGCTGTAATCTACAAGCCTTGTCCATTTAATCGGACTATGTGACAAGTAGCCTATCTGCACGTTACAAAAATAAGACTAACATTTACTATTTCCCAACAGATCCCAATTTAGATTCCTAAAATGTCTTAAGATGAGATCGTATCTACACACAGGAGTGCGGTACAGAAAATGGAAGTCGAAAAGTTAACTCGGTGGAGCGTATCAGAATGCACTCTGCTGAATAATTTGATTTGCAGCGTATTCCTCCTGTCTTCAGGTCTATTCTGACCTACCCCGGTTTCCCTGGAAACTTAGCGAGAGCTATGGCAACAAATAGATTTTTTTCGCGTTTAAATATAGGAAGGTGCGCGAAAGACTGACGTGGGGAGAAGGACATTGAGTGTCTGTGTGGCGAGGGAAGAGGTATAGACACAGCAGGCTATTGTGGGCCCTACGCGTGCGGTTTATTATTCTTCTGCTTAAAGTCAACAACACTATGAAGTCCAGTGCCCTTATTTGCACTTGGTTTTAGAAGAAATAATAATAAAAAAAAGAAGCCACCGTTTTTGGCTGCTTTAGGCTATAATGGTAATGGCAAAAGAAACTGAAGAGTCTTGAACGCCTTCAAGTCTTGGTGATCGAACGACGCTGGATATTAGGTCTAATCACGGGGTATTTCGTTGAATCGTGGGCCTACAGGCTATTCACGTAAATTGTCCTAATAATCAGTGTCTAAAAATGAATAACTATTTTTAAACGCATATTTCAGTATGACGCAAGTCTACATCGAATAGAACAGATGCATTTACAGGTGGATTTGCACATAAATCCATTTAGCTGAGCTCTTTGGTTCCGGTTGAGCCTGAGCGGTGTGGTTCTCGTGATTATTATTATTATCTCGTTATTATTGACCGTTACGGAACGTGTATACAGCGTTAACACCTAGGCCAGGCTAGGTGCATTGAAATGACAATGGTAGCAAATTTAAAAAATGTATTGTTGATGGGATTTTATTTCAGTGAACTTGCATTTTGCCTATATGCAAGCAAATAATTCCTTCCAAATATATTGTCAGCTTAAAAAAAATAAATATTTTTTCATTTATGAAAAGGTGCCCTCCAGTTTAAATAAATAAATTCACACCAGACTGTAATCTTTACTCGCGACCACAGGCATTCCTGCCCCGCATATGACACGCTTTTCTCCATTTAACAATGAATTTTGATTTCCACAGAGTTGACCCCCGGCAGTTACCTAGGGGCACAAAGGTTTGTCATATAAGGCGTTCAGATGATCGAAACAGCCTATTAGCGTCACTTCAAACGCTCAGAATTAAGTTTTCCAGACAGTGAAAATATTTGTTTGGATTCCTATAGACTACTCGAAGATCGGACTTTAAAACGCTGTCATGCACAGCGAAAACCAAAGTATATTTTCTCCACCTTATGGGAATGAACAACAGCATTAAAAAAATGAAATGATCTAAAGCATTATTATGACCCATCTGATTGAAGCAGTACTGGGGTTATGATAAGAAAAGACGGAAGAGACGCAGAAGACGAGTATGTTGAGGTTGACAGGCAGGAACCAATAAACACCAAAACAACACTCACCGGCAAGAGAATGAGAGAGACTGGGAGTGAAGGGGCTCGTAGATTATGTGGGATTCTCCATGAAATGAATCTACTGACCTCAATAATATTCAGCGTGAGCAAGGACTCAGGCACATGCGCCTACTGCCTCTGGAAATGGCATTTCATATCCAAACATTTATATTTAACAAGCAAATAATTTGTTTGTTTTCATATTCTGATATGAATTCGGAGATATTCCTGGATTGTGTCTTGTAGACCTGACTGTAATTGAGATCGTTTGATGTTACTGCGCCTGTTATGAATTTTGTTTGATTGGATTAAAGATAAACCACATCTCACGACAGAACGATGGGTGTAATCCTTACAGTCTCTACCAAGATATGGAAACTGACATTATTTCATCTTTCAGCAGATGGTGCACATCTCCATTTAAGCAGGTGATATTCTTTGGAACAACCCCAGGAAAAATACCTTGAGTTTACTATTTTTTTTTTTTTTTTTTTTTTTTTTGTACATATTATTACGGTTACTACATTATATATATATATATATATATATATATATATATATATATATATATATATATATATATATATATATATATATATATATATATATTAATTTATTCACTATTTATTTTTAAAGAAGAATGAAAACCCCGTTAATTATAATTAAAGTTAACGGATAGTAATTGTGTGCCAACAAAGAAAAATAATTTAATTACGAAAGCCTACCAGTGATCTATTGCAAACTATTGAGTCGTTGTACCCATCGATATACAGATCGTACCAACAGTAGCTCATTAAGCAGACGAAAACAAGGTATGGCAGCCTAAGAGGTCAAAAACTAAGAGGTGTGAAGGTACCTCGCGGTTACATTAAGCAAAATAAAATTTGATGTGAAATGCGAAAATAACGTTTATGATGATTATACAGCTTCTTCTTCTGAATACTAATTGCTTCTGCCTGTAGCAATTAGTGCCATTACATTACATTGTTTTAGCAAATGCTCTTATCCACAGCAGGTTACAAATGCAAGAGAACAGGAGGGTTTTTGCCTGAGGTATAACGACAAAGATTGCCAGACCTGTCTGACAACATTGCCAGACCAGGGACTGCATATGCAACATTTAATCTGATCACTAATGTCATACGTCCATTCGGAAGATGGCCCATACCATTTCTATAATAAAGAGGCGCATAAACTTCTCAATAACTCGATTCACTGCCTGACAGAGGAAAATGTTCAGTGTCAATTCAAATCTGACAGCCTACATACGAGTCCATATGAAAACCGTACTGTATGAACTCTGTAATATTTGATATAGCACTGAACACTTTACTATGCATATGACTATAAGGTTCACCCCTAAATATAGCATAATACAGTGTGATCTGACATTTCCAAGCTGTCATGGTTGACTAACATGTGCATTGACTAACAATTGCTACATTTCTTCCTTGTGCATTAACTCTCTGAGCAAACAAACATGCTGAAGTAGCTATTTACTGATGCCATATGACAGCACGTTTTCTTTCACTCTCTGTGTACTGTTTCAAGACACTATAAATATAATTCATCAGCTTTTTCTGAACAATTTTTTTTTTCACTTGCCATGGTTTTGTTAACCCAGTGGAGAGGAGAGCCGTCATTGGATGCCTTCGCCTCACATTAAAATTCAATTAACTAATTGGCAGAGGAGGAGATGAGCATCACTCCTGCAAGGGCTGCCTAGTGAGCCCATCCATCCTAATTTCCCAAGGTGTCAGAGAGCCAGGGAAGCCAAAATCATTAAACAAACAAGCACACACACACACACACACACACAAAGAAACACACATACACAAACACACACACGCGCATACACACACACACACACAAACATACACACACAAACAAACGCACGCACACACACTCTCATGCGTGAATGCATGCACGTACACACACGCCCCACACAAAAAACACACACACACACGCACACACGCACGCACACACACACACACACACTCACACTCACACTCTTTCATAATGCATGCAACGGTGCTAACAGGTACGTAGTTTGAATCGCAACATTGTTTTGCACGTGCACAGAGACATGAACGAAGGCTTGACGCTGCGAAGCTTGGTTACAGTTCCCGTGCATATTTCATAAATGCTCGCTCATCGCGTTAGCACATAGACAGCAGACATCCTGGCCTCAGCTGGAGATTAATAGAGACCTAAAACTACAGCAGCCAGGTCAGCGGGAGAACATCGCATGTCAGCCTCTGGAAGTCTTCAGAAAGCCCCGCTGCCACAGTGCTTATCTACTGGTAAAAGCAGAGCTCCCCCCCCCCCCCATGATTTATTTTCAATCAGTCTGATATGCGAGGCCTGCATTTCCCTAACCTGTCACCAGCGCTGTCTCTGCTCCCTCTCTGATTACATAAACGCGGACGTAAACAGAGGCTGTGCGGTACGCCGTGGGTATTGGAACAATCGCGGCTCGCGTTGAGGGGGTCGTTTCTTTTTTCGAAAACCCGGCAGTCAGTAACCTCATTCCTTCCCCCCTGAACTGAACACTTTGGGCAAGACGTTCAGCCCCCCCCAATGTTAAGGGGACATTTCGACTTGGCTTCAATCAGAGCTTGATTGCAATTGTCTGCGGTTCTTGAACAGCTGGACACGTGCCCTTTTTAAACAGTACATGTAACCTGCAATTTTATGCCGCGTGCTGCACAATTACAAATGGAACTCGAAATCTCTAAAACTGTGACGAGGTTTGAGTTTCTGGCACCACGCTTGCTATATTTGGTAAAAACGGAAAAGGCCCCAAAGGTAATTCATAAACAGCTTTAGTAGTGGGAAAAACAATAAGCTTACAGAACATTAAAAAAACCCATTAATGCTATTTTAGGGCAATAACTACATGCTGTCATCCCTGTCCGAGTTGACCAACAACAGTAATTACAGAAATTGACATTTTAGAAAACCTGGTTCCAAAGTAAATACATAAACAAAGAAATAAAAATAGCACATTCATTTTGTGAATTGCAGGGACAGTTACACTGCCAGGGCTGCCAAATCCCTGGAAGGCTAACTGTTTTTCTAATTTAAAATGCATGCTGTAAGTTTCAAATAGTACATTTCATTTTTTAAATTGAGCATGAAGCAGCTTAGGGTGGCATGGTGGTGCAGTGGGTAGCACTGTCGCCTCACAGCAAGAAGGACACGGGTTTGAATCTCGGCATGGGACCTTTCCTTGTGGAGTCTGCATGTTCTCCCCATGTCCGCGTGGGTTTCCTCCGGGTACTCCGGTTTCATGCAGGTAGGCTAACTGGAGACCCTAAATTGCCCGTAGGTATGAGTGTGTAAGTGAATGGTTTGTGTGCCCTGTGATAGATTGGCGGCCTGTCCAGGGTGTATTCCTGCCTCTCGCCCAATGCACGCTGGGATAGGCTCCAGCACCTCCCGCGACCCTGCTCACGGGTATAGATAATGGATAAAGCATCTTAATGGATTATTTTAATTAGGTACCCAAACACAAAAAAACATTTTTTGTTGTGTAAGCGGCAGCTGTAAGGGGCAGCTCCACAATGAATTGCGAGTACATAGCAGTAACATGAACAAACTATGTTGAGTTCTTCACTCCCAAGTGCCTGCACACTGGTAAGTGATGGGGATATGTCCCATGTCATTTGATTATACACAATTTAGAGTCAGACCAGCAAACACAATGCACACGCACTAGCTTGCTATTCCGCACAGCTGTACTGACAGGGGGTATATTTTCTATCAGAGTCAAGAGAGGACTTGGCCAGATGAAGTGCATTTACGTAGCTGTCAGTGTTAAATACAAAAAAAAAAACCCCACCAGATCCAGGGGAAGTGAAAAGTGTTTGAAGAGAGAGAGAGAGAGGGGAGAGTGAAAAGTGTTTGAGAGAGAGAGAGAGAGAGAGACAGAGACAGAGAGAGAGAGATAGAGAGAGAGAGAGAGAGAGAATCTTAAGTCTGCCCAGCTGCCTCCAGGGACCAGCAGAAACTAAAGCACTCCTCACAAAATCAGAGGCGATAAACGGTATCCAGGTAACATCAAAACTCCTGTTTGATAGGTCCTTGCCTCCCTTTCCACAGCCATTCCCCAAACCGAGACAAACCATGAAAGTCCAGAGCTAACCAAAACAGTTCCAAACCCGAATATAAACAGTCTAGGGAGTCCCTAAACTGCCAACCTGAGGGGGCAGCTCCTGCATCTGTAACCATGATGAAGCTCAGAGAGGTAGGTGGTCAGGGGGCATTTAAACTGCAGGAATGCTCGAGTTTCAGGTCTTTAGCCTCACTGGAGCAGATCTGGAATTCTAACAAAGGTCTGAAGATCAAGCTTCACTTGTTTCGCAGCTTGTGTGCGCGTGTTTCTTCTAACCGAAGAAAACGCACGTCAGAAGTGTGTCATCATCGAAACACTTGTGACGTGTTTTCTTCAGTTAGAAATCAAACAAGACAAAAATAAATAAATAAAGAAATAGTATAAAATGTATTACTGTGGAAAACAATTAAATATATTAATTATTATATATTAATATATGTGGAAATAATTGCCAGCTAAACTCAGCACCATGTGGTTCAAACGCAAAAACCCCTCAAAACATCACATTGTTTGTGTGATCCATTTAAACGCAGAAATGTTAATGGACAAAAGCACGTAACTTTTGATTAAGATGGACATCACAACATCACAATCACCGTGACGACAGAAACCAAAAGTCTCTGAAATGCTTTTGATAAGATGATAACGTTATTTAAAATCCAGAGTTTGAGCTCGGCGTCCCATATGCCCCGAGGAGCGATACAGCCTGTTTTCTGTGTGAAAAGGTCAATATAGGGCTTCTGAACCGTTCTGAACTCATTAGCTCGGAGAGGCAGCGAGTCCATGATACTCACACTGTGCTGTGCTACACAACGCAGACCAGAATAAAAGACTTAAGATAAAAAACGGAATTAGATTATGTGACGTCATCATCTATCGATCTTAATGAAGCAGTGAAAATGTCCCTGTGCCTGCGGCCAGATATTATTAAAGACTATAAAACGGATTCAAACGGCCAAACAAAAGACCGAGGTAGTGAGGCGTATGAGCGAACTGGTTGGTGGGATCGTTGTTGGCGAGATCAAGTAGCCTACTGTAGTTGTGAATGAAGAGTCTTATGCAAATCAGTCCTGTCGAAAAAAAGAAGAAAAAAAATCTCCCGCCACCCCCTTACCAACCCTGCTTGCGTCACAGAAAGCGGAAAACAATCTTCAGACGTACAGCCATATAACGTTCCCAGAAAGCACAGGACTCTCTAAAAATAGAGTGGACAAAGACGAGAAATAACAGCAACTTACACTCAGAGAATTACACTAAAGCAACGGCAGTGAAGCTTGGAACCCCCTACAGTGCCTGGTCTTTCAGTGTCAGACACATTTTTTTTTTTTTTTTTTTTTACCCATTTCCTTCATTCTTGCGGTCTATTTCCAATCAGTTGCCATAGTGACAAAAGTACATATTTTCTGACATTTGGCAATAGGTTCTCCCACCCCCCAATCAGCCCTGTTTGAGTTCAGGCGCTGAAAGACCAGACACCCCAGCCCCTGGGGGGGGCTTCGCAGAGGAACACAGCGAATGATCTAAATCATTTCTGGAACACGGGGTCGCAGAGAGCGAACCACTTTTCCATCGAGAAGACGTAACTCCACCTGAGGCTCCACACTCAGGCTTCAACAACAAGACAAAAAAAAAAAGGGGGGGGGGGGGGGGGGGGGGGGGCACACACTATAGGCTCCTCGAGTGACCCCAAGAATGCAAGTGGAGATAAATATCAAGACTGACAACCAGATGACTGCACTCTTATTTTAGATTTGACACAATTAGCAGCATGAATCCTCTTTGCAAAGCTTGGGGAAAAAAAAAAAAAAAAAAAAAAAAAAACCAACTTACCACCATTTTATGGTGTCTACAATCCCAAAAAGCCATTGACGTCAATCTGTGCTGAATGATTAATTTCTGTCCTTTTGGCTAGAGTATGAAAAAGCACGCCGTCATCTTCCAATTGGCTGCTTCCTAATCCATGTAACACTCTAATCCAGCCTAGACTCTTCTGAAAATTGGATTTAATCAATACCCATGAGCCTCTTGGTTTGTTTTTAATCATGAGTCGCCATTCTATCGTGCACGAGCCTCACAGCCGCCCGTTATAGCGGGAGGAAGAGTGTGGTCATGTGTGGCAGACCTTGGGTCAGTTTGATTGTTTCGGTTATAATGATAAATACAGTGAGCTCCGTAATGTTTTGGACAAAGATATGTTTTTTGTTGTTGTTGTTGTTTCTTGATTTGGCCCTGTACTCCACAACTTTTTTTTGTTTTTTTTTTTTTTGTGGAGTGATCAAACAATTCACATGTGGTTAAAGTGGAGATTCTTAGCTATTGTTTAAGGGGTGTTTTATATACTTTGATTTCATTGTGTGGAAATTGGATTCAGATTGGGACGAATACATTTTGTTTTCCCCCTGTTTTATGCTTTGAAAAACCTGCTTTAGTAGTATGTTTGGGATCATTGTCTTGCTGTAGGATGAAGCACCATCAAGATGAGTTTGGAGGCATTTGGTTGTACAGATGCTTCTGTACACTTCAGAATTCATTCGGGGGGACTATGTATTAAAAGTGCTGTAATCTCTACATGGTGAAACCAAAATGTATAAAAATACCATTTAATAAAAGCTGTACTTGAATCAAATGTGAATTGTTTGATTACATATCTAAAATTGCAAAGTACAAAGCCAAATCGGGGGGTGGGGGGGTATATTTTTGTCCCAAACATTATGGAGCTCACTGTATGTTACAATTAAGAAAGGGAATGCTAATCTTGGATTATTCATTAGTAGCACCTTCTACCTTATGGAGATAACACTACATGAGTCTAATTTATGTTCCGTGAATGTTCAAATAGATTTTTTTTTTTTAAAAAGCGTAATACCACATCAAATACTATTTCAGTTTTCTAGGTACAGTTTTAAAAATAAAAATGACATGCCACGAAAATATATTTAAAAACATCGTTTTTTTTTTTTTTTTTTTTAAACCTGACTGTTCACAAGAATGATCTTATAAGCACCGCATAAGCCTCTGGATACACGATTGCTTTCAATCAACAATAACCTCGTCAAAATGGATGGCCTCTGTTCAGTGAATTTTAAAACAATTCAACAAAGGGACATCCAAGGAGCAGGTGTTCACAAGCTCACCAGGGGGCGCTCTGAGTCAAGCTAATGAAGAACTGCAGTAAACTTTTGGAACAACGTTGGACCTTTTTGTGAACACTTGTTAAAGGAACTTAATTATACTGTTTTAAACAACATGTGTTATCTTACCACTTGGAGCAACTCTGCGTACGACTGTGAACATACAGCAGGTCTCGGCGTAATTATTGAGCTGCATTGTGGGAGTTTTTGATGTCACAGGAGTGGCCAAAAACCATAAATTCACAGATCCTACTGCTGCTGGACCCTACAAATAATACTTAAAGCACTGACGAACAACAGCTAAAGTATTTCCTAAACGTTATCCTCACCTGCCCCAGCTCCTGATAGCACCGAAAAATAAAACTGCGCTCTACCTATGATCTTTATATATGAGATGCCCGCATCGCCATTATTTGGAATATTCTTGAGACCTGCAGTCTGCATTTCCTTATCTTCAAACCCATTTAATCTCCTTTAACCCTAAAGGTCTTCCGTTTATACATTCCCTTAATGCTGTGAGTGCAGTACTCCGGCTTACCGCGTCTGAAATAGCCCCTGGAGACTGCGCGGTGTAAATGGCGCCGTCTGTCAAACTCGTCCGCGAGGAAAAGGCAGACAGAAAGGTTAAGAGCGGAGCACAAAGGGACTGTCCCTCAGTCCTCCGAGGATATTTGGACTCCTCCCCGGATTTAATAACCCAGGGAAACCTCGCGCTCTTAATGCTGCGCGACTATCGGCGAAATATCAGGGAACTTTGATATTTCACTGAGAAAATGTCATCGCAAAGACACCGGGAGCGCAGGACATTAAAAGTGTGGGATATTGAGTGCGTGGAATAGTGAGTTTTAGAACAGTGTGCGAAACATTGTTGTAGGACAGAAAGAGTGCGGAACACTGAGACTGTAGACAGAAAGAGTGTGGGGAACATTGAAATGTAGAACAGTAGAGTGTGGAATATTGAGATTGTAGAACAGAAAGTGTGTGGAACACTGAAATTGTAGAACAATAAGTGCGGAAAACTGACATTGTTGAACAGCAAGAGTGTGGAACATTAAGACTGTAAAACAGTAAAGTGCAGAATATTGAGATTGATGAACAGTAAGCATGGAATATTGAAACTGTACAACAGTAAAAGTGCGGAACATTGAGATTGTAGAACAGTGACTGAAATTCATTATGATTGTAGAACAGTAAAAGTGCAACACAGAAATTGTAGGACGGTAAGAATGCGGAACATTCATATCGTAAAACAGCAAGTCTGGAATATTGAGATTATAGAACAGTAAGAGGGAGGGAGTGGAGCACTGAGACTGGGGAAAAGTAAGTGTGGCCAAACGTTAGAAACCTTGGGAGTGGGGGGAGTGTGCTGCCTCCTTGGATAGATTAGTCGGCACACTATTCTTTGGCCCTGAGTTTACTAGCTCTCATTCCCGGTGCATTTAAATCTCTGTCAGAATAACCACGCAATTCACCTTGACTGCACCGCGAACTCATGGTCCAGGTTTCACTCTGGCAAGTAAAATAGTGGGGCTTTACTGCCCCCCATAGGTGACAAGGGGAAACATTTAAGAAGTCTTTCTTACAGCAGCAGGGTGGTCCGCGGCCTTACTGCCTGGACCACTACAGATGAATTACACCTGCACACCTAGAGAAATAGAGCTGGATTACACCTGCACACCTGCACCACTACAGCTGGATTACACCTGCACATCTGGACTGGTACAGCTAGATTACACCTGCACACCTAGAGAACTACAGCTGGATTACACCTGCACATCTGGACCAGTACAGCTGGATTACACCTGCACATCTGGACCAGTACAGCTGGGTTACACCTGCACACCTAGATAACTACAACTGGATTATACCTGTACACCTGGACCAGTACAGCTGGATTACATCTGCACACCTGGACCATTACAGCCGGATTACACCTGCACACCTGGACCAGTACAGCTGGATTACACCTGCACACCTGGACCAGAACAGCTGGATTACACCTGCATACCTGGACCAGAACAGCTGGATTACACCTGCCCATCTGGACCGCACGCCTCCTGTTCAGGGTCCCTGAAAGACAGGGCTGATGTGCCCATATCAGAGGCATATCCCACGCATGACCACTAGGGGGCAGAGAGAGGCTGGTGTGCCATTGGGTGGAACTAATGTGTCAGTAACCCTGGGGAACCCTGGATGATTCACACACTCCCTAGCCCTGACAGGACAAGCCCAACAGAGCCCCGCCACCACCCCTATGTTAAATAAGTATTCCATTTACTTTAACTCTTTAGGTGCTGGTACAATAGCTAATTATTAATAAATGTACAATACATCTGCAAACACTTAAGATTTTTGTCTTCAATATTAAGAGAAAAACTGTTTCATTTCAAAATGACCACTAACATGATCACTAATTTACTGGTATCTAAAAGGTTTTAAGATAATTATATGATTCACGATGGTAAATATTTTCCAAGTGTCATGGAAAAAAATAAAAAATTACATCCTTGCCCCATCTAAGGTCCGAGCAGACAGCAGAGTAAATCTTTGTCCTTCTGTGGCAACTCACCACACAAAATCCCCAAACAAAAGGAACCTTATCAAACCTGCTAACCAATAGAATTTACAATTGAGAATTCAGACCTTTTCCTTCTGTTCACATGCCGAGGAGTTAAGGCTGAAGACCAGGGGGTTGTAGTGTCTCCTGGTTTCTGGTGACGTGGCTCCTGTCCAAGGCCTACATTGGCAGCTGGTTGAAAAAAAGAACTACAAGAACCAGCAGACATTGCAGCCCTCCAGGACCTTTGAGTCACAGAGCATACATAGGAACTGGAGATGGTAGGAGGGGCCAGGCGGTGAAGGCTAGGAAGTAATGGGAAACAGCCTCTATTGCGCAGGTTGAGGGTAAGAATTCACTGCCCATTGAATTCAATGCAGAAATTCAAGGTGATTTACCAACCAAAGACGACCTCAACAGTCCATCTTTTTGTGATCATAAATTTCATTATATGCACAGCAGCTTTACAAAAAAAAGGTTCTTTTGATCCATAAGTCTTGGGGGAGCATTTAGTAAAATGTGCATATTTTATAGCATACCACATATTTCTGCAATCTGCTTTTCATATTAAGTGTAATGGTCGTTAACTGAGTTTCAAATACCATCGGGGATGTTTTCAAAAGTCTGATATTCCCCATTCACTTTAACTTTAATGGGAGCTCCAGTGTTTTGCCATCAGCATGCGCAGTACAGGATTACTTCCGGGCCTCTACAGGCTTAGGTTGGCTGAAGGCGTGCTCGCTCGCACGTCCTAGTGAAATACGCACGTCTGCGCTTTGAGTGGCGGCGGCGGCCCAGGCAGCAGACCAGACTGAGAAACAGGAAGCGTGAGGCCAGAGAGGCAGGCCGCAACCAAACTTGAATTTCAACAGTTCAAATTTGAGTGAGCAAAAATAGACATTTTCTGCAGACTGATCTTTCTACTGAAGTTAGGAGAAATCTCCAGCATAGACACTGCCAATGTAAGACTTAACAACTCCGCATTGTACTTAAAGCAATTCTTGTACAGCTAAGGTTATATTCAAGTAGTGTCCTTAACACGAATATTTCCTGCTGATGTATGAAACTGAAAACTTTTTTTTTTTTTTTTTTTTTTTTTTTTTTTTACACACAAAGAGAAAATAACTATTAGATAAAGATCTTTATTTTTAAGTTTTAAATAGATTTACAAACCATAAGAAAAAGAAAAAAAAAATACAAAGAGAAAAAAAAACAAAATACATCAAGTGATGGTCAAAATCTCCACATGTGCATATCAATATCAATATCAATGGCAATATCAATATCAATATTAGGGCAAAGATTGTAAACAGTCCGAAGCGGAGGTGATGGGAACCAGCTTGCTTGAGACGACCTGATGAGGGAGGGGGAAAAAAAGAGAGAGAGAAAGAAACGAACTGGTTTTGTCTTAGTTTTTTGTCCTGAGGTTTTAGCTTCCAAAGATCGTAGCTTAAGATCCCTCTGAATCTGCCACCGAACGCTCCTTTTTTTTTTTTTAAAGAGGGTGGGCGAAAAAAATAAAAAAAAATAAAATAGAGAGTAAATGATCAACCTGCAGTTTCACAAAAAATCGTTTTTAAAAAAAATCCCAGATATCCAAGAGGAGAGTACTACGATTACACGGAAAACGAAAGGGCTTCTCACGCTGAGCCAGAAGCTAAAAAAGACCCTTTTTTGCTTTTTTTTAAAAAAAAAAAAAAAAAACTTTATTTGCTCGCTCAAGCCCGTGTCACAAACAGAACGGCGGTGAAGTGACCGGGGGGCGAGCCAGAAGCTAAACGGAAATCCTTTTTGTCCTTCGTTCCGAACGGGAGAAATCATCATTTCACATCCCCACGTATCACATAAACCGGGCTTACGCATCAAATCCAATACCATTAATACTAATAAGTGGACAACAGGCTAGCAGGCTAACGCCATGCGCTGCTTTCATCCCTATGGGAGTACAGTAACCCAGTCTCCCCTCCCCTCCCCTCCCAACCCAACCCAACCCCAATTATTCATTCACAGGCCGAACGATTCCTTCCATTACCACACCTTTTTCCCTCTGCTTCTTCTGAAACAACTACCACACTGTTATTGCCAACAAGGAATTAAAGAGTACGTGTTCTTTTTTTTTTTGTTTGTTTGTTTGTTTCTTTTTGAATACTGCATTTGAACTGTAACTGTTCCAGGCTGGATGAGAAACGGCCAAGCTGGTTAGCTGAGATTTGAGTGCCCCCAGGTATCAGGAGGGGGGGGAAGAGGGGGCCATGTTCTGTGATCCACAGTCCCAGGTGTGTGAGACTAAATGAACCGGGTTACCACAGAAAGGCGAAGTTTAGGAGGTGAACCCCACGCACCGACCGACCGGGCGCAGACCAACTGTCTGTACTCCTGGACATCCGCACGCCCCGCTTACCAACGCCCCACGCCAGTGCACTGCCCGAAACCGTCTGCAGTTTGAGGTCACTGTGAGGTCCCCACATCAGAACCCGGCTATACTGCCGTAGCTTCATCTGCCGGACAGTTCACATTAAAACACAACATGATTAAAGGAGGAGTTCACTTAAAGAAGCCCTAAAAAAAAGTACGCTCGACAAGAAGCAATAAGAGATAAGCTGGAAGTGGAGCTCCAGTCTTAGCTTATAGCGGTTAGCCTGTCCTGCAAACCTGTATTTGTTACCCTGGGAATTATTATTTAAAAAATCTCACTACAAATGCTTTTCCAAGATTTACCAGCACAACTACGAGGTCACAGATGTACACCCAACTGAAGTGTTTTATGACTGGATAACTGGCATGGCCACTGTTTGGACTGGTTCACCAGTGAATTGAACTGAGACACAAAAAAAAAAAATCAAAGGAAGCTTCCGGAACCTTCCCAACTGCGTGGGGACAAATGGACAGCCACTGCGCCCGACGCGGACAGCAAATCACTGGCGACGTTCATCCCTCAGCTGAGAGAAACGGCAGGAGGACGAGCTCGCTTATCGAGCGGCGACAGAAAAGCACGTTCATGTTCCAAAACATTCACTAGCCTCCATTTTCACAACCAGCCAATGAGAACCGATCTGGTCGCTGCAGTACACATCCTTTAACTTTACGTGAGAAATACAGCTTTAGAGCAGGGGACTCCATGGCCCAATCCAGGAGCAGGACAGAAGCAACAGAGACTTCAAATGTACGCAAAGAGCTGTGATCTGTGGTGATCTAGTGGCTCACTAACCCACACGCGCGAGCACACACACACGCATACACACACACTCTCTCACACACAGATACACTCACAGACAAACACACACAGACACACTCACAAATACGCACACACAGATACACCCACAGACAAACACACACACACACACAGAAACACCCGCAGACAAACACAAACACACAGACACACCCACAAACACGCACACACACAGACACGCCCACAGAAAAACACACACACATAGACACACCCATAGGCAAACACACACACACACACACATTCATTCATTCACAGTCCATCGCAGTCCAAGTCTTTGTTCCTTCAACTCCAACTCAAAGAGCCAAAATGTGTAAATGATAAAAGAAACCAGCTGGGCCTTAATATGTGTGTGTGCGTGTGTGTGTCTGTGTGAGTGTGTGCGTGTCTGTGAGTGTGTGTGTATGTGTGTCTGAGAGTGTGTGTGCATGTGCGTGTGTAGGTAGCCGTTTGTGTTATACATCGTAAGTAGTTGAGGAGCCAAAGGGGCGGCACATAAACACATTTAAAATAGAAATAAAAAATGAGGAAGAATGGAATTAAACTCTGTGGTCTTTCTGTGAAGTGGGCGTGGTCTAAAGAAGCGGGCGTGGTCGGCGGAGGAGGTCTGTGCGGGTCCGCAGAGAGGGCACAAATAGTTCAGTTCGGGGGAGGGCGTGGCCGGGGGCGTGGCGGGGGGGGGGGGGGGGGGGCGGGAGGAGGAAGAGGGGGGCGGAGTAGGGCGTCAGGACTCCTCCGTGCCCGAGTCGTCCTCGTCGTCATAGCAGCAGTCCCCGTCCTCGTCCTCGTCCTCCTCCTCCAGGTCCTCGTCGTCGTAGTAATCGTCGTAGAAGAGGTTGGAGCCCTCGTCGGTGGGCGGGGCCCGGGTTCGGACGCAGTACTCCGCCAGGGTGGTGGGCACCTTCACCCCGTCCCGCTCCGCCTCCGCTTTGGTGGCCAGCACCTGTTTCCTGGGAGACGGGAGGGGAAGAGGGGGGCGGTACTTCAAAACCAGACCTCCTACGATAAAGAATCCTTAGTGGAACGCAATCTCATAAAGACAAAGAGACTGTCTTCAGTGTTGAGTCTTATTACAGTCCTGTAGTAAGTACTTAAAAACTTTTTGGTTTTTTTTATCTCTCAAGTAGAAAATATTAGCTTTTTCTAAGTTACTATTTGCTCGACAAAGTGAAATTGTCTTAGCCATTGCCAAATCTTGAAACAAGTCAAATCCTCTCACCTCATTGGCAATCTCTATCTTAGTTAGGAAGAAAAAAGTAATAGAATTAAGATTTAAGTCTAATCAGAAACAGACTAAGAATACTATCTGAGATGGACTTTTTTTTTTTTTGGGGGGGGGGGGGGGCGGAGTCAAGCGGTCACCTGATGATCTCGGCGTATTCGCGGTCCTTGCCCTTGCTGTCCCTCCACTTGCGGTACATGACGGAGGCGTCCACGTTGGCGGGGGAGAAGGTGTTGGGCTCGTTGAGCAGAGAAATCACGCTCAGCAGAATCGTCCTGGAGGGGAGAGAAAAAGGGGGGGGGTCAGAGGTCAAACCGGGGCCAGCCAATCACGTGCGCCCTCTGTTAAGGGCATTTGCTGCCTCAGTGGATTATTGATCCCGGAATGGCCTGGAAGCGATAGGCTGACCAATGGACACAGGGCTGTTCACAATGCGCTGAGACGGCGGTTTGGACTGGCCAATGAGGCGCGAGTATCTGACTGAGGCACAAACAAAAAAAAAAAAAAAAACAGAGCTAAAAGACGAGTGTATTGACCATGTGGACAATAGCCATGTGCAACACAGCAACGGCTGAACGATTGGCTCAAAGACCATCGCTGAAAAGGCGTCAATATCGGCCAGCTGTGCAAATGAAAAACATTCACTGTGAAAGGGTTCACTGCGCTGGAATTCAGCACTGAATCTCCACGCTTCAGCAGCCGACACGACCAGTTCAGAAAAACATGTTTATCAAGAACAACAAGACAGGAAAGGGAGCTTCAACCGGCGATACAGAGAGAGCACAGACAAATGAGTTTCAGTGAGCTATTACAGGTGAGTATTCGTGAATAAGTACAGGTGAATAATAGCAGGTGCTTCGTTACAGGTGAGCAATTGGAGGTGAGTCAGTATAAGTGGGAGAGTATTGGTGACTGAACAGGTGGGTGAGTAATGCTCGTAGAGTATCGGTGAGTGAGCAAGTGTAAATAACTCTTGCCACTGATCTCCCTCTCTCTCCTATCTCGCCCCTGATCTCTCTCTCTCTCACTGTAAATATTTCTGTAACTGATCTCCTCTTCTCCTATTGCCACTGATCTCTCACTGTAAATATTTCTTGCCACTGATCTCCCTCTCTCTCCTCTCTCGCCCCTGATCTCCCTCTCTCTCTCTGTAAATATTTCTTGCCACTGATCTCCCTCTCTCTCCTCTCTCGCCCCTGATCTCCCTCTCTCTCTCCTCTCACTGTAAATATTTCTTGCCACTGATCTCCCTCTCTCGCCACTGATCTCCCTCTCTCTCCTCTCTCGCCCCTGATCTCCCTCTCTCTCCCTGGGCAAGAGCACGCGAGGCTATTTTTATTTACCGCTGTTGCCAAGCCAACAGGGAGCCCCAGTACAGCAATTATACCTGTCATGAGAGAGAGAGAGAGGGAAGGGGGGAAAGAGAGAGGAGAGAAAGAGAGAGGGAGGCAGGGAAAAAGAGGGGAAAGAGCGGTCGGGCAGGGAGAAAGAAAAAGGGGAAGGAGAGGAGGGAGAGAGGGAGTGAGGGATGGAGAGAGAGAGGGGGGGTAGAGACCCAAACTACTCACGACAAAAAACAAACAAAGTATAACTGGCAATGAAAGAAAAGAAAGGCTCAAGTAATAAGAATGCACAGGCAGGCTTTAATAAAACAGCTCTCCTGTGTTCAGACTAATCTGCCTGAATCTGCCAGAGCAGCAGACATAAATGATTAATGTTTCATTTCAAACCGCAGATCAAACGAAGCGCTCGCTGCCTCTCCCACCAGCTGGGGGGGGGGTGTTTAAAAACCCAGACAGAGTCGTCCGTCAGGAACATTTTATTTAAATGACCAGCCAGCCGTGAGGCGCGCCTCTCTTAACGAAGAGGGCGGGGCTGGAGCCTTCACCTGCGCCAGCTCCACAGGTACTGCTCCGATGGAGGAGGGGGGGGGGAGAGGGAGGAGAGGGGAGTGGAGGGGAGGGGGGAGGGAGGGAGAGGGGACGGAACAGGAGGAGAAGACAGGATGGAACAATGAGGAGAGAGGAGAGGGGATGAGAAGAGACGGGGGGGGCTGGGAGGGATGAGTGTGGGGGGAGGGGGAGGGATGATGTGTGGGGGGTGGAAAGGGGGAGGGATTGGGTTTTGGGGAACATGGAGGGGTACCTGACGTTCTGTGTGGGGTTCCATCTCTCAGAGGGCAGCTCCCCGCTCTGGGGGTCGTCCACGGGGGGGTGGAGGATGGAGATGCACACGTCCCCGTTCTGCAGGAAGAGGCGGGGTTATGAGTCACCCGGACTGCATTTCAGGCCTTAGCAACCAGGTGTGTTGGGCCTTAGAAACCAGGTGTGTTCGGCCTTAGGGCCTTAGAAACCAGGTGTGTTTGGATGTAGAAACCAGGTGTGTTAGACCTTAGAAACCAGATACGCTAAGTCTTAGAAACCAGGTGTGTTGGGCCTTAGAAACCAGGTGTGTTTGGTGTAGCATTGTTAACCTTAGGCGTGGGTCTTAGAAACCAGGTGTGTTGGGCCTAAGACACCAGGTGTGTTAGGCCTTAGAAACCACTTTAACTCATCGACAATCAGTGACATACCAGCGGCCACAGTCCTGCAGGCTGGACTGTGGCACAGCCGGTCCACTCAAAGCCAGCAGCAGCGCTGTGTGTGTGTGTGTGTGTGAGGCGTTTACTGCGGGTGGCGTTACCTCACCTCGTATATGTTGGGGTGCCACATTTTGGTGAGGAATCGGAAGGCCGGGGGAGAGTAGGGGTAGTCGATGGGGAACTTGATCCGGGCCTGCGGGAGAGAGAGGGGGAAGAAGATGGCCGTCAGTAAGACCCAGACGCGCTTCTCACCGCACCGAGGCCTGACCGTATCCGAACCGAGGCCTGACCGTATCCGAACCGAGGCCTGACCGCAACCGCCGGAAACGGCACCGCGATCCGTTATTAACCGACTTCACCACAGCGGGCCAAAACACGCTACTGTGCCTCATGGGAATTGGAGGCATTGCGGCCAATATCACATCGAGCTGATGGATATCATGAGCGAGCAGACAGACAGACAGGCGGCTAGTTGGAATTCCCCTGTATTCCAAAGCTAATTTCCATTCCAGGACTTGGCAGCCATCTTTGTAGTCCATCAGAGTAGTCCACTCTGCCATCCATTCAGTTTTGTCCGACCCCATCCAAAGAAAATATCACTTGTCAAACTTTTCTGAGGACACTACACACCTGGCATACAGTACTTCATAAATACGTAACTTTTTGTATTGCTTTTGAAGTTTCATTGTAAGTTGCTAAACTATTTTTGTCGAGTGACGCAACGCTTGGGTTACACAAATGATCTCATGAACCTGGTGTGAATTCGCAGGTGTGAATAAAGAGCTGTAAAACCAGGTGACCAGCAGCCGACTCTCGCTTGCACACCCCTGCAGAGTGGTCTCCATGGCGACCCCAGAGGTGATTACAGCGCGCCACACAGGCCACGGTCACCATGGTCACCACGCCCCAAAAAGCCGCCCTTTCGCACCCCGATGTGCCCCGACAACCAGGTCAGATCGCCCTGCGCATCCAATCAGCGGGAGCAAAGACCAGCCGTCCAATCACACGAGGCCCGGGAGCCTCGACGCATTCTCACATTTTAACACCCGTCTCCCGTTTTAGAAGAGAGAGAGAGAGAGAGAGAGAGAGAGAGAGGGGGCCTCATGAAAGAACTCCACACAGAAAAGCTGACTGTTACCCCCCCCCCCCGGCACACGGGGCAGAAATAGACCGGGGGGCAGGACAGAGTGATTTACTGTGGAGAAACGGCAGAAGCTGTGATCGGACCGTGACACGGCCGTCAGCTAATCGCTGATTGGCGTCACCTCATCACACAGAAGACGCAGAACAGGCCGCTGATTGTCACTCTCTGTAATCGCACATTTCACGTGAAACGCGCCGACGAGTCTTTACTGCCGGGCGAAATGTTTACGGCCATAAAACCACGCCAGCGCGGAAGGGGTTAACCCAGCAGGAAGAGGGGCCAGTGCGCTTCTCGCTTACGAAACCAAGTCACCTCCTCAACACGCAGAGACACACACATGCAGCAGGCACGCTCACACACTCGCACAAGTGCACACTTACACACACACAAACAGTATGTGCATGCACACTTACACACACAGAGTATGTGCATGCACACTCACACACACATTTGCGTGCACACACACACACGCGCACGTGCGCGCACACACACATTCACATACACACACACACACACACACACAGCTGAGGTAAATGCTAAAGTGTCAGGGCTGCAGAGGATCTGGGCAGAGCAAGGCGCCCCACGGTGTACAGAGCAGGAAGGGGGGGGGCTGACAAATACAGACTAACTGGGAGGTCCGTGTCTGTACAGCTCCATGCACCCCCCCCCCCCCCCCCGCAGAGACCTGGGAGGTTTACACGCAGTAAAGAGGCCCAGTTCACTTCAGCTTGTGCGGAGGGGGCCAGTAACCTCAAACCATGAAGGATGTGGAGCCACTGACCTCAGTGTCACAGGCCAGCAACCAATCAGAAGCTCAGTACGGTGGGCCGACATACCACGTACACACACACACACACACACACAATCGCATTCACATGGCAGGCACACATTCGCACACACACGCATGGGCGCATGGCGCGCACACACACACACACACACACACACACATGCCCACACACACACACAGTCATACAAACAAAAACAATGGGTGACTAGTAGCCCGTCACAAACAGGCTGCACGGTGAAATTCAGCTCTGATGCGATGGGCTCCTGGAACGCACTGTACAGTCACGGCACGCGGGCGGATTACAGACTTCAGTAAAGTTTCATCAGCGAGCCGCGGCGTCACTGAACCAGCCGCAGACGCAGCCTTCTGTCACCCGACCCCCGAAAGCTGAGCCACGGGCGCAGCTCTCCAGAAACGGGCCAACCAAAACACTGGCAGGATCCCTGTAGGGGGTAACGGTATTGCATTTCAACACCTAATTACACAACCCCCTACCCCACACAAACCCCCTGTAGACACACGTATGCGAAGACATAGGCATGTACACACACACACACACACACACTCAAATACATACACACACACACAGGAGAGCAGGACTCTGTCTCACAGGACTGCAAGACCCTCTCTCACAGAAGAGCAAGAGCAGGACCCACTTTCACAGGAGAGGAGGTCTTTCACAGACGGGACACAACAGCGAGAGGCCGAACAAAAAGACTCAAAAGACAGGCGCGTGGTGAACGGCAGGCGTGCTGGAACGTCCCGCCTCATTTATTTAACAGAGTACGGCGCTCCTCCGCAGACAAAAGCACGGGAACGAAACCTCTCCCGTGGGGAACGTTCTGCCAGCGAAACTCGGGAGTGAAACTAGTCTGTCCAGGTGTGGCAGAGCACGAAGAACAGTGAAAACACTGCTGATGAACCAGCAGAAAGGAATGAGCACGAGCAGAACCTGCGTCGCATGTTCCCTGTCTACAACAGTGCTTGTTTTCCTTCTTTTTTTGCCATTTTTCTCCCCAGTTTAGTCGTTATACCAATTCCCCGTGTGTATCACGGTCCTGGTCGATGCGCTATCCTTCTGCCGGTCTGGGGAGGGTGTAGACTACCACATGCCTCCTCCGATACACGTGGAGTCGCCAGCCGCTTCTTTTCACCTGACAGCGAGGAGTTTCACTGGGAGAGCGTAACGCGTGCGGAGGTTCACGCTATCTCCCCCATATCCCCCTCCCTGCTGAAGAGGCGCCCCAACCAACCAGTAGGAGTCGCTAATGCAACAATCAGGACTCATACCCTCACCAGCTTCCCACCTGCGAACACTGCCAACTGTGTTCGTAGGAACGTCTGACCAAGCAGGAAGTACCGCTGCCGGGGATTGAACCCGGTCTCTGCGGTGGTAGGCAAGTGCTTATACCTCTACACTACCCAGACGGCCCTTGGGCTTGTTTTCTCTGTCTGAAAATAAAAAATAAATAAATATGGCCAGACATACAGCAGTGAGCAAGCTGGGGCCAAATAATTACTGGAAATACCTTAACACATTAGACACCAGAGGAGTTCCTGCAGATGATTGCATTTTCGAAGAATCATCCATTTTCTTCAATGTCCGGAACGAAATTGCTCTTTGATACGGTCGTGTGTTTTGGTTAGCGGGTGGCGTGACTCACTGTACATCCTCAGGAATGTTGTAATCACACACACATCAGGAGCTCTTGTGCTCTTTGACAGCAGACAGCAGGAGAGAATGTTCCGGAATAAGGCCAAACACCAGCAGCCCCAGACGTCTGAAGAGCCAAAAATCATTATTTCCTAACTAATCACATCCCGCAATTCTCACTCAGGGTCTGTGAGCTTCTAAGTCAGTACACAGTACAACAACCAGAGTACTCACTCTCCGTGATTCCACACTCAGTCTCCCATGATTCCACACTCACTCTCCCATGATTCCACACTCACTCTCCCATGATTCCACACTCACTCTCCCATGATTCCACACTCACTCTCCCATGATTCCACACTCACTCTCCCATGATTCCACACACTCTCTCCATGATTCCACACTCACTCTCCCATGATTCCACACTCACTCTCCCATGATTCCATTGCCACTCACGTACTCTCATGATTCCACACTCATTCTCCCATGATTTCTCACACTCCTCTCCCATGATTCCACACTCACATCTCCCATGATTCCCCACTGATTCTCCCACTCATTCACTCGTCCCATGATTCCACACTCACTCTCCCATGATTCCACACTCACTCTCCCATGATTCCACACTCATTGTCCCATGATTCCACACTCACTCTCCCATGATTCCACACTCATTCTACCATGATTCCACACTCATTCTACCATGATTCCACACGCACTCCCATGATTCCACACTCATTCTCTCATGACTCCACACTCATTGTCCCATGATTCCACACTCATTCTACCATGATTCCACATGCACTCCCATGATTCCACACTCACTCTCCCATGATTCCACACTCACTGTCCCATGATTTCCACACTCACTCTCCTATGATTTGGATTTCCCATGATTTCCACACCATTCTCTCATGACTCCACACTGCATGTCCCATGATTCCACAGCATGATTCCACACGCACTCCCATGATTTCACACTCACTCTCCCATGATTCCAGCCTCATTTTCATCCCGTTTGGATTTCTGCACCAAATGCAAAATGCACCGTGCCCAACCAGCACGTCCCCTCCCTCCCTTTCCCTCCCTCCCCCCTCCACCATCTCCTCCTCCTGCAGAAACAGGCCCTCCTGCCTGCTGCCCCAGGTCTCTCTGAAGCGGGCCTCCCCCAGGGAGCCAGTGGAAGGAGCAGCAGCTCCTCCAAAGCACCGAGGGTGACGGGTAAGAGGAGACGCGTGAGGAGAACCCGTCACAGGGCTGAGTGTCTCTGGGAGAGGAGGTGCAGACGTGCAATGTGAACGCGCTGCGTTCCTTACATGGGGGGGGGCAGTGACTGAATTACACAGTGACTGAATTACACAGCCTGCGTTTGCCGCTGAGATGGATCCAGCGACAGGTCGTCTCACCAGCAGGGCACCGCGTGCTGAAAGCACAACTGTGAAACCTAAACAACCCCCCAGGAGGAAAGCCATTACACTCACACTCACACTCACACTCTCACACACACACTCGCACTCACACTCGCACATACACACACACACACATTCTCTCTCTCTCTCACACACACTCACACTCACACTCGCACGTACACACACACACACATTCTCTCTCTCTCTCACACACTCACACTCACACTCGCACGTACACACACACACACATTCTCTCTCTCTCTCACATACACTCACACTCACACACACACACACACACATTCCACATCTCTCTCTCTCTCTCTCTCTCTCTCTCTCACACACACACACTCACTCACACACACACATTCACACTCACATTCTCTTCTCTCTCTCTCTCTCTCTCACACACACACACACACTCACACACACACACACACACACACTCACACAAATCTCCTGCACAGACACAATTAAGCTAATTACAGCATGACTACTAGGTCAACACAAGGATCACCAAGGATGACACACACACACACACACACACCACTCGCACAAACGCACACACACACACACACACACACACAGACAGAGAGACAGACAGACAGACACACACACACACACACACACAGACAGACACTCACACACACACACACACACTCCCTCTCTCTCTCACACACACACAGACACACACACACACACACACAGACAGACACTCTCACACACACACACACACTCACTCACTCACCTCTCAGCAGCTGCTGGCCTGTGCCGACACAGCCCAGACCTCCCCCAGGGGCTGCATACTGCGCACCCATCGGCATCTCAAACCAGGAGGGCTGACCTGGGATCAGTTCCCCCTTGGCAATGTCCCAACCACATACATTACGAGCAACAAGCCCAAATTGATCTTAGATCAGTGCGCCTGCTCCTACCGTACAAAACGTGCACCCTGGGTTTACTGTCATACTGCAAAGCATGAACCGGCTTGCACGGATGTTCCAAATAACACGGGGTGCGCTGCTTTCCACTGAAGGCTCAACTCGTTTCACTTGAGCTGGACACCTTTAACTGCTATGATACGCAGTCTTACAGGAGCAATGGAAAATGGAATAATGCTCCCGAACCTTGGGTTTGCCAGTTCCAACGTCACCAGAGGGACAGAAAGTCTTTTTGCGTTGTACGCTAGTGCTTGCTGCAGTGCACGCCCACTTACATTATGTCCATAAGCAGCGAGCGCAGTTTGTACTGACGGAATTCTTCGTACTGAAACTCTGTGTCCTGAGTGCTGAAGCACATCGCACCGTTCATTTCCACGAACCACGTTCGTGATTAATTTTTACTCTCCATTAAAACTGCACTCAAGCATTCGTCTGCCTTCCTCGGACGCATCAAAACGAACGCCGTCTAAAAGGCCGATTAAGACACGAAGCGACCGAGAACCACTCACTAAAATTGAAAGTTACTGTCCTCAGAGGCGATTTTTTAACCACAGTCTTTAAGATTTCCTCCACTTAACCATCTCCAAGGGGACATTTGTCTTGGGTGCATTAAACGTCACCCAGCCATTACAGCTACCCAACGCATGTGCGCTTACCGCACACGAGTCTCTTCCATCAGATTACATTCATTTCATATGAACAGTACCTCACGCACTTCACCCCCACCCAGTCCCTACCGACCGTTGTTAAGGAATTTGATTGACAGGGAGATAAAGGGGTACTTGTATCTGTCGAGAGAGCAGGGGAGGGGTCTGAGCCTGGCAGATGAAGACACGCCATTAGATTTAACAAAGCTACTGTACTCCAGCACAGCCATGAAGGGCCGGTCATTTTCACACCCAATATAACGCAGCGACATACTGTGACAACGCTGACATGTCCACCGATCTTTACGTTCAGCGCTGGGAAGGAGCGTTAAAAACCAGCATTTAATGAAGCCGGTTTGTGAGCTTTATTAGGCCCTCTAAAAGTAACGCCAGCTTTCAGCCAATTATTCTGGCCGGTGCAGTAAAGACTGTCTGAACAGACATAACAGCATTTTTAAAATGAGCATTTTTTTTTTTTTTTGAGTGGAAATGTTCTTGCTCAAGCATGTCGTGCGGCAGTTCAGTTACTCCGCCTGACCGTGTTGCGTACGTGGCTGCTGCGCGAACCCAAAATACTCCCACCGTATTTCAGAATAATGAGATTCAGTCGCATTCCTCACTGAAGGGAGTGGACAATGGCATCATAACACAGAACACTGGAAACAATAAGACGTCATAAAAACGTGTAGGCTACATGCCAATCTACAAATGTCAGTGAATAAGTTCATCGGTACTCTGAACACTGACACACAAGCATGACCTCTACAATGAAAAAAACAACCCTCTACAATGCAATAGCTCTCTACAGGGCCTTTTAAAAACACCTCTCCATTGGTTGGCAAATTAACCCTAAAGTGGCTGGCTATTGACGGCCAATGGTTTAAGAGAGACAACAATCCTGTTCCTTGCTGTTTTTTTTTTTACCTCTGCATGTCAAGCCTCGATACGTGAAGCCAGGCTGGGTAAGAGCAGCGATTCTCGGGAGGCCAAATTCAACTCCTTGCGATACGAGGCGACCCGGGTTAGACTAGAAACTGCGGTCTTTCCCTGAACCTCTGGGGCGAGATAAACGTTTCACAGGGCAGCCGGAGAAGCTTTCACGATTCAAGATAAATGAAAAGTGGCTTCGAACGAGCAGGGGAAGGAACAGGAAGGGTTCCCCGAAGTCTGACGTGGGAACGGTTTAAGTTTGCAAATGACAATCATGTACACAAAGCTAGTGCCAATCAGCAAACCCAATACAGACAGGGACACACATTTTGGATTTAATTTATTTACCATCCACAGCACCAGGCAAATACCCGTACGGCAACAACTAATTCTGAAAGTTTAAGTGGCTAGAAATGGCTCAAAAGGTTTATTGATTTTTGTACACATTAGACACACAGAAGAAAACAAGAGGCCTCAAGAGGAGGAGTTTTATTTTAAAGCAGCCAACGCTCGTACGCTCGCTCTCTCTCTCTCTGTCTCGCTCTGGGATGAGTCCGTGAGCAGGGTGTGGCCACTAGGGGGCGACACGCAAACCAATCACCAGTATTCTCCACATGCAAGTACTGTTTTTAACTGAACACACTGCATGTATGGTTAGATATAGGTCAATACTACACTAAATACTATAATCACAGGAGGCACTAAATGCCAGTTTCTGATGGACCAGAGAATGCTCTAACACTCATGACAGGCACATTCTTTCGAATAAAGAGTAACTAGCTGAGTCAAAGTCTAATTTCCCCAACTGGATCTGCCCAAAAACATTTACCTATAGTCTGCCCCAATAGGAGTATGCAAACCGTTAGCTATGTGTTACCAGTCCGCCAAGTAGCTATGTGGAAAAAAATTAACACAAAGGGCCATTTTTCCACAGCAGAAAACTGCGGAAAAAAGGAAAGCAAAGGCACGACTGGCATTTGAGCATGACGTCCGTTTGTTTTCAAAACTGCACTCTGTCCAACGTCGCCCGCTAGCTCTGCTAGCGTGCCACAGGTCACCCATGTGGAGCACACGGGCAAAGCGGAGGCGCTAACGCTAACTGGCTTTGTGGAATGAGGAATGGGGGAGGGGCTTTTCCTCCACGCGTACCGACGGTAAACGGACACGCGTGACGAGCGCCGTCCGTCCCTCCCGCTCGCCGTGAATCAAATTGATTAATTACCGTGGAAACGTCACTCAAGCGCAACGCAAATTGTCCGCTTGTGTTACATGCGATTCTGTCCCTGCAAGCCCGAGCTGAACTGGCTGTAAATGCAATCACGACCGCAGCGGTCCTCAAGTCAAACAGCAGCACGATCCCTCGCCACTTTCAGAGGCCCCGCCGGCTTTAATCAGTCTGATGACCCACTGCTTAACAACGAGGGGGGGGGGCACAGAGGGGGGAGGGAGGCTGCAGGTGACCTCTGATGCTACTGCACTGGTTCCGAGGTCAAGTACTCCTGTAGAGTGTTCCACAACGAAGACACAAAGTGTCTGTCCGTGTCTGACCGCGCATGCTCCACCATGCCAGCGGTCGTAATGAATCAGAATGGAGAGGGGGATCAAGGCCACAGATCACATGTCCTCGGGTAAAAACTGAGGGAGCGACACCCTCTACATCACGGGGTGCGCAACGAGGGCCGATGCATTTCTGGACTTCCTGGCAACTTCAGCTCTTAATAATTTAATTGGCTACTGAATTACTTAATTTGAGAAACGGATAAAGGATTGCACGTGGTGAAAAGCATAACTGTTGAAGACATGACTATGGTTTGATACAGGGGTTAACCAATGTTGGAGTACCACTCGCTGTTTAGAGAACTAAGCCTGGGCAACTGGTTAGAACACACAAAATAAATAAATAAATAAATAAATAAATAAATAAAAAATACACGAGAGTATGGATGTCTACCCAATAGAAATAATAGCAAGACAATCAATAATAAGTACGAATCGCTCCAGAATTTTGTGAAATGTTATCATTATTACACAACAACTGCATATGCAAAGAACTAGCCTACATAACGTCAACTTTGAGACAACTTAATTTTTTTTTTGGGCCAGTACCAATTTTGTTAATTTTGGTATTATTTAAATAATCCAGTACTTGCATTAGCCTAATTTACACATTTTTGGTGTGTAAAGCAGTTAACCGCACTTTTATTTTCCCCATTTCAGACAGGTGGAATAGGACCAAAATGGCCCTGACGATTTGCTAAATCGCTAAACACACTAAGTCGCATTCCGGCATTTCAAATTCATGTCAATCACGCGAGAGGCGGACCCCGGCACGGGCACACAAGGCTCATCTCTGCTCCGATTGGCTCTTACAGAGCGCCACTGCCGAAATGTCACCATTGGCCAGTTTGAAAAGGTGTAGCGTCTGAGTAGACAAGCACTAGCAGAACACCGTGTGTTCAGTAAGAACGGGGGGGGGGGGGGGGGGGGGGGGGGGGGGGGGGGGGGGGTTGATCTGCCATCCACCATGGAAAGTGAGAGACCATCCAGCATCAGGAATTACGTACGGATAATTAGAGAAAATGCAGCAACAGCTGCCCCACAGACAAATGCATTATTTCCACCTTTTCTGCATCGTTTTTTTTTTTTTTTTTAATTCAGTCATTCATAGACGTTAAACGCTCAGCAATGCTACATTCCATCATATTTTACTGCCTGTTGCCATGGCACATACATCCCACTGAGACAGGGACAACCCAGCGCACAGAGACCCTTCCCAGGCTGCACTGCTGGAAATAATGAGCCCTGCCAGGGGCCTGTTCCATAAAGCAGGATCTCTGAGTTAGCCGGATAGCTGCACCGAGTAAAACCCGGAACCCTTCAATTCTGGAACATGGAGTGTAGTAAAACAAAGAAAAAGAGCCGTTCCAGGTTTTACACTGTGCAGTTATCCAGCTAACTCTGTAATCCAGCTTTGTGGAACAGGCCCCAGGTATCAGCTTTCAGGGCAGAGCCCGTCTCATCACTCAACAGCGCCCCCTGTGGTCAACCCTGCTGCGCGTTTAGTACGAACCTGCAGAGCGATTACTGTGCGACCTAGCTGGTACAGGGACAAGCAATCTGTGCTTGCATACGTATGCCCGATTTTACAAGGACATTACGGTGATAGGACAGGCCTACAAATACAGTGACTTCAGCGAAAAGACTGCGATGGCTGGTTACTGGCATCTGTCCGTCCAGAAACCGCTCAAGTGTATGTGCATGTTCAATTATAACCATGACAGCACCAGTTTTTCACCTGGTTCTGTGATTAATGACGGCTACGTAGCAGCTGCACTCCAGGCCCGTAAATCACACCAGTCAGCACTAGAAAAAGAAAATAATCTGCCAATTTTCCGTGCCAAACCTTAACCCTTTATTGGGTAGTGCATGACTGACAGACTGGCCAAAATCCAAGCAAGCTCTAACCACTAATTTACAGCCCACATAAAACGGCTCATGAAGTTCCCAACGAAATGTGGCCCGTTAGTCACAGATGACAGACAGATTTCACTGGTGAAAAAAAACCTGAAAATGAAAGGCTTTCAAACAGGCGTATCGGAACAACAAATAGGCTTGAATGGAATTAAGCCCAGTGGTGTTCTGCAGAAAGAAAGATCCCGGGACCGTATGCTCCGCATGGCTTTGGTTTTCATTGTGAATACCCTCCCTGATCAGCATTTCACGAACACAAGACCACGCGGCTGCGATTCACAAAAGCACAGCTTCGCGTAAATATTGTAGTTGAGAAGACGATGGTCCAAATTTAGACAAACGGTTACAGCAGCGGGGGGCCGTGGGACAGGGGGGGGGGAGTCACTGCATTGCTACGGGTTCCACATGCAAGCTGTGCATTCCACAACAAACAATGGAATCTCACACACACAGGCCCACACATACACACACACACACATAGGTGTACACACAAGTGCACACACACACACAGACACACAGGCACACACTCACACACACACAGGCGCATACACACATGCGCACACACACACACACACACACACACACACACACACACACACAGGCGTACACACAGGCGCGCACACACACACACACAGGCACACACACACACCGGCGCATACACACACGTGCACACACATACACACACACACAGGCGTACACACAGGCGTGCACACACACAGACACACAGGCACACACACACACACACACGTGCGCACATGCTCATACACACACACATGCACACACATGCTAGGGCCAACTCTCACAGAAAGGGCTTTTTCCAGGCCGTGAAAGGGACAGGACAAAAATCCTAGGGGCCCAGCGTCTGTTCTCCAGTGTTAATGTAGCAATTAAGAGAGCTTGAGCCCACTTTAAAGACACTCAGTGAGGAAAGGGCAATGCCCTGCCTGGTCCTCTGGTCTCACAGCAAGAGGCACTGGAATAAGTCAGCAACCAGGAGAGCGGCCATGCTGTATGGAGAGTACACGCTTTCACAGGCTCGGCATAAAACTTAGGAAACTGGGCTTGTAAATTTGGAGGTTTGAATGCCCAAGGGGGGGGGGGGGGGGGGGGGGGGGGGGGGGGCTTGGCCGGCATTGTAACCTTGAGCAGGTTACTAAACCTGGATTGCTTCAGTAAATATCCAACTCTGTAAAGGGTTTGTATGTAAAAAAATGTCATCTATGAAGCCGTGTATATCAATGGGACAAAAACGCCCGCTGACGCTGTTCAATGTAAAATGACTGCACGCCGACGCTGCTTAACGTAAAAGGACTGCGTTATAAAAAAAACAGTCAGGGTATTTTACACTTCATTTGACCGTATAAGGCATGCTAAATACCCCCTCAGGCAGAGTGCATATACTGGGAATACGCGATTAATATGAACTACTGCTCAAACAGGTTATTTTCCTGTAGCTTCCAAGAAAGAAGCTGCGAGCACTGAGCACTGCTTAACGCGTAACAAAAAAGAAAACAAAGACGCATACCTTGAACTTAAATCATCCTGACCTACTTTCGGCATACGTCTACCTTCAGGAACGGATCCTGGTCCGTTTCTGTCATCACCGAATGCACACATCCTTGGTATAAGCGATGCAAATGTATTCACACCCTTCAAACAACACCTATACCACAAACAGTCGCTAAATATGGTGCGAACAACCAGACACGAAGGGCACGTCAGTTCACAGTTCATCAGTCATGAAGTCATTGATTATGCCGATTTGAAACTGTTTAAGCAGCCACCTACAATGATTCATCCTGTAACCACTAACGAAGGTGTCCACCACGGACAAAACACGTATCCATATTGGCTACACAACGCCTCCTGCACACAATTGACTAATATTTACAATGGAACTGTCGGTGAGCCTATCATTAGTATCCTTTACGCTTTGTTGACATATTATATTTTATTCGCGAGCTACTGCACGCTATTTTGACATTCCTGATATTGAAATATACCTCCACAACTAGCTTGGTCCATGTTTTGTGTAAACAGACCGTGTGACAGAAGGGGAAAGCGGAACACGCGCTTGTCTAATTAACCCATTAAAGCCCGGCTATTGTACCTTACGCCGAGACCTAATTGTGACACAGACTCCACCGCAACGGGAGAGTCGGGTTGAATTGAGGAAACAAATAATAGACAAACGGCAGAAGTATGAGGCGTGTACCCTACTGTACACCACCCTTCTGTTGCCAGGCAAAACAGACGACATGCAAATTTTATCACAGGGATCACATACGGCTGGCTAGCAAGCTACCCAAAACCCAGGAAACAAAGAAGATTGACAATCTACCTCCACTATCAATACTGTACACCACATGAGCCCCTACGAACAATAGGGCTAATAAGAACACATGGCTTACAGATTGTGTCGAATATACATTCGTTTTCAAGATAGCCATACATAGTGATTGACCAAAATAAAAGCTAGGGAAACATATGTATGGTCTTCCATATGTTTCGGCATCAATAAAACCTGCGATTTAGATCCTAGAAACGAGCTAGTAGGCAAAGTAAACAACGAGACACCAGTTATTGTGTATCGATGTCATCACATTACCTTCAAGTTTGTTGACACATTCTGAGCAAAAAACAGTAAGTTTGTTGCTACGGTAACTAAAGTCAAGGTCCAGAAAGTATGCGTTAAACAGACAAATTCCAGAAAAATACAAAAGACGACTGGCAGGATACAATGAATCAGAAATAGTTAGCTAACTAATTACCAGTTAGCTTAACACTATACATTATTTGGTAATTGGCAAGTAATATTAATTGCTGAAAAGCTGTTAAATACCCACAAAATAATTCTGGATTTCACCAATGATATTTGATATTTCATGGTTTAACTGCCAGTGTATGGATCTTCAACCTTAGACTAGTCTTTTGAAGATAGAACCCTGAGCCAGAACAAAAGAATTAGGTTCGTGAGACACAGACGCAGTCGTATTGTGCAAATGATTAAACAGATAAACTTGGCGCAAACCGAGATTTTTACAGATAATGCCATCGGTTCAGAAAGTCGCCAACTTAGTCTGTTTAAAAGCAAGAATGACCACGAAAGTCATCGTGGCAAAGAAAGATATGCGGTCTTGTTACGCTAAGTATCGACGAGCTCGCCGACTGAAAACAAATGCTAGCTGCTGCCAAGCTAAATCGATTGGCTAGCTAGCTAGCGAGTTCAGTTAATTGTCTATCCAAATTTGACAGTTTACTTGACTAATATTTTGACAACGGTGTGATATTGGAATTCCTGCGATGGTTAAAATAGACTAAATTAATTGTATTTGGCGAACAATGCATTTCACTGAAAACAAATGGAACAAAGCAAAACGAATACAGACAGTAGCTAGCTTTATCAACAACAAAGTGCAGCCATCAGACTAGCTATGACGTTTCCCAACTTCCAAACTCATAACTACTCAAAAACCAAAGTCAATAATTTCCAGGAAGCAGTACTAGCCAACAATAAAATAAAAAACCAGCAATTTCACAATAGCTACTCAAGTCCCTATTTGGCAAGGGGTTTTGCTAAAACGCTAGCCAGCTGGCTAACTGGCTAAACATAATAGTTGAGGTCCAAGACAAAATAATGAACATATTAGCTAGAAAATTCGCCGTTTCGTTGGTTTGTTAACAACAAAGCACATTACAAACAGTACTGTCTAGCTAGCTATCCGCCACTTGCCAAATATGTACTTAAGTTAATCAACAAAAAGTTCATGTCGCTAGCTGCTATCTTACTAGCTCGTCAGTTACACACTAAGCACTTAGATTGATAAGTACGCCAAATAACTAACAATACTCACCTTAAAATACCCCCCTTCGTAGTGGGTATTTGGAGGTCCAAAGATTGCTACTTCCCAGTTATACAAGTCCGATTCGTCCACCAAAGTTATTTTGAACCCTTCAACTGGCTCTTCTTGAAGACTTTTCATTTCAAGCATTAATGCTTTTTGGGAACTCGCTACATGATGATGTCCATGTTGAGCCATATTCAGCTACGACCTGGCTAAATAAATATCCCGTTGCTTTTGTAAAACAGCTAACTATGTATCTACAGAGTTAAATCAACAAGACCGAAAAAGCTTATTGTTCTGAGGGCACGTTTGTTCCCGACGTTTAGTTTACAGTGTCTTCCACAAAGATAAAACAAACCCGTAAATCACTCGTTGACAACTCAGAAACCCGTCGAAGCTAGAGCTTTGCTGTACTCACGAATCTGTCGTCGGCGTTCTTCGTTGTTTAGCTCTTAAGTTAACTAGCTAAACGTGTTTGGAACTACTCCGAACCAGATTCCAACAACTATGATTAAAATATGTAATCGGGGCAGAAATAAAGTAAACAACAAAAATAAATAAATAAATGAACGGACGTCCGGCTGGGTGGAGAAATCTCTCCCTCCTCAATTTGCAGCTGCTACAATGTGTCGATCTATGTGTCCCCTACAACCAGAACCAAGTAGCCAATAAGATTCGTCATAGTGCTTTATGGGAATTGTAGTTTTATAAAAAAAACTGCACCGCCAGCTCCCGAGCTAGTAACCACAGTAAACAGTGCCTAAACACCCTGTAAACAACTAGCTACGCTATGCTCTGCTATTATATTTTATTATAACAGAGCTGTAGGCCTTGCTTGAGAAAACTGCACCATAGGGGACAGTCAACTTGGATTTAAAAGAGTACTGTGGTATTCTTCTAAGAAAAAAAAAAAAAAACATTCATATTATTAAGACTGAAGTGCCAAAGATGAAGGTATTAACAGCACCAAAACATTCATAGAATTGTCAATGAGTCGTATGCAAAACATATGCATAGTTTCAGTGCCAATGTAGTTAGTTTGGGAGCAGTTTTGTTTAAAAAAATATATCCTGGTATGTGGTATTTTAGGAGTGAAGGCAAAGGAAAATATTTACTCTTATTAACATTCATCCAATACATGAATTTTAACTCCATTGGGGTAACATTTTTAGGTTAGTTGCTCAGACAAGATGTACTCTTTCTACATTGCCAAATGCTTTTTTAACATCAGTTAATACACAATACAACAGGTGTGATCTACCATCTGAGAAGGAAGGCAGAACATGGTCTCATTTCCTTTCAGCATAAACTTGTGAAAATAATGCTTTTGTAAGGATAAGACTCAAGGATACAGACTCACGATTAAAAATCTAAATGCTAAAAGCAAAGTTGTCTGAAAGGTGTAGCCACGTATTGCTCAACCACCTAAATTTATTACGTTTAATGTGGAAAGACCAGAGGGCTCCCTGTGGTGAAATAGCAGGCGTAGATTACAAGCCCAAACTGGAAGGACAGCTCACAAACAAAAAAGAGCTGCAAGCACATGAGCCAAGGGGTTAGCAGGCTCTCAGTGCCACCACGGAGAAACGGGCAATTCTGTTTCACACGGAAAATACACAGGGGTGTCCAATTTTATCTGAACAGGGGCTGCGGGTTTTTAGCCCAGCGCTAAGACACTTGATTCAACTAATTAACTATTAATGGTCTTCAATAAAGGCCTTGGTAAGTAGAATCGGGGGGGGGGGGGGGGGGGGGGGGTATTTCACAAAGCAGGATTGTCAAGCTATCTGGATAACTCCTTTTTTTTTTTTTTTTTTTTACTTCAGTCCATTTTCCACATTTGGGAGGGTTCTGGGTTTTACTCAGTGCAGTTATCCAGCTAATTCAGTAATGCTGCTTTGCGAAACAAGACCCAGGTGTCTTGGTGCTGGGCTAAAACAAAATGATTCCTTCAGGAGTGATTATCATTATGTTCAGGGAAATTTCTGTCAGGCAACAGTATTTTCCTATAATATGCTGAGGCACCGGAATGGGGAGCAAAAAAAAAAAGCCCAAAAACAAATTATAGTTCTAACCACTAAATGTTCTTCCGGGATAATACGGGAAACAATTGCCTTCTTCAACTGGTGTTACTGAAATACAAGTCAGATGACAATGTTGTGCTTGTATTTTGGCGTTTAGGTTTAAGTCCTGCTTTGCGAAACAAGACCCAGGTGTCTTGGTGCTGGGCTAAAACAAATATGATTCCTTCAGGAGTGCATTATGTTCAGGGAAATTTCTGTCAGGGTATTTTCCTATAATATGGGAGGCACCGGAATGGGGAGCAAAAAAAAAAAGCCCAAAAACAAATTATAGTTCTAACCACTAAATGTTCTTCCGGGATAATACGGGAAACAATTGCCTTCTTCAACTGGTGTTACTGAAATACAAGTCAGATGACAATGTTGTGCTTGTATTTTGGCGTTTAGGTTTAAGTCCTGCAAATTTGTGACACGGGATTTTGGTTATCAGACTTTAGCACATAAAAAATAAAATTTCAATTAATTTCTACAATTTTGTCAGAAATTGTACGTTAAAGAAAAAAAAAACATTTCTACAAAATCAGATACACTCTGATCAAAAGTTAAATGAGCGATATCAAGTAATATATGGTGTTAAATGTGTAAATGTGTAACCAGTAACAAAAATTTCCATAAAGCACACAAATCTTTTCACCTAAAGACTTGTACTTCTATCCGGTTCATATTTACTTCCCTTCCTGTTACGACAGGGAATATTGAAAGTGTTGCAAATGATTTCTCTGAAATTCTTATTGCACATGATCAGGAAGTCAAGCAATCCCGCTCTGTGATTGGCTCTGGCTGAAGTCTGCTTGGAAACAGCCGATCGTGATTCGGAACTGGGAGGGAGAAGGTTCCGGACAATGTCCTCTCAGGAGCGCCAGGTGTACAGAGGGGGCGGATCGTCTGAGCTGACCATCTGGTAGTCAGCTACAGTCAGTTCAACCTGCCATGGCCTTTAGAGATGAACAAAGGACAGTAATTATCTGTGTCAGCGTGTGTGTGTGTGTGTGTGTGTGTGTGTGTGTGTGTGCTCTCACACACGACGACTGCTGGTGTGAATGCTTCGCTGGCAGTTGGCCAGTGCCTGGAGGGGGGTTATAGGATCCGACCCCTTTACAGTTGTCCGACATCCGACAACAGTGACATTTAGCCCAATACAAACGGTTTCACACAGGCAGACTAACAGAAGGCATTGGGATCCATTACTTCCTCAGCTCCATTTGAATCGACAAGCAAGAACCACACACGCATGCAAAAAAAAAAAAAAAACACTAACCTACAGACAGAAAAAAACACCCCATATGAGACAATGATATACTTGGCAGGGAAAAATGGCGCACAACCATACACAAAAATGATTATATTTGAGACACAAGAAAATAATTACTTCAATAAAAAGATGGTTTCTTCGCATCATATGTTGGATTTTATTGGTTCACCTTTACACAAGACTACAGCAGCTCCTAACTCTCATTTGTGTAGAATTCTCTCTCCGTAACAAGGAATGTTAACAGTAAAGTACTCCTTCCTTACTTATTTTTTTTTCCTTTGTTTGTTTCTCATAAACATGTTACATCATACAGCTGGAAAAACAGGAAAAAAAAAGGAATCTCATAGGATCTTTGTCTTGACAAAAATGCGTAAGAACAACAGGAGCATATTCTAGTCTTACAAGCCAAATCCAGCGAGAAATATATTCACCACGTTTTACTAGAGGACACCTTAAGAGATGTCTTCCAGTAGGTTTGATTAAACAGCATGTCTTTATTTATACTTTGAACTAGACCCCCCTTTTCTCCCACTCGAGTCAAGCATACCAAAACAGACCCCCTATTTTCCACAGCCAAAAATAACACGTTTATATCCCAAACACTCCAGTTTAGAAATGACATTCTAAGATTTTCTTTTGCACCCCCCCCCCACCCCATCCCCCTCCCCCTTAAATTCATGTCTTCATTACAGACAAAAAATAAAATTTCACCAAAAAAATAAAAAGTGGTCCGATCACTTTCACATCATAAAAAAAGTGTATATTAAAAAAAGCAAGTGAGTGGACTGTGGGACTGCTGTTAATTAGATTTTCGCTAATGTGCGTGTGATCTCCGGGCAGCACGATGCACGTGCGTACATTCCTACTCATGCAAGATGCAAACGTAAATCGCACTCTGAATAAATATTATGCACTGAGACGTTGCAGGTTATTTAGAATGGCGCACCACACCTTCCGGTCCCTTTCCATGTTAATCTGGACTTCAGTCAAAGCATATCCCAAGATAACTACTGGTAATGTCGCTGAAATAAATAAGTGCTCCACGCTCACAGCGCATAGGCGCTCCTTGGTAGCGTGGCCACACTTAGCATGATTAGCATGCAGCGCATTAGGAGATGTATACCGTGT